>CM040240.1:189676890-189715050 GCA_022545495.1 Chrysanthemum lavandulifolium
CCGAAGGACGGATTTTTACTAAGCTTTGCTGAAAAAAGTTGCAAACTTCAGTTCCGAAACTTTAGTCTTAACTTCGTTTAGTCAGAAGAACTTAGAACGGCGGTAGCAGGTTAAAAGGCAAGGTCACATCCTGCCGTCATAGCTTGCCTCCCATTGCTTCGTATTTATAAAATATTGAGACTAAAATCAATGGTCAAGTAAACCCTAACCCCTAAATTTTAAAGACCAAATATCAGTGGTCACTAGTTTTTCAAATTAGAGACCAAGGTTGGTGGTCACTGATTTATAAAATATTGAGACAAAAAACGGTGGTCACATAAACCCTAACCCCTAAATTTTAAAGACCAAATATTAGTGGTCACTAGGTTTTCAAATTAGAGACCAAAGTTGGTGGTCACTGATTTATAAAATATTGAGACAAAAGACAGTGGTCACATAAACCCTAACCCGTAAACTTTAACCCTAACCCTTAAATTTTAAAGACCAAATATTAGTGGTCACTAGGTTTTCCAATTAGAGACCAAGGTTGGTGGTCACTGATTTATAAAATATTGAGACAAAAAACGGTGGTCACATAAACCTTAACCCCTAAACTTTAACCCTAACCCCTAAATTTTAAAGACTAAATATTAGTGGTCACTAGGTTTTCAAATTAGAGACCAAGGTTGGTGGTCAATGATTTATAAATATTGAGACGAAAAACGGTGATCATTAAATTATGAATTTTACAAGTTGGTAAAATCGAGATTTTTTTTAATATCTGCAAGATGAGTAATTAAAATGAATGCATCAGTATTATATACCAAGATCATGTATCTTTCCTATTATGAAATATTACCAAAATTTCGAAAAAAAAAAAAAAAAAAACATTTAAACTTGTTCAATTTAAAAGCCAAAAGTTATATATTTTTTCCAATATGATATAAATACACTTAAATATTTACATTTAATTTAAGACATACTGATTATTCGTAACTTTGATTAAATTTACATTCAAAAAACACTTAAATAAACAAACACCACGCATCACTATTAAATAAACAAACACAACCACTGCCATCTTCTCGCATCAAGCCTGCCGTCGCTCACCACCACGCCCGCCATCGCTCACCACCACAACCGCGCCATCGCCATTGATTTGAGGTAATTTGTATCATTTCACAAGTTTATACCGCTATCGATTTGAGTAATTTTAGTAACCTTTGTTTGTCTTTGAATAAGCATTCGACGAAATGCCCGATTTAGTTGTGTGTGGTTTATGTTTTGTAAACTCGTGTTTCGAACGTTTTAGTTTGGATCTGTTATGTGATGAAATGATGTTTTAGCATTTTGTGATGAAATGATGGTTAGAGGTTATATGAATGCTTATGTTAGAATTTGCTGTGTCAATGAATAGCTTTGGTGCCTTCAATGGAACGTGAGTTTAGTTGCTTGTTAATATATTCCATGTGTAGTGATGAACACTGGTTACTTGCAGATCAGTTAGACATACAAACACGTTAAACAACTGATATGTTTTAATTAAATGATGTGAAATGCAGGCTGGATTTGCGGGAGATGATGCACCACGAGCTGTGTTCCCAAGTATTGTGGGTCGTCCCCATCATCTTGGTGTGATGGTCGGAATGGGCCAAAAGATGCATATGTTGGTGACGAGGCTCAATCCAAGAGAGGTATCTTGACCTTTGAAATACCCAATTGAGCATGGTATTGTTAGCAATTGGGACGACATGGAGAAAATTTGGCATCACACGTTTATAACGAGCTTCGTGTTGCTCTGAAGAGCACCCGTTCTTCATCGAGGCACCTTTGAACCCTAAGGCAAATAGGAGAAGATGACTCGAGATAATGTTCGAGACATTTAATACTCCTCCTATGTATGTTGCCATCCAGGCTGTCCTTTCCCTCTATGCTAGTGGTCGTACTACTGGTAAGCGTTTCATACTTTTTAGTGAATGCATAGCTTGTGATTGAAGTAATTTAGCTTTTCATCTATCGGCTTTTGTGATTTTGGAACACTATACTTGGTAGGATTGTAGGAATGAGTTGTCCTTAATAGTAATTAGAATGTGATTGCAATAATAGTTTATCATATTTGACACTTATTTTTTCCAAAATCGCTTGTTTTGTCAAGTTTGTTGATTTTTAATGTGTTGCAAAAATAGTTTTAAATAGGGCATTGTAAACATTTGGATACAGGAGATAATGCTGTTAAGATGGAGACTGATACCAAGGTTAGTTGAACATGTACTATACTACTGCGTATATAGAAAGTCTTAGGCTCTATGATGGTAACACTGACGATGTTTGATCATGTGTCAGTCCGATGATTGGATATGAATTTGGCGTGATATGGTAGGGAACACATTAGTTACGTATTTGGTGTGTTATGGTAGAAACGATTAGTTGGTGCAAGGATTTCATATGCTGTTCTATAGGCGTTCTAAGAGTTACCAAGAGTCAGGATGAAATATAATAACCTGAACTCCGTACCCTAACTTGCAAGAGAAAATAGTTTATGTAGCTCTCTTTGGCGCTTAAGCATTGAAAGTCTGATCTATTCTCCTATTCTTTAACACTACTTGGTGTTTACTTGGTAGTTGCCTAGTTGGTTTGTATCAGAAAATACATAGGAATTGATTTTCTAGTTTTCAACCGCCATTTTAAATAAGAAACTTAGTCAACATTTGTACTCAAACAATAAATTTGAAGGATTGGGAAATTGTTGCTATTGAGAGCCGACGCCTAGTGAACCTTTAAATTGAATCAAATTAAATACAGTTCAAACCTTACATTTTTACATGATCACAAGATCAACGAATCAAATTGAGCGCAGGACTTGGTTTTGAAGTAAAAGCATTGGGCCTTCTTATTGTGAATGTGGAACAATAGTAATTACATTATTTATCGTGCTTGCGGTGGAAGCTCCAAAGAAGAAGGTCAAGAAATCCAACATACTGCTTTGAGAGGTGGTTCATGGGGCAATGCTACTGCAGATGTGCGTGGCGGTGGAAAAGGAGTTTGAGATGGCACCGCAGGATCGTGTTATGGAAGAAACCAAGGACAAAAGAATGTGGAAGCCTATGTCTATGACATGAGGAACAAGGTATAATCTTAATGTCCTAGCCATGTTGCTTCAAGAAACAGAGGATTGGTTGTATGAAGATGGGAAGATGAAACCAAAGGTGTATCGTCGCAAAGCTTGATGAGCTCAAGAAGGTTTGTTTTCCAAACATCATATTTTTCTTATCATATCTAAGGTGCACATCGACATTGATAAAACAATTGCGAGACGGTGATCCTATTGAACAACGGTACAAGGAGCACTCGAAAGAGATTCCTATGTTGGGCAACTAGTCGCACGTGTTAATTGGTTTAGACAAGCCGCAACATCTAATGATCCCGAGTACAACCACATTGATTTAAGTGATAAGCGAAGGCAATTATTCCGGTATCCATATTTCTTGTATGATAGTATGCGTTACGATCATGTTACTTATTCTCACTTGCGAACGAGTGATCAAGTCGAAAATTGGTTGAGAGAGGCACAACAACTTCAAGACACACTTCCAAAACATCTTGAACCGGTTCTCCTATCGGTGATATAAGAAAGAAGGAAGAGGCGATCGGCGGTATTTTTTAACTTTGAGCATATCATTGGTTATTATTTTAGAAGTAGAATAATATCGAAAAGTATTTTTGCTTTGATGTGCATGGTCTGCAGACCGATTATGACGAAACCAAAGCCCGCCCCACCAAAGCCGCCTACTCGAGAAACCGCCTCGCTTTGCACCGCATCCGAACTCGCCCGGGGAAGGAAAGCAGCAGATCCCACGTAAAATGCCGCAGAAAATGGCACGAGCCCAAACCCAAAGACCGCCATCATGAGAATGTTGATGCACCGAAGCTATGGAAGAGGATAAGCTCAAGTCTGCGCATAAGGTCGATGATTTTATTTTTGTTTCGATTTATATTTCATAAGCCCTAATTTTCCAATTTTAAACTTGTGGGCTTATATAAGTTTAAAATAAGCCGGAAAATTGAGGCTTATGAAATTCAAGCGAAATCAAATAAGCTCATAAGCCCACATATAAGCTTAAACAAACACCCTCTAAATAAGCGGGAAAAAATGAGCTTCGAGACGCCAAAATGTCTAACCTTATTTGTTTCCTTTGATTAGCGAGATACAAAAATTATATGTTTAAAAGAATTTTATGTTATGCATTCGTAAGTAATATTTGAAATCTTTGTTGTTCAAATTTTTTGGTTTTGATTTTTATCGTAATTATATATTTTGTGAAATTGCTAAATCGTTTTGTATTTATGTGTGAATAAGTGACCATCTTTGCTTTTAAAAGTAAATAGGTGGTGACCACCGGTTGGTCTCTAAGTTTAATCTGGTGACCACACATATGGTCACTGATGGGTGTTAACGGTGAGTTAACAGGTCCGTTATCTTTAACAAAACAGTGACCACTTTTATGACCACCGTTATCAGTCACTATCTATCATTTCAGTGACCACCTTCACCTCTTAGTGACCAAAATTAGAGACCGAATATATCGTCACAGATATAGTGACCACTGTATTATGGTCATTGGTTAGAGACGGATTTTAATTTTTGGTCTCTAAAGAAAATAGTGACGGAGCTATTGTGACGAAAAGTGACCACCCGTGTTTTGGTCACTAAACAGTGTTAGTGACCGCTTTTGTGCTGATAGTGACGATATACCTTGTGTCACTAAATCCAGTTTTTCTTGTAGTGTGGTGGCGATACTCATTTAGGGGGTGAGGATTTCGATACGACATTGGTTAATCATTGTGTAAAAGAATTTCAGAAAAAACACCATGAGAACCTAAGCGGAAATCTACGAGCGTTAGCACGGTTAAAAGCTTCTTGTGAAAAAGCAAAGAGGGATTTATCGTCATACACTTTAGCTTTGATTGAAATTGATTGTTTGTATAAGGGGTTGACTTTTTTACTAAAATTAGCCGAGCTAAGTTTGAGGATCTAAATGCAACTTTTTTTGACAAGTGCATTAACCTGGTTGATAGATGTTTGAGAGAGGGGGGTAAAGACAAGAAGGATGTTAACGAGGTGGTTGTCGTTGGTGGGTCTACTAGAATTCCAAAAGTACAACAAATGTTGGAAGAGTTTTTTGATGGGAAGACACTTTGCAACAATATGAATGGTGATGAGGCTGTTGCTTTTGGGGCGGCAATCTTGGCTGCTAAATTAAGTGGATATGATGATGTTATGACTAAAGATGTCATGTTATTGGATGTCACTCATCTATCATTAGGAATAGACACAATGACATGTGGTGAAATGGTTCACATGTCTGTTACTATTCCCAGGAACACACCCATACCCATATGCACTAAAAAATTATTTTTGTGATTTTGATGATTCAGTATACATCGCAGTGTATCAGGGTGAGAGCCCACAAAGTCCAGAACAATATATTACTTGGTAAGTTTACCATTAGAGGCCTAACTGTTGGTGCCAATAGAAAATCAGAAATAGAGGTTTGCTTCAATTTGGATGTTAATGGGATTCTTCAAGTCTAAGCGAATGTCAAAATGATTACAATGTAATTGCTTTTTGTAACATCTAATTAAATGGCTTATTCATGTTATCAATTGACTGCTTTCAAGGATTCTTTATGTCCTTATTTTTTGGAAAAATAGTTTTAGTTAATCTGCAAACCAAATGCATACAAAGCTTATTTGTCTCTCAAGAAAGCTGTATAAGAGGATGACATTATAGCAGAGACCCTTAATGACACATATATATGACATCCGCACAAGTGTCTAACTACTTGAACAACTCATAATGTTTCCTGTTCATCCTTACTCTAAAAAACAACAGGATTGGACCAGCTTGACGAGTGCAGAAATAACATGTTTAACTTACTGCAGCTTGAGAGCAATTAATGGTCCAAGTTTGTGCTGCATGCATTCTGATGAGAAGGAAGATATTGTATACGTTATACTGTACTTTTATGTTTATTTCTGCAATCATTATTTACTTTTCTAGCTTGATCCTGGCTTTTGACTGGCAATCACTTTGATATTGCTGTTGATGCCAATTCTTTTATTTGCCGATTAATTGGGTATGCTTTGTCACATTCAGCAGTTTCCTATATATAGTGCTTCTTAGAATTTGCCTTCTTTTAATGCCAAAACAAGTATCCATCAATCCTCCGAACCCTATTAGCATAAGTATAATTATTGGTATCGAACATATAGTACAACTTGCTCCAACTAACAAAGATATCTTGTAACCTGTAACATATTTCTTCAAGTTACTAGCCAACACGCATATTTCTACGTTTTCGTCCGCTTTTTACGTTTTCGTCGGTTTTCACGCCGCCTTTTTACGTTTCCGTGCAATTTTACGTTTCGTATTTTTTTTTTACGTTTTTCGCCCGCTATTTTTAACGTTTTCGTTCATTTTTTACGTTTTCGTCCATATTTTTACGTTTTTGTTCTTTTCCTTACGTTTTTGCCTGCTTTATTATGTTTTCTTACGATTTCGTCGTTTCGTTTATGTTTTTTACGTTTTCGGCCGTTTTTTTATATTCTCTTACGTTTTTTTACGTTTTCTAAATTATAGTGTTTTCATCCGTTTTTTTACGTTTTCGTCTGTTTTTTTTTTACGTTTTCGTCCGTTTTTATACGTTTTCGTTTGCTTTTTACATTTTCGTCCGTTTTTTTACGTTTTCGTCAGACGAAACCTAAAAAACGTAAAAATAGACGAAAACGTAAAAAAACGGACGAAACGTAAAAAAAAGATGAAAACATAAAAATTCAGACGAAAACGTAAAGAATCGGATGAAAACATAAAACCGGACGAAAACGTAAAAAATAAACAAAAACGTAAAAATGGAGAATGTAAAAGGACTTATGGGATGGCTGTTTAGTTTTGAAAAAATGGAGAATACTATGGAGATACAGAATGAACCTATAATTTTGAATATAAATAGATCCAGTTTGAAAGACATATTCACCATCCTTTTTTACAAGTTTGTTTCAACCACTGCTTCTCTCAATTCATTTCTAGTTCAAAATGTCTGAGAAAGTAAAAGGAGCAGCCATTGGCATTGATCTTGGTACAACATACTCGTGTGCCGCTGTCTGGTTTCACAAAAAGAACCGTGTGGAAATCATACCTAACGAACAAGGAAATAAGATCACTCCGTCTTGTGTAGCTTTTAATGATACTGAGACCTTGGTAGGCGAAGGCGCAAAAAATCAGATTGCAAGGAATCCTACTAACACCATCTTTGGTGAGCCTTTCTACCTTTTCATCTTTTTTTTTTTTTTTTTTTTTTTTCCTTCTTTTTATTTCATGTTATTTGTTGTATGTATCAGTGAAATAATGGGAGATACCAGTGTACCATATTGTTGCTTTGTCTATTGCGTAAATCAAAATCAGTTAGCTTAGGGCGTTTTTATATTGTACTATATCTTTTGGCTTTTAAGTACAGTAGCATATTCATCATATTGTAAGCAAATAAGCCAATAGGCACTTAAAATCCTTGAATTTCAAAATAAGTTTTATTCGGTAGCTAAACATTTATTTTTATCTACTTATGGTTACCGATATTTTAAGGATTTTTGTTTGTAGTTAGCAAACATTTCTAGAGGATATGTGGTCACTGCTAGTTTTGCTACTAATTTGTTATTTTGTACTAAATTCTAAGAAAGAATTATAGATTGTTCCATTTTTCTAATCAGATTTTTTGTGTGTGTGTTAAGATGTTAAGCGTTTGATTGGAACTCGATTCAAAGATCTGCAAGTGCAAAAGGACAAAGAGTTATGGCCTTTTAAGGTCATTGAAGGGCCTGCAGAGAACCCAACTATTGTAGTAGACTTCAAGGGTGAAGAGAAAAAATATACACCCACAGAAATATCTGCCATGGTTCTCAAGACGATGAAATCTATTGCTGAAGAATATCTTGGGACAGAGGTGACAGATGCCGTAATCACTGTTCCTGCTTATTTTAACAATAAGCAACGAGAAGCAACAAAGGAGGCAGGAACCATGGCTGGTCTCAATGTGATGTGTTTGATAAATGAACCAACAGCAGCCGCAATTGCATATGGTGTGGATAATAAGTCCGACAAAGAATGGGACAAAGATAAAACTGTTTTGGTTTTTGATTTGGGTGGTGGGACCTTTGATGTGTCACTTTTGACGGTAAGTAAGACGAGTGCTATTGATGTCAAAGCCGTTGGTGGCGATACTCATTTAGGGGGTGAGGATTTTGATGCAATGTTGGCTAATTATTGTATAAAGGAATTTGAGAAAAAGCATAATGAGTACTTATGGGGAAATCCACGAGCGTTAGGTCGGTTAAAAGCTGCTTGTTAAAAAGCAAAAAGGGATTTATCATCAACTACTTTAGCTTTGATTGAAATTGATTGTTTGTGTAAGGGTATCGACTTTTCAATAAAAATAGTCGAGCTAAATTTGAGGATCTAAATGCAACTTTTTTTGACAAGTGCATTAACCTGGTTGATAAATGTTTAAGTGATGGGGGATTACACAAGAAGAATGTTGATGAGGTGGTTGTCGTTGGGGGGTCAACCAGGATTCCAAAAGTACAACAGATGTTGGAAGAGTATTTTGGCGGAAAGACTCTTTGCAAGAATATGAATGGGGACGAGGCGGTTGCTTTTGGTGCTGCAATTTTAGCTAATAAATTAAGTGGAAAGGATGCTGATGAGAATCAAGATGTCGTTTTACTGGATGTCACTCCTCTCTCATTAGGAATAAAGGTCATGATTGGTGATCAAGATGGGTTCATGTCTGTAATTATTCCCAGGAACTCCACCATACCCACAAGCAAGAAAGAAATATATAGTGCAGATTACAATGCAACAGGAGCAACTATTTTAGTGTATCAGGGTGAGAGCAAGAAAGTTAAGGATAACATATTACTTGGCAAGTTTAAAATTAGTGGCCTTAGCTTAGGTGCCAATCGATATGCTAGACTAGAGGTTTCCTTTAATCTAGATGTTAATGGGATTCTTCAAGTTTATGACAAAGACACAGCCACAGGTCAGAGAAAAAGCATTACAGTTGCTTATAGCTGAGAGTAATCAAAGAGAATGTCAAAATGCTTACAATGTAAGCGTGATTGCTGGTCTCAACATCTACGTGGCTTATTTATGTTATCAAACGAAGTGCTTTTAAGCATCCTCTATGTCCTTTATTTGTTTTTTCTTGTTGTTTTGGGAAAGCTGTCTTATATTCAATCCACAAACCAAATGCATACAAATTAAGCTTATTTACTCTTCTCCAAGCTGGATAAGAAGATTGTCATAGAGCAGCGAATCCTGATTGACATATAACATAAATATGATACGTGCACAAGCGTCTAGCCATATGAACATCTCTAATGTTTTTCTGCTGTTGCATACTGTCAAAAACAACAAGACCAGCTCGAAAGTCTCACAAAAAATGTTAAACTAACTGCAGCTTAAGGGCAATTTATAGTCCAACATACCCACTACAAGCTCACAACTACCATACCATAATCGAGACCACGAGCAACGCCTCTTCGTCACAAGCTCGCCACAATCCATCACGAATGGTTAAAAAACTACCAATATATTACACCTCTTTTAGATTTTTAATATGCTAATTCTTTCCTGACAAGGGACCAAAACCGTAACGGGTCAATACCATAGGGACGAGATCCGAAAAAAAAAGTATAGGGACTAAATCCGTAATTATTCCCAGGAACTCCACCATACCCACAAGCAAGAAAGAAATATATAGTGCAAAGTACTATGCAACATCAGCAGCTATTTTAGTGTATCAGGGTGAGAGCAAGGAAGTTAAGGATAACATATTACTTGGCAAGTTTACCATTGGTGGTCTTACCTTAGGTGCCAATGGATATGCTGGACTAGAGGTTTCGTTTAATCTAGATGTTAATGGGATTCTTCAAGTTTATGCTGAAGACACGGCCACACGTCAGAGAAAAAGCATTACAATTGCTTATAGCTGAAAGTAGTCAAAGCGAATGTCAAAATGCTTACAATGTACGGAGTAATCGCTTATCTCAACGTCTACGTGGCTTATTTATGTTATCAAACGAATTGCTTTTAAGCATCCTCTATGTCAATTTATTTGTTTTTTCTTTTTGTTTTGGGAAAAGCTGTCTTATAGCAGCGAATCCTGATTGACATATAACATAAATATGATACGTGCACAAGCGTCTAGCCATATGAACGTCTCTAATGTTTTTCTGCTGTTGCATACTGTCAAAAACAACAAGACCAGCTCGAAAGTCTCACAAAAAAAATGTTAAACTAACTGCAGCTTAAGGGCAATTTATAGTCCAACATACCCACTACAAGCTTACAACTACCGTACCATAATCGAGACCACAGCAACGCCTCTTCGTCACAAGCTCGCCACAATCCATCGCGAATGGTTAAAAAACTACCAATATATTACACCTCTTTTAGATTTTTAATATGCTAATTCTTTCCTTTAGACAAAAGAATACATATAAAATTAAAATGATATTACAAAAAATTACACCTGCCAAAAATCTTATATTAAATGAACAACCGCAAATTTAGAGTGATTATCAAAAGTCCTCTTTAACCACATGGATCTTTCCTTGCAGTGTAAAGCATCATAAAAAGCTATAATTTTTTTAAACAGACCATGCCTAAATATTTTGTAATTTGTATTATAAATATCATTTGGTCTTAATAAAATGCATCTAATAACTTTTAATAACTTATAATGCCAATTCAATTTATCTTTGTCACATATAAAGAAAAAATTGTCAAATTTTGGTCTTACTGAAAACTCTCAAAACGAGAATAAAAAAAGGTTAATATACCTTTGGTGCTTAAAATACTTTTTTTTGTTGTGAACAAGAATTGAGAGAATGAAAATATTATTCAATTGATAATAATGTAGGAGATTACAAAAGGTATATATAAGATAAATATTAGGGTAAAACCCTAATAGCTAATTGGGCCGTGGACCTTTTATGTGTTATATGGACATCCACTAATTATTATCCATAACACTCCCTCTTGGATGTTCATATAGTTAATACGCTTATGAATTGTTGCCTCATTAAAAACCTTGTCAGGAAAAACCTAGTGGGACAAAACCATGACTAAAGGAAAAAGAGTGCAGCGCGTATTATCTCCCTTTGATGACTATATCACTTGAGCTCTTTGAGTCGACGCATCCCAATGTTGTGACTTAGTTTCTAAATGTTGAGGTAGGAAGTCCTTTGGTAAATAGATTTCCCAAATTGTCGCTTGGACGAATTTGTTGAACAATAATATAACCATTCTTCTGTAAGTCATGAGTGAAGAATAATTTTGGTAAAATACGTTTCATCCTATCGCCCTTGATATAACCTTCTTTAAGTTGAGCAATACATGTTGCATTATCTTCATGCAAAACCGTTGGTGCCTCCTTCTCTGAAGAATTACCACATGATATACATATGTGTTGTGTCACACTTCTTAGCCAAAAACATTCTCGACTTGCTTCATGTATCGCTAGAATTTCTGCATGGTTGGATGAAGTCGCTGAGATCGTCTGCTTAATTGAACGCCATGAAATTGCAGTTCCTCCACTTGTAAATACATATTCAGTTTGAGATCGACCATTGTGAGGGTCAGATATTCTGGAAGATATATAATCTCCTAATATAACTCAAATACCTCTGATCAATATCTTATAAGATATGGACATCCATATTATAATTATCCATAACACTCCCCCTTGGATGTCCATTCGAGGATTATACCTCGTTAAAACCTTACTAGACAAAACCCAGTGGGACAAAAATCTAGTGAAGGAAAAAAAAATACATAATTCCTTTATACGTTCGGGGATGTTGCCTCATTAAAAACCTTGCCGGAAAACCCTATGGGGACAAAATCATGGTCAAGGGAAAAAGAGTGCAACGCGTATCTTCTCTCCGCCTGATGATCACATCACTAAAATCTCTTAGTTGGTGCAATCTAATATAATAAACCAACTTCTTTAATGTCAATATAGTAAGTGACTTGATAGAATATATGTTTGATTCTCATATAAACAAGTGTTCTCCATTTAACCTTCACATATCAAGAAAGATTAAACATATGTATCCTTATCATTATACGAGTACATCCTCGTACTTCACTAGTTATATAGTATCAACGAATGCAAAGTAGATGATGCATTATATCATTTATGACCACTAGTGAGAACAATCAATGTTTTATATACATTTAACTATGACATCTATAAATCGATATTGTGATCATCATATTTATAAGTAATGGGTCTTTCTTCATCAATTGACCTCATAAACACGAGTTTCATTTATCCATATAAGGATAGTTAGCATCTTTCTTTAGTTTTCATGATGCACAAAGTTTATCCCTAATATGTTTAATTCATAAATTAAGACAAACTTTGTCTTTTTATTTAAAATTCAATTTATTCATTCAATCACCTTTACAATCAAAAAAATTCATATTGTATGAAACTTAAACCATATTCAAATCTAGATCTCTTTATAAAGTTTCATACGCAAACATGGCACACTATTATACGTTAAGGTGATTAGTATACATATGCCAAAAACGTGATTAGTTCAATACAATCAAATAATGTTCTCGAGAACTTTTCTTATATGCTTTAAGCATATAAAAAAACTACTAACATGCTCCATGCACTTTATATGATATAATGAAATCTCAAAATCACATGAGCTCTATTCATTAACTTTTAGACGCATATCAATTACTATTATATTGCCAGACTTAAATACATTATTGAATCCACCACATGAGAACATGTCTCCTTATGATCATTTTCATGTCTTTGTGAAAATATTGTGTGCCATTAGTTATGCCTTAAATACAAAAGCTTCAATACTTTAACTTCACGTTATCATAAAGACCAATGCATATACAATATTTTTACACATTCATATGTAGGGACTTCAAGTCCCAGTAACCATGTCTCGTCACAAGAGACTTCAATCTTTTGTTAGTTCTTTGCGTCTTAATATCTTTTGGTCATTCATTTAAACATCTGCATTTCATGCAGGTATCCATGATCCTCACCTTATTTTCACAATATTTATCATGCGCATTATTGTAAACAATAGTATTATCGACGTCGTTTCAGTTCTTTCGATTCCACACTCTACTAGACATTATATTATATCATTTATTGAGATCTCATAGTTTTTCATCTACCCGGGGTTTTTCAATAACTTTCATGTCTGGTGTCTCTTAAGGAGACTATTATGGGGTCTTTATTACCTCGATTTGAGATCTTAATTTTCTTGCTCCATTTCATTTATTCATTCGAGGACTTTTACTTGGAATCGATTAGTCTATCTTGCTCCAGCCATGCCATAGACTCACAACCAATCATTGATTGTCATGTTGGGACATACATTGTAATTGGATGTTGGAATCATTCCTAAACCTTAATTCAAGTGTTAGTTACTCATATGTAATAGGTAGTTTATTATGGCCTTTATGTTTGTTTAAGGTCAAGCTTATGTAGAAGGCCCATAAGCTTAGGCCCATGTCCACTAAGGAAAGGATGGGAACTAGGGTGTTGCCTAGCTTCCTCCTATAAATACTCTTGTATAACCCTCACTGAGGGTTGGTTGTTCAATTTATCCTTTCACTCACATCTCACGCCCTAACCGTCTAAGTCATACGTGTGTGTGTGTGTTTGTTTATTGTTCAACCGCCCTATCTCTTTCTAGTAAGCTTGTATTGTAAAACTAGTGACCTAAGAGTGGTATCAATCGCCTAACTAGTTGGGTGAATCGTTATTTCTTGAAGTGGGTTTTGGTCCCACGCGTAGAATAACAAGATACTTTGGTTCGCTTAAAAACTTGTTTTTACACTTTTAATCCAAGATTCTTGTACTTTCAACGCTTTAAGGTGTTAAAATACTTGTTTTTGGCAAAAGTTTCAACCTTTACGCCCGTGGATCTAAGTTTTATGCTTGTTTTGTTCGTGGGTATCGTTCTCACGCGTAACCCGTTTAGTCGCATTTTGGTTCATCAAGGTTCACACTTTTGTGTTATTTTGGTACCTTTAACGCTATTCCATAACAAAAATCGGTTTAGAAACAAATTTGGGCATAATCATTTTACGAGTAAGATTACGCGTATCAAAACCCTAATCTTACGCGTAACTTTATCCGTGGCTTGATCTTCGTTCTCGTGGTTTACTCCGTGTTTTCTTGCTTGGATAAGCCCGAAAATCGTCGACTTTGGATATCTTTTGCCACCGTGATAGTGTAAAGATCATTTAAACAAAACCCTAATCTTACGCATAAGCATAAAGCTTACGCGTGAAATCCCACGATAAGATTCATCTTACGCCTAAGCCAAGTCTTACGCATAAGGTAATCCTACGCATAAGTTTCTACGCCTAACTTTGTGTCTACGCATAACTTTAGAGTCTTTTCCATACTTACGCGTAAGCTAAATTCTACGCGTAACTAGTGATTGTTACGCGTAACTTTGGTGTTTTTACGCATAAGTGCTACTTGGATTATTGTGATTTCTACGCCTAAGGACACTTCAACAACTAAAGTTCATTCGACTACAAAGATCCATTTTTATAACACAAGTTAATCAACATGTCTCAACCACCATACTCTAACTATTTCCCTTACACTTATTCTCAACGACAACAACAACTAAGTCCACAACATCAACAATGGAATCAATAACAAGCAACTCAACCAACTGCCTCTGTCACATAAAACGATTATTCACAGAAACAATCTCAACAAAATCAATTGGTTCAATACAACAACAACAATGCTCAACAAATTGTCAGTGAAGCTAATGAGGACATCGATCCGTTCGAAGCATTGCAACAAGGATTTGTTATGATTGCTAATGCTTTTGGCCGTTATACCAACAAATCCAACAATCGTATTCGTTCCTCATCTAACACACGAAATCAGTGTTGTAAACAATGGATGAGTTGAAGTTGAGAATCGTGGTTATGGTCGTCGGATGGGCGGTGGTCAAGGGTTTAATGATGTGGGTCGGAACAACAACATATCTCCGGTGGTGGAACATGGAAATGCTCGAGAATGGGTTGAATGGTCTTGATGCTACAAGCGCAATGAGAAGGACACTGGCTAATGCATGCCCAAAGCCGAGGACTAGGGCGTGCTTATTTCAAAGAGGCTCTTCTTTTGGCTCTTAAGGATGAAGTGGTGGATCTCTCACGGATAAAAACGAGTTTTATGGCAAATTCGGACTCGATGATGATATGGAGGATTTGCGAGCCAATGCAGCAGATTATGTTGATGGCTAATATGCATGAGTTACACATGCGTGACACAGTGCCCGATGTATGACATCGATGGCTTGTCTCGTGTACCGAACAAACCATATTTATCTACGATCTAATATCTTCGCCAACATCCGAATCCGGCAAGGCTCGAATGTTCAAAATGAGTCATTTACATCTCATTCGACGATTTTCAAATAGACCACTGTAGTTACATTTGACGATCAAGATGACCTTATGGTTTCCTTTGATAATCAAATTGACTCGTGGTTATACTTGAGGATCTAAATAATGATCATGTTGTGACTTCGTTGAACAAGCGAACTTTGCCTCATCCGGATCTTGCTCTCTTACTTAAAGACCAACAATCCCAAATTGAAGAATGTTGTGCATTAAATCAAACCTTAAAAAGTAAAATGCTTTGTTAACCAAGGATTTTGAATGTTTACAAAAGCAACTCAACTTTTTCAAAACTCAAGAAAAACGTGAAAAGGTTTTGAAGCGACCTTTACTAAATCTCATCAAAGCGAAAAATATTTAGAGACGGATCGTGATCTAGCCGCTGAAGAATGCTTTATTGTGCGAGATAGAACAAGCGAAACATGAACATAAAAAGCAAATTAACGCTCTCACCTTGGAAAATCAAAAGCTAAGGATGAGTTGTTAACTTGTCAAAACAGTTCTCTGCATACAAAAAGCATTCCACAAACCGAATAGATAATCATCTTGAAGAAATTATCGCTTGCAAAGAAAACTTAAAGACTTTCAAACTGTTGTTTACAAACATGGTGAGTCGAAGAATCGCTATTGAAAAGTTTACTTTAAAACCCGATCCAAAAGGATATGGACCAAATCTTGCGATTACAAACCAAAGCTTTCAACCAAAACATTCAAACCAAATCACGAAGTTTCCGGTCGAGAATATAAAATTGATAATTACATTATGAGTGTTGTTGAATATCATCGTCAAGAGGAATTAGATGCGTAAGGCGAGTCGATCAAAATAAAAACTATTGTTTACAACAAACCTTTTAATTATTCAAAACAGATCACTTTTGTCACACCAACGGATTCTTCTAACACACCAAGGGTTATCATCAAAACACCGAGTCTTCTAATGTTAATCCCCAACCGATTATGCACAAATTTATGGTCCTTTACCTTCTATCGGTGAAGTAAACTCAAAACACGAAAATCGCAAAATTCTTAGATATTTTGATATTTTCATGGTCGACCTCAAAACTTTAGAACATGAGATAGAATATCATTCGAAATCAAAGTTCAACACTTTCAATCACCTCTGGCGCATGAACAAAGAGACATTTTTCAAAAAATCTTTTACCAAATGTTAAGAATTTGAAAAATTATGCATTGTCTTGGGAGCGGACTTTCATAAGGAACTTGGAGTGATGAAGGTCGTTTTCGAGAAAACGAAACATCTATTTCTAATACTAAGCGGAAAAAGAAAATGTTGAGAAAAGATGTTGATCGACTCTTGCAAGATGTTATCGTCTTGATATCCATAATGTTGTGTTATTATATTCTTTGCCACATGCATCCGATTATATCTCTG
The DNA here is from genome assembly GCA_022545495.1 of Chrysanthemum lavandulifolium. Taxonomy (NCBI): domain Eukaryota; kingdom Viridiplantae; phylum Streptophyta; class Magnoliopsida; order Asterales; family Asteraceae; genus Chrysanthemum; species Chrysanthemum lavandulifolium. Next base: position 189,693,795 of record CM040240.1, read on the forward strand.
CGATAAGGTTGACTCGTGGTAGCTGTTGAAAATACCGATAATGTGCTTCGGATCGAGTCTTTAAAAGCGAAAATGAGCGATTACTTAACGAACTTTACAATGCAAAATGTCGTCTTAATTGGTGTGAAAAGATATTCACAATAAACAACTTGGTTTTCAAAACAAAATCGCTCGATTGCGTGCAAAATCTTACGATCCTAAAATTGAGCAACTAGATGATCAAAACGTGTCTTTGAAAAGTCAAATCTCAAAATATGAACAAGAACTTGTAAAAGTTAAGCAGAATATGGTGTCATATTTGATTTACTCAATAAGACTCGTCATGAAGCATCAAACGAACTTGATCACTATCTTGCTCACACTAGAGAAGTCATGAATTTTCTTTGGTAATATTCGCTCGAAAATCAAGATTTGATTCACACTATCTCTAAGCTAAGAGAAATGTTAGGAAAGTATGAACAACTTCCGCCAACCATCTTTAAGAGATTAGCACCAGTAACACTTAGTAATCGTGCACCTCGATTTGAGATCTTAATTTTCTTGCTCCATTTCATTTATTCATTCGAGGACTTTTACTTGGAATCGATTAGTCTATCATGCTCCAGCCATGCCATAGACTCACAACCAATCATTGATTGTCATGTTGGGACATACATTGTAATTGGATGTTGGAATCACTCCTAAACCTTAATTCAAGTGTTAGTTACTCATATGTAATAGGTAGTTTATTATGGCCTTTATGTTTGTTTAAGGTCAAGCTTATGTAGAAGGCCCATAAGCTTAGGCCCATGTCCACTAAGGAAAGGATGGGAACTAGGAGTGTTGCCCTAGCTTCCCTCCTATAAATACTCTTGTATAACCCTCACTTGAGGGTTGGTTGTTCAATTTATCCTTTCACTCACATCTCTACGCCTAACCATCTAAGTCATACGTGTGTGTGTGTGTGTTTGTTTATTGTTCAACCGCCTCTATCTCTTTCTAGTAAGCTTGTGTTGTAAAACTAGTGACCTAAGAGTGGTATCAATCGCCTAACTAGTTGGGTGAATCGTTATTTCTTGAAGTGGGTTTTGGTCCTACGCGTAGAATAACAAGATACTTTGGTTCGCTTAAAAACTTGTTTTTTACACTTTTTAATCCAAGATTCTTGTACTTTCAACGTTTTAAGGTGTTAAAATACTTGTTTTTGGCAAAAAGTTTCAACCTTTACGTCTGTAGATCTAAGTTTTATGCTTGTTTTTGTTCGTGGGTATCGTTCTCACGCGTAACCCGTTTAGCTATTTTGGTTCATCAAGGTTCACACTTTTGTGTTATTTTGGTACCTTTAACGCTATTCCATAACAAAAATCTGGTTTAGAAACAAATTTGGGCATAATCATTTTACGAGTAAGATTACGCGTATCAAAACCCTAATCTTACGCGTAACTTTATCCGTGGCTTGATCTTCGTTCTCGTGGTTTACTCCGTGTTTTCTTGCTTGGATAAGCCTGAAAATACGTCGACTTTGGATATCTTTTGCCTTTGTGATAGTGTAAAAGATCATTTAAACAAAACCCTAATCTTACGCATAAGCATAAAGCTTACGCGTAGAAATCCCACGATAAGATTCATCTTACGCCTAAGCCAAGTCTTACGCATAAGGTAATCCCACGCATAAGTTTCTCGCCTAACTTTGTGTCTACGCATAACTTTAGAGTCTTTTCCATACTTACGTAAGCTAAATTCTACGCGTAACTAGTGATTGTTACGCGTAACTTTGGTGTTTTACGCATAAGTGCTACTTGGATTATTGTGATTTCTACGCCTAAGGACACTTCAACAACTAAAGTTCATTCGAATACAAAGATCCATTTTTATAACACAAGTTAATCAACATGTCTCAACCACCATACTCTAACTATTTCCCTTACACTTATTCTCAACGACAACAACAACTAAGTCCACAACATCAACAATAGAATCAACAACAAGCAACTCAACCAACTGCCTCTGTCACACAAAATGATCATTCACAGCAACAATCTCAACAAAATCAATTGGTTCAATACAACAACAACAATGCTCAACAAATTGTCAGTGAAGCTAATGAGGACATCGATCCGTTCGAAGCATTGCAACAAGGATTTGTTATGATTGCTAATGCTTTTGGCCGTTATACCAACAAATCCAACAATCGTATTCGTTCCTCATCTAACACACGAAATCGGTGTTGTAAATAATGGATGAGTTGAAGTTCGAATCGTGGTTATGGTCGTCAAATGGGCGGTGGTCAAGGGTTTAATCTTGTGGGTCGGAACAACAATGAGCTCGGTGGTGGAACATGGAAATGCTCGAATGGGTTGAATGGTCTTCGATGCTACAAGCGCAATGAGAAGGGACACTGGCTAATGCATGCCCAAAGCCGAGGACTAGGGCGTGCTTATTTCAAAGAGGCTCTTCTTTTGGCTCTTAAGGGCGAAGGCGGTGGATCTCTCACGGACAAAGAACGAGTTTTATGGCAAATGCGAGACTCGAGATGATGATATGGAGGATTTGCGGGCCAATGCAATGATTATGTTGATGGCTAATATGCATGAGTTACACATGAGTGACACAGGCCCGAGTGTATGACAACGATGGCTTGTCTCGGTACCGAACAAACCATATTTATCTACGATCTAATATCTTCGCCAACATCCGAATCGGCAAGGCTCGGAATGTTCAAAATGATTCATTTACATCTCATTCCGACGATTTTCAAATAGACCACTGTAGTTACATTTGACGATCAAGATGACCTTATGGTTTCCTTTGATAATCAAATTGACTCGTGTTTATACTTGAGGATCTAAATAATGATCATGTTGTGACTTCATTGAACAAGCCGAACTTTTGCCTCATCCGGATCTTGCTCTCTTACTTAAAGACCAACAATCCCAAATTGAAGAATGTTGTGCATTAAATCAAACCTTAAAAAGTAAAATGCCTTGTTAACCAAGGATTTTGAATGTTTACAAAAGCAACTCAACTTTTCAAAACTCAAGAAAAAGTGAAAAAGGTTTTGAAGCGACCTTTACTAAATCTCATCAAAGCGAAAAATATTTAGAGAGACAGATCGTGATCTAGCCGCTTGAAGAATGCTTTATTGTCTGAGATAGAACAACTGAAACATGAACATAAAAAGCAAATTAACGCTCTCACCTTGGAAAATCAAAAAGCTAAGGATGAGTTGTTAACTTGTCAAAAACAGTTCTCTGCATACAAAAAGCATTCCACAAACCGAATAGATAATCATCTTGAAGAAATTATCGGCTTGCAACGAAAACTTAAAGACTTTCAAACTGTTGTTTACAAACATGGTGAGTCAGTAACTGCTATTGAAAAGTTTACTTTAAAACCCGATCCAAAAGGATATGGACCAAATCTTGCTGATTACAAACCAAAGCTTTCAACCAAAACATTCAAACCAAATCCACGAAGTTTCGGTGCGAGAATATAAAATTGATAATTACATTAAGAGTGTTGTTGAATATCATCGTCAAGAGGAATTAGATGCGTAAGAGGCGAGTCGATCAAAATTAAAAGCATTGTTTACAACAAACCTTTTAATTATTCAAAACCGATCACTTTTGTCACACCAACGGATTCTTCTAACACACCAAGGGTTATCATCAAAACAACGAGTCTTCTAATGTTAATCCCCAACCGATTATGCACAAATTTATGGTCCTTTACCTTCTATCGGTGAAGTAAACTCAAAACTTGAAAATCGCAAAATTCTTAGATATTTTGATATTTTCATGGTCGGCCTCAAAACTTTAGAACATGAGATAGAATATCATTCGAAATCAAAGTTCAACACTTTCAATCACCTCTCGCTAGCGAACAAAGAGACATTTTTCAAAAAATCTTTTACCAAATGTTAAGAATTTGAAAAATTGTGCATTGTCTTGGGAGCAGGACTTTCATAAGGAACTTGGAGTGATGAAGGTCGTTTTGAAAATGAAACATCTATTTCTAATACTAAGCGGAAAAAGAAAATGTTGAGAAAAGATGTTGATCGACTCTTGCAAGATGTTATCGTGGCCGATATCCATAATGTTGTGTTATTATATTCTTTGCCACATGCATCCGATTATATCTCTGCGATAAGGTTGACTCTGTGGTAATGTTGAAAATATCGATAATGTGCTTCGGATCGAGTCTTTAAAAACGAAAATGAGCGATTACTTAACGAACTTTACAATGCAAAATGTCGTCTTAATTGGTGTGAAAAGATATTCACAATAAACAACTTGGTTTTCAAAACAAAATCGCTCGATTCGTGCAAAATCTTCCGATCCTAAAATTGAGCAGCTGGATGATCAAAACGTGTCTTTGAAAAGTCAAATCTCAAAATATGAACAAGAACTTGTAAAAGTTAAGCAGAATATGGTTTCATATTTGATTTACTCAATAAGACTCGTCATGAAGCATCAAACGAACTTGATCACTATCTTGCTCACACTAGAGAAGTCATGAATTTTCTTTGGTAATATTCGCTCGAAAATCAAGATTTGCTTCACACTATCTCTAAGCTAAGAGAAATGTTAGGAAAGTATGAACAACTTCCGCCAACCATCTTTAAGAGATTAGCACCAGTAACACTTAGTAATCGTGCACCTAGAATCCCTACTGCCAAATCACAAGTTGCTAACGTGCTTCCTTCTACTGAAACAGGAATAGTTGCGTCTAACATTTCGGGTTCCACATAACTGCTTTAAATGGATATATAACACACTAGTATTTAAATGGATGCCTAAAGTTATTAATGTGTGTATGTCTACTATAACTACTTCGGAACCCTCTAACATTTCAGGTTCCACATCTACTTCTATTCCATCCGTGTCAAATCATGTGTAATGCGGTGTGACTGATGATGATTCTGATTGTTGATAGCGGATGTTCCCGACACATGACGAGCAACCTTAAACTGTTATCAAACTTTATTGCAAAGTTCATTGGCACCGCCGATTCGGAATGATCACTTGCGACTATCATGGGCTACGGAGACTATATCAATGAGAACATCGAAATCGCAGGGTTTACTATGTGGAAGGCCTCGGTCACAACTGTTTTCGATGAGGTCGTTTTGTGATGGAGATTTGGAGGTTGCTTTCCGGAGAAAACTTGTTTCATTCGTGATCTATAAGGAAATGACCTTATGTGTGGCTCACGTAATTCTAGTCTCTATACTATCTCTATGCAAGACATGGTTGCTTCATCTCCCATCCGCTTACTTTCAAAGGCAACATCAACAAAATCCCGGCTATGGCACGTCGTCTCTCACATCTAAACTTTCAAACCATCACCAATCTTGCTCGACACAAACTAGTTGAAGGTCTCCCACGATTCCGTATTCAAAAGATCACCTTTGCTCAGCTTTGTGAACAAGGGAAAAGCACTCGTGCTCATTTTCCTTCAAAGATGGAACATGACTCTCAAAGATGTGCTTCATCTTCTTCACATGGTTGTGTGGCCCGATGCGCATGCAAACGATCAATGGAAAACGCTACATCTTAGTAATTGTTGATGACTACTCACGATGGACTTGGGTCTACTTTCTTGAAGCAAAGACCAAGCTCCACAAATGATCATCACCTTTCTCACGAAAATATGTGTTCAGCCCGCAACACCGCCAGCTAATCGTAATGCATAAAGGAACTGAATTTGTTAACCAAAACCTTCATGAATTCTATGAGAAAGTGGAATTCAAAGATCAAACATCTATTGCACGTACACCCGAACAAAACGGAGTTGTTGAAAGACGAAACCGAACGTTAGTGGAAGCGCAAGAACAATGTTAATCAATGCTAAACTTCCAGATTACTTATGGGCGAAGTCGATTCATCGCATGCTATACTCAAAACCGTTCTATGATCACAAAACGCCACAACAAAACACCTTCGAGCTTGTCCACAACCATAAACCGAATCTCAAACACTTTCATGTATTTGGATCCCTTTGCTATCCGAATAATGATCGTGATGATTTTGGAAAGCTCAAAGCCAAAGTCGACATTGGAGTTTTATTCGATATTGTGAGAATTCTAAAGGTTACCGATCTGGAATCGTCGTACAAAGCAGTGATGGAAACGATTCATGCTCATTTTGATGAACTTACGGAAATGGCTTCGAGTATAATGACTTAGAACCCGGTCACAACCGTTTAAACTTCCTCAACCCCATCATCGGTGAACAAAGCCCCCACTCACTCGTCAACAAATGGTAAGGTTATTTGCTCCTCTGTTCGGTGGCGATATTGATGAACGTGCTCGGTGTATCCGATGTTTCTGCCGCACAACCCGATAATACTCTTATACCGATACACTGCTACAACAACTCTTGTTGAAGAAGCACCACCAGTTGACTCCACCACAACATTGAACAAACCGCTTCCAACAATAATGAACCGGTGATGATATTCTTAATGAAGTACCCCACCGCATATTTTGATCCAAATGCATTCTTTAACCCGTTTGCTAATGAGGCTCGCCGCACGGATGTCGCAGAATCTTCAACAAACCGTTTGAATCCTCATAATATGCACAATGTATACCAACATCAACCCTCTACACATCGTTGGACAGAAGACCATCCTCTAGCAAATATTATTGGCAACCCAAATCAACCAGTCGTTACGAGACAACGTCTTCACACAGATGGTGAACATTGCATTTATGCACTCACTATCTGCCAATCTGAACCTAAAAACATTGAAGACGCAATGACAAAAGACAACTGGATTGAATCCATGCAAGAAGAACTCAACCAATTCAAACATCTTGAAGTATGGGAACTGAAGGGAACGTCATCCGCAACAAGTCACGTCTAGTTGCTAAGGGTTATTGTCAGGAAGAGGGCATAGACTTTGAAGAATCTTTTGCTCTGGTTGCTCGTCTTGAGGCTGTTCGGATATTTCTCGCGTTCGCGGCTCATATGAATATGACGGTCTTTCAGATGGATGTCAAAATTGCGTTTCTCAACGGACAACCGAAAAACGGTTTATGTCACCAACCGAAGGATTCGTTGATCCCGAGTTCCCGAACCATGTCTACAAACCGAACAAAGCTCTTTATGGTCTCAAACAAGCCCTCGGGCATGGTGCGATAAGCTATCATCTTTCCTCATTGCTAATAATTTCACCAAAGGTTCGGTTGACCCAACTCTTTTATACAATATCACGGGCACATATCTTAATTATTCAAATTTACGTGGATGACATCATTTTGGGTCTACACATAAAAGTTTTCAATCGCTTTTGCAAAACTAATGAAGAAAATTTTGAAATGTCCATGATGGGTGAACTCACGTTCTTTCTAGGATCGCAAGTTCATCAATCACCCGTGGTATTTTCTTGATTCGATCCAAATATGCCCTTGAATTGTTAAACAAATTTGGAATGAAAACCTATGACACTTATGCCACACCAATGGCTCATACCAAGAAACTAGATCTTTGATTTACATGGGAAATTAGTTGACCCTACCAAATACCAAGTATTATTGGGTCTCTCATGTATCTAATAGCTAGCGAGACTGATATTGTCTTTGCCGTTTATCTATGCTCCGTTATCGATCACGACCAACTGAAACCCACCTCTCGAGGCTAAAGAATCCTCCGATACATCAAGGAACCATTAACTTGGGGATCCGGTATCCGAAGGATTCGGTTTTGAACTAATCGCTTTTCGAGACGACGACCACGCAGGATGCTTAGACTCAAGGAAAAGTACTTGAGAGCACTACAATTTCTTGGTGATAAAGCGGTCTCATGGCAATCGAAGAAGCGAGGATTGTACATATTGTCATCAACCGGGCGAGAATATGTAGCCATGTCCGCGTGTTGTGCTCAAGTCATCGGATGAGAACACAACTCAAAGACTATGGTTACGTATTTGATGAATCGATGTCTTTGCGACAATCGGAGTGCCATTGCGATCTCGCAACTCGATTCGAAGACTCAAAATCTAAGCACATCGATCTTCGCTATCATTTCATCAAGGACCACGTGGAGCGGTATAGTTGAATTATACTTGTGGAGTGTAGAATACCAATTGGCGGATCTTCTCACCAAAGCGTTGCCTCCGCTAGGTTTAATGAGTTGGTCCACCGGATTGGTATGAGGTGTTTGACTCAAGAGGAATTGGATGACCTCTAAAACAGTCTTAAAAACACGTCAAACACCAAAACATCTTTTGTAAATAATTTTTCAAAAACAAAATACAAAAATATAAAACCTGATAAAACAACAAAAATATTCTTCTAATCTAATTTTCTTTCAACATGGCAAGTACATTTCTTCCATCAATACTATAATCTTTCAAAATTCAGTATTTTTCCGATCAAGTGTTGAGGGAGAGAAAATAAATCACTTAACTGTTTCAAAACATCTGTGTACTTGCATGTTATCATATCCCGGTTGTTTCTTTTATCAATGGTGGTAAATTTTTCTGGTTCAATAACACTCTCGGACTCAAATTTATAACCTTTCATTGTTGTCTTAAGTCGAGGGGGAGTGTCGTCAAAGTTATTTTCTAAAATCTTTGTTTGATAACCAAAACGGAAGTTAAATGGCATTGGATGTAAATGGAAAAGGTGGAGGGACTAAAATTGTCAAAAACTGAAAGTATTTTTCAATAAAAGATCCCACCTAACTTAACTCTTCACATTTATTGCTAAAACCCATCTCATCCTACGCTTAAAAAATGTTCAAGAAATCCGTGTTTCAGATCTTCAATTTGTAAGTGTCTTTGTGTTCCTAACAATATTACAAACAATGGTTTTAAATCGTTTTGAAAATTAACGGTTAGATTTTAAACTATGGTTGATTTTGTGTTCTCTGGCGTATGCGTATGAACACATAATCTTGTTTATGTGTTTGTGGTTAAAAGATAGTGTCAAAATATTTTAATAACATCAATGATATTTTTCCATCCTCAAAACGAACCCGAGCTTCGAATTGAGTGATTTTGAAAATTAGGGTTTATGCGTGGTTTTGGGTATTTTCAAATGTGATTGTATTTGGTCAAAAAGATTGCTTTGTGAGGTTAATATCATGTTGAATTGATGATATCCAGGCCCTATAACAACCCAGAAACACTAATTAAGTCAGAATTAGGAATTAGGGTTTAATGTTCTTGAGTTTGGGTATTTTTGATTCACTGAGAATTGGGTGTTAAAACTTGGTTTATAGACTCTCACAACACCTAAGACCTACCAGAAAACGTTTGGTGCAAATCCTATGGTTAGAAATCTTATGCGTAATTCATAAACTTTATGGTTTTGACTTACGCGTATTACTTTCTACGCGTAAAATGTTTAACATGTTTTCATGTCATGATTTGTTGTAAAATGAATATATGTGTTAAGATTGATGATATGATGATCTTATTTCAGGCTTGCTACGCATAAAATTCAGAATCAAGGTCGATTGTTAGGATCACCTTACGCGTAGACAGTTATGCGTAAGAGAAATCCTACACGTAACTATTACGCGTAAGGTTCTACAATGGGACTACGCGTATCCTGTGAAGGATATGCGTAAAAAGTGACCTCTACGCATAAGTTCTACTCTTACGAGTAAGCCTTACGCGTAAGGTCTTTATACGCCTCTGGCGTAAGCTCCACGCATAAGGCCCCCTTTTCCCACGCGTAACATTTCTTACGCGTAAGTTAGGATCCCACGCATAAGCTTTCGCTCACACGTATATCATACATTTACGCGTAACTTTGCCAAATCTCGCCTAAGCCTTGATGGACCTTCATTATGAATTGTTACGTGTACAAACTTGTTAATAAACAAATCATATCGTCACGAAACCAATAATGTCACTAATAAACTTAAACGTTTGATATGTTGTGAACTATAAGTGATAACATAAACTTTAAAACTTAAAGTTAACTAACTCACGAAACATTTCACGGCGTCATTGGACTATTGGACAAACAAGTGACTTAGGACTCGTAACAATCATTAACATTATACATTCAATAATTAGACAATAAAGACCTTCTGTTGACTAACATTATGTCTTTCGATATGTTGGTTCTTTTGGCTAATGTTATTTCAGATCACGACATGGCTGCTCAAATGAATGTGGATGCACGAAGTTCTCACAATTGTCGACATCTTCCCTAATGGCTATCCTAGAAAGATTGGAAAGAACAACCTTAGGGTTGACTTTGAAACCCTCACATGCTCGAATCTTCCCGCTTGATTGCTATGGATGTTCTAAAGAATCATCCCTACCGAACATGCTCTCACACTCTGCTCTTGCATGGGAGATCTACATGCAACAATTACGGAATTCAATGCAAAGGATCAAGGGTCAAAGTGCGATGTTGTGACTCTCAATCACAAACAAGTCACCATCACTCATGCGGACTTACGTCTTTGTTCTTCTCATTCCGAAATCGAGCCAACCGACTTCTTTGCCACACCCTTGAGGAGCAGTTCTTCAATTTCGATAGATATTGGCTATGATGAAGCTTGAGAATTGCTACTAAGCACTCTCATGTGGAGCTTAAGAACATTCCTCAACCGTGGAGAACCCTCTACATCATCATCACCAAATCGGTCTCTGGTCGTGATAGTGGCTATGAGCATCCTAAGCTCATGGAACTACAAATTTTCGGTCATTAATCAACAAAAGGACATCGAAATTAAAGCATTGTTATGGGAAGACATGATGTCATTTAACAAGAAACTTGGCTCAAAGATTCCTATGTCGGATACACAAAATTGTTGATCCGAGAGCACTTGGACTTCATCCGATATTCCACAAAGGCTCAATGACCCGGACAATCACGATATGTTGGTGAACCTACCCTATCGATCGAATCAAGGAATCGTCAACAAAGAAGCAGGTGTTGTATTACACGATCACCTTACATCTAATGAAATCAAAAAGCTCGAGACATACAAAAGGTATCTAGTAGCGATAAGAGAAGGCAAAGTTGGTCATCTCTATGAAAAATCTTGGAACACCTATAAGGAGAACCGGAAGAGGCGGTCTGAGAAGTCTTGCAAGTCTTGAAAGTCAAAGGAAGTTTCCCAAAGGAATCCTCCTCGTAAAAGGACATTCCTTCTAAGGAAGCTGTTCCCATTCCGTACCTAAAGCGAACCGCAAAGAAAGCTCTTGGACGAAAGCATCAAGATACACAATCGGATGAGGAGGTCCACTACTCAGAATCTGCAACCGAACCACCTCCTCAAGAGAAAAACCTCCTAGTCCTCAAATTGAACATGGAAAAGGAAGACTCACATGCTTGTGCCATATGAAGAAAGCTCGAAAGTGATGAAGAGCAGCTGGATACTTCATATAGGAAGAAGTTTAAATTAGTTAGACACCTTCAAAAGTTGAAGAATTTGCAAAGACCAAATGGATGGCCCCGGAGGATCAAGTGGTGTTGCCCACTCTTCACCGGATCTGATGCGGTTAATCAACCCGATAAGGGATCGGTGCCACCACTCTTGTGCAACAACAAAAGCTTGTGGAGGAGTCTCATCGATCATAACACCGAGGAACGAGAAAAGAATAAGGCGAGAAAGAAAAGGCGATGAAGAAGCTAAGGCTCGGACGGAAGAAAAGGCTAAATCGGACAAGATAACGAAGAGAATTATGATGATTTTCTTCTTAACAAATCCAACTCGTTCCAAGGAGGATATACGCACCTCCAAAGGACCACGAGCCTCCTCATGTCTCCTCCTCATCGATTCATCATCTCTCCTCACCACCACCATCTAAAAGATCAACAAAATCAACATCCAAATCGGTGAAGAAGCCAACTCGATCTTGGATATCTCATGCTCATAAAAGAATTGGGAATCTTTGTCAAACAAGTCGAAAGAAAGACATGCTCCACGGGAAGATGAATTTCTCTGACCGATCGATCTGATATATTCATGATGATATCCACAAGATGCAAGATGAAAGGGAGTATGTCCGAAGCTCATGAAAGATGATCTTCACGGAAAATGGACGATATGATCAAAGGATACACTCACCGGTTCCTTATGGAGGTCGTTCAAGCCGACAAAGGAGATGTATACCGGACAAGCAGATCCAAATCTCTTGCATCTAGCCAAACAAGCCATGAAATCAACTCCGATGAATTTAAGCATCAATCCAGTTGAATCTACAATCTTCTCGGATGATGAATTGGTGAACCGGCTAGTAGCACAAATGTCGAACGCTACGCAACGTTTGCCTCACACGAAGCTAAACTGTTTGAAGCTCTCATGGAATACCAACTCGGGTCCTCATTCCAGAAGAAGTCATAAGGCCCAAACGTTCAAGAGATGATGAAGACAAAGATCGGGATAAGGATAAAGAGCCCAAACGCACAAAGAAGTCGATGAATCATCTTCTATTCGGTATTCCATGCAACCTCCTCCCCAAAGGACTCCGACTTCTCAAAGAACTCCTCCTAGCTCTTCTTGATAAACCTCGGGATTACGAGTTACCGCCGAGACTCGAAAACCGGTGATCATTTTGAGTATACGGGTGGTGACGATGAAGAAGTTCGTGAGCCCTACAACAACCCGCCTCTCCCAAACAAGTTCGAAACCGTAATCCTCATCTAGGCCTAATAAGCGAGAAGAAGAAGGCGCCACGGCCGGCGTCGTATCATGGCTAGATGAAGATACAATGAGAAGAATTTAAATGGTTTTCTACACTTGTCAACTCAACTCCTACCTTGAAGAAGGTCAAGATCGGTGAGCGGAAATACATTGGAGCATGCTAAAATTCGCAAGAAAAGTTCCATGTGAAGAAGATGACGAAATCCGAGTTGAGGCGAATCAAGAATGAAGCTTTTCAAGCGTGGAAAGATAGCTCGAAAGTGCCATCGAGGTTGAATATCACCTTGAAAACATTGCTCGAGCTATGTCTAACAACATGGATTGGCTCAACCTAGAAGCAAACGTCGACTTCACAAGCGGGACAACCCTCCATACTACACCGATGGTCAAAACCTCTACCAACAATTGGCCAACCAAATGAACCTAGGATCCCATTCGGATATTTCTTCAACAAAGACTTGGAATTTCTTCTACGGTGGCGATGGCTCAAGGAAATCGCTACATCTTTGACACTTCCATTCCCAAAGACCATATACTCTAGCGCATAGCTATCGAGGAAAGAGCTAATCACTTGTTCTCCAACAAAGTGGAAGCTTACGACCGAGATGCAATGTCTGGATTCATCATTGGCGGAACGCCAAAGAATCTACTACGAGTGCCAGGTTCGAAGTCTCAACATGCGGTGTTCGATTACTAAGGATATCGTTGCCATCAAACACGTTGATCTTTCGACCAAATGGGACTACACTTTTCTCAAGAAGATTGTGGTCAAAGGCAAGATGAGCGGGATTATGCATTCTCTGAAGTCGACTTTGAGAATTTGTCTATCAACGACATTGAAGACATGTACCTTGCCAAAGTGCGGTCGCATGAGACAATTTTCAACCAAGTACAACGTGAATTCATCAAGTCATTGCTCATCTTCATCGGACGCATAGTCATCAAAGAGCGTGTAGAAGATCTCCAACTTGCTGTTGAATCTTATCGGACCGTGTCGACTTCACTCCACCGACTTGATCTTCCCGACATCAACCGACTTCCACAATACACGCTCGTCGACAAACCGTTTGGTGTTGTTTACCGCGATGAACTTCAGCGCAATTGCTTAATGGCGTGCAACAATCTTCACAAGTTTGGGGATCACACTTTGAAGATGGTTAGGGACGGATTGGCTTATCGATTGAAGGATATACATCTAAATATTGGGTCTCCTAAGCGATGGAATTCTCGGGATCGAAGGGATGTGCGGAGGATCATCGAATGATTGATAAAGGTTGTTTGAAGGATCGATTCGAGCGATGGAAAGCTTTGTTGGTGGTCGACCAGGATTAACATCACCGGCTATCAACGCCGGTTCGTACTCTGGCAACATCATGGACTTTACGGTACCCTTGAATTTTTCTTTCATTATTACATTTGGATGTGTGATTATATATGTCTATGGCTTGTGCACACATAACGATGTACAACCGTAGCTGTCAAGAAAGGACCACGTAGTGCGCTTGATTGCCACAATCCTTATAAAAGGAGCGAAAGCTTCTTACTTTTGAGTAAAACCTATCAAACCTTTCATTTTCAAGGTTTTGCTCAAAGGACAAGTACTTCCGTATGATTTTCAAAACCTCAATCGTTTATATCACTTGTTGAGGGAGTATTTGTATTAAAACTTTGTTCACAAATTGTTCATAGTGGTCATCTTCCCGCAACACTCGAAATGGTCATATTTATTCTCAACTTTTCAAAAATAACATTTTATATGCCATTTTTGAGGGGGAGAAAATTATGTGATAAGAAATATGTTGTGTAAATGCAAATGAATCTTTGTGTAATAGACTTAACCAACGAATTGACGGTGCTAAACCGTTAGTAAATCGAAAAAACTTGTCCGGGACGGGTAATAATTTCAAGCTAGTTCGCTAGTAATGTAAACGTGTCTCGCAAAGGACTTGTCCGAATAGAAAGTACCATTCGAGAAACTCTTGGTAGACATGAACTCTGACGGGTATGACAACCTTTCGAGGATTGTCTACACCTTCAAGGTAGTTATTAGAGCTAGTTGTCACCTAAAAGGCGACAATGTATCTCTTTAACTATGCAACGTAACCGTGTCTCGCGGGGATTGTCTATCTTGAGTTGATCAATTCGAAGTCGCGCTCTTCCCACACAGTCTGATTTCCGTCAAAACTCTAAAGCACATGTGGAGGGGTATTTACGCTAAAGATAAAACTCTCACGATGGTTCAAACATGTTTTCATTTACAAACCCTTTGAGAGATCTTCTTGAAAATTGGTTTTATGGCAACATAGGTTAGTCATGGGTGATAAGGTGACTAAGGTTAGGAATAACCGTCCTATGATCCGCCAGAGCGGAGGGATCTACCCAAGGACATCACAAATAGTTAGTACTTAGAATTCCTTAGGTACGATTATAAAAGGAGAAAATGAGAATCGGAGAAAGAAGGAGTTGAAGAATTAAAAGAAATGCAAAGAAAAGGGTGAAAAGAAATAGCCCTCCAAATTATTCAACTTAGGGCGGACACGGGTTCAATTCATATACTCTTGGTTGTCACTTAGTGGCGCCGGTATTGAAGATTAAAAGTCGTCATGGACCCGATGGCGCATGCACTAAACCTTCTTAGCCACTCAAGTTTCTCTCAGCGAGCTTGTTTCATTCTCACGGGGAACCCTCGTAAACTATTGGCTTTCTCTTAGAGATCGCTGGTATTGAAGAAGGAGACCCTCTCCCTAGTCTCCGCTCAGGAAAACCAAAATGCACTATGGAGTCTAGAGCAATGAGATTCATCAAAATATCTCTTAGGAACACTTGACATTTCATAACTTGTTGATCAACAAATAAGATTATCAGTGGTTCATATCGAGTCCTTCACAGATCTTAGCAATCTGTCGAGAAAATTTATGAGAGGTTCTAGCTGTAATCCTCGGTGATTGAATGGAAACTCTGCCGGGGTCAACATCAAACACACGACAGCAAAGAGTCACTTCGGTAACTCCCGTGGATTACGCTTAGTGTGTCTCAAGCGGTCTCTGATCGTGAGGTGATGCTTGGTGTACCTCAACGACTCATCTCGAATGTAGATGTGCCCGGTACATTGCGTTATCTCACTTGTGGGACTCCGGTTCGAGAACGGCCTTTGTAAGAATTAGAGTTGTATTTTCACACTATCTTTGTTAACACTCTCAAAGTTCAAACTTGTAAGTGCGGAATCCGCTTATTACTAACCGTTTGAAATGTTTTCTTCTTATGGAAGCTCTAGGCGGGATGATCGTCTGATTCTTCTCATGCTCACGCCAACATCATCACTAATGGAAGTTCTATCCAAAAGCAACTGCTTGAGAAGAATGATTCTTCGTCAAATCAAAGAATCTACAAAGTTAAAAGACTTAAAGAACTTCATCGATCTTGAATTCCAACGTCAAAGGCGTGTGAGCATGTTGAAGAATGACGTGGAGACACCATGAGCAATGAAGCGAACTGAAGCGAGACTTGATGCGAGACAACAACATACTATCACTTTCATCACAAAGAACAATGATCAAAGAACAAAGTTAAAGATGACGTCAAAGCATAAGCGTTCAAAGAAAACTATCTCTCCACACCGGAGAGATTGTTCGAATCAAGACATTCTTTCTCACAAGAAGAAGAATGTCGAAGGCGTCAAAGCTACTATTACATCAACGCCTTCACGTTTTCATCACCAACACTTGAGGGGAGATTGTTGGAATCACTCCTAAACCTTAATTCAAGTGTTAGTTACTCATATGTAATAGGTAGTTTATTATGGCCTTTATGTTTGTTTAAGGTCAAGCTTATGTAGAAGGCCCATAAGCTTAGGCCCATGTCCACTAAGAAAATGATGGGAACTAGGAGTGTTGCCCTAGCTTCCATCCTATAAATACTCTTGTATAACCCTCACTTGAGGGTTGGTTGTTCAATTTATCCTTTCACTCACATCTCTACGCCTAACCGTCTAAGTCATACGTGTGTGTGTGTGTGTTTGTTTATTGTTCAACCGCCTCTATCTCTTTCTAGTAAGCTTGTGTTGTAAAACTAGTGACCTAACATTGGAGCACTAGCAGCATATGATCTAGTCACTTAATTTAGGTCACTAAACTTGTCTGACAATTAATAGATCTGGAATGTGAATTATCCCTTAAACTTTAAGTTCATATTCATTAGTGTGAGGATCTTATATCAACATAATTCATTCCAAATTTCTCGCTGCTCATTCTCCCCCTGAATGAATTATCAATTTCAATATCCCATTTTTGTGCATTGTGGTGGATTTACAAGAACATTTACCGCACATTGACGATCTTCTTATATGGGAAACATATGGTTCACGACCAAAAACCATTATAACAGGGAGGATTCATTATAGCTTGTTGGTATGATGCGAATTTATGTTATTTATTTTTAAATCAAATGCCCCATAAAACTTATAGTTTTGTTCTCATAATTATTGTCTTTGCAATCAACTCAAAACGTCTTATAAACGTTTCAACAAAAGCAATTCGCGTATGAACTTGGGCTACATAAAGTCCAACACTTATTCTAAATATCGCCCAACATCTGAAAGTATTTACCACAATTTCCAAAGATACAATATGGAAAACCATGCTCGCATTTTATAAGCCACCCATTAATCACGCTAACCTTAAGTTGCGTCTTTGATGATCATTTTGATGATGCATCAATTTTAAAACTCAAAATGATCTACATGGTGGATGTATAGGCCTACATACACCCCCTTTATATTCTTTCCAAAAATTTATAGAACAAAGTCCTTATATCATGGTGATATATAAACAATTAACTTCCATTGAGAACAATCAAATCTATTTTGAAAAAACTTATTGTTCTTTTAAATATTTCGTATCTTCATTGACCCGGGATGGTCCAGCCGGTCATGCCAATTAATTACATAATCTTAGTGATAACGCTACACGCGTCGTTCGGGGTCAAAGGAACTTCCTTTTCTTCGAGCAAGTTTTATAACACCCTAGGCAGTGAACCTAATCGTTGTAGTGTAGTAATTAGGGTAAGCCACGGGTATTGATATCGTTCTCTAGGGGAATAGGAATGCTAGTAGGGAGTTACTACGCTAAGGTTAAGGTTGAGGAAGATTATTTTTATCTTTTTATATTTTATGAAAATGGAAAGGTACGAATCTCGGGTATTGGATTTGGGGGTTGGTATTTCTACCGATTACTCTACTATTATCTAATTATCTAAACTAAGGTTGTGGGAGTCTATGTCTAATTAATGTGTGCTCGTATGATAGTTTAAAGATGTGTTTACTTAGTTTGTATTACTCCTTAATTATCTCCTATTGATGGTTGAGTGTCACGTCTTATTCCTAGTTGCGTTGTGTTTCTAAAGTTGTAGGGTATCGTTTCTCCCTAACTCTTTGAACTTACCAAAGGGTCTTGTCTACAAATCCACTTAGAGATTATAGACTCCTACTCTAAGGCGCTCTTGGATGGTTTAGACTACAATCACTCGGGTAATCATACTCTAGGTTTCACAAAGATGAATCAAGCATTAAGTACACAACGAATGACCTATCGCATTACTAGATCATTAATCAACTAAGATAAGAAACAACCAATCAATATTTAATAATTAAGTTTCATACTTCCTAAGCAAACACACAAATAAATTAGCGGACATGGAGAACATGCAAGCATACACACAAATAATCAAAGACATAATTGAATTAATGAAGCAAAGACTTATCTTGGTGTAAGATAGGGTTAAAAACCTAAAATCTTGTACAAGACACCTTAGGTTCGGTTTTAGGTTTTACTCCAAAGACTCTCCACACAAAGACGAAAAATTCGGATTCTATATATAAGATTATAATTTGACGGCGTCACCTTATGTTTAGTGACGCCGTCGTGTCGCCGCTCATTGGGGTTTCGTCTTGGCCACGTTAACCTTGCGGCGGCGTCACCTTATGTCCGTGACGCCGTCTCTTGACCGGCGTCGTCGGATCGCATCTAGGCCGTCACGAGTAGCGACGGCCTACTCTTTCACAACTAGGCGCGTCTCTTGAAAACACGAGTTTGAGTTCGACCGTCACAATAATTCTCCGACGGCGTCGCAAATAGCTCTGACGCCGTCGCCTTCTACATTCGGATTGTGAGTGTCTCGATTTCGACTTTGGCCATTTTCTTCATATATTCGCCTTTTCGTCCAAATAAGTGCCATTCCGACATTTTGCCTTCACGAGACCTAAAAGTGAAAAGGAACGATATTAAGCAATAACGGATACAAAAGTGATCAAATAAGGACTTAAATGACCCCTCAAAATGGTACCTTTTAAAACCTTATCACTTAGGCACATAAATTTTGATTTATGACCACATGTGCTTCAATTGCATATAACTTTATGTGAAATACATGTTGCATTATCTTCATAGGTGTTTTATAATCGGACTTGACCCTAGGAAACGCTATCAAGGCCCGTAAATTGAATCGGATTTAGTGTCACAAAGAGATCCATGTGTTAAAATTAAACTGTAATCAACCACTGGAGTTGCTGGTGATGTCGTTTACGATGTTGCACATCAGTAGAGTGGTGTTCTCCCTAAATGGGGATTTTTAAGACTTGGGTTTTGATTATTTTAAACTGTATTTGATTTAAGTATATAATTTATGTGTTGAGTTAATTACATAAATGGTCCCTATGGTTTGTCGGGTTCTACGGGTTTAGTCCCTATACTATTTTTTTCGGATTTCATCCCTATGGTTTTGACCCGTTACGGGTTTGGTCCCTTGACCATTTTTTCTGTTAGTTTGACCGTCAAGTGTGTGTTTAAATGGCTGAAATGACAGAAATACCCTCCTATTGTATGGTCCCTGTGGTTTGTTGCATATCACGAATTTGATCCCAACTTTTTTTATTTATTTTTTTTGTCCGAATTTTTTATTAATAATATTACTAATAATTTTATTCCCAAATTTTTGTGTCCGAATTTTTTGGTCCCTGTGGGTGGTTAAATTTTTTTGTCCGAACTTTTCACTAATATTATTATTAATAAATTTTTATTAATAATTTTTTATTTCAAAATTTTTTTTTGTACGAAATTTTTAAGTAAGTTTTTCACATATTTTTTTAAAACTTTTTAGACAGATTTTTTAAAATTCTTTTGAACTTTATACGAGATTTTTTTTATAAAATTTTCACAAAAAGCCTTTTAAAAAATTTGGTTAAATTTTCGACATTAGTTAAGTAAGATTTTTATTTTTATTATTATTATTTTTTTTTTGACATAATTAAAATTTTTTTGACAAAAAAAGTTTTGACATAATTTCTGTAAATTTTTTGACATAATTCGTTAAAAAATTTTAAAAAAAAATTATAAATTTTTTTACGAGATGTTTAGTGCAAAATTATAAATTTTTTAATCTGTTAAAAATTTAAAAAACAAATTAAAATATTAAATTTAAAAAAAATTGTTAAATCATTAGATCTTTAATTTGTTAAAAAAATTGCTAAAAAAATATAGTTTTTAAAGTTTTGACATAATCTATTTACAAAAATTTAAGGTTTTTAAAGTTTTAAAGGTTTGACATAGGTCTTTAAAATTTAAGAAAATATTGTGTTATTAGATTTTTAAAGTTTTAAAAGTTGTAAAGGTTTGACATAGTTTTTTTTTTTTTTTTTTTATATATATATATATATATATATATATATATATATATATATATATATATATATATATATATATATATATAACGAGGCATTTGACATTAATGCCACCTCAATGCCACATAATCCAATTTAATGCCACATAATCATTTGTTGTCCAACTAAGCAATATTTTTATCCACCTAAACAATAATATTTAATTTTCGGATTTTATGTATTAATTTTCGAAATTCTAAAAGCAATTATTTCTAAAATTCGAATTTAATAAAAAATGACCATGGTGAGATTCGAACTTGGGTCGTTTGGAGGATTAGTATAAATAACTTGTGTGTTTACCACTTAGGAAACAAGTTATTTTGATAATAATGTTGCGTATTATAATCTATAAATGTCTATAATTATATTGGAATCATATACTAAATACAATATTTTTTATTTATTTATTAGAATTTTCGGATTTTTTTTCATTTATTTAAATTTCGTTATTTTATTCTTACAAACAAACATGATTACCACTAGACCAACACATTTTTTGGATTATAACTTGGAAAACCAAATTTATAAATATATACAACCAATCATTGATCATTTTGATTAGTTTGAAAAGGAATGTATTTATCTACAAAAATTATATTAAGTAATTATCTTTTTTAAAACTTATTATACATAATTTTTCCTTAAAACCCTAATAACCCTAATGATACGTTTTATATTTTTTTTCTCAAAAACCCTAATGGGGCAAATTGTTTTGGATTACGCAAAAGCCATACGGAGAGTGTTTTTGAGCAAGCCGCGTTGTTCGTGATGGTCAATTAAGGATAGTTTTACTTGATTTGAAGGTTGGACTTTAATTCTTCTTTGTTAAGAGGTAGATTATATTGAGGTATGTACTTAGGGACTCTTTTCTTAACATGCGAGATATGCTCTTGGGAATTACGTGCTCGGTACCATGAGGGCTAATCCCTAGGAAGCTGTTAATACC
>CM040240.1:189715150-190049889 GCA_022545495.1 Chrysanthemum lavandulifolium
CCGTTTGAAATGTTTTCTTCTTATGGAAGCTCCGGGCGGGATGATCGTGCTGATTCTTCTCATGCTCACGCCAACATCATCACTAATGGAAGTTCTATTCGAATGCAACACAACGATCGTAATGATTCTTCATCAACCAAAGAATCTACAAAGTTAAAGACTTAAAGAACTTCATCAATATTGATTTCCACCGTCAAAGAGCGTGTGAGCATGTTGAAGAATGACGTGGAGACTTTGGAGCGTGAAGGAACTGAAGCG
Organism: Chrysanthemum lavandulifolium; assembly: GCA_022545495.1. NCBI lineage: Eukaryota > Viridiplantae > Streptophyta > Magnoliopsida > Asterales > Asteraceae > Chrysanthemum > Chrysanthemum lavandulifolium. The sequence goes on from CM040240.1 coordinate 189,715,409, forward strand.
ATTGATGCAAACAACAACATACTATCACTTTCACCACAAAGAACAATGATCAAAGAACAAAGTCAAAGATGGCGTCAAAGCATAACTGTTCAAAGATAACGATCTCTACATCGGAGAGATTGTTCGAATCAAGACAATTCCTCTCACAAGAAAGAAGAATGTCGAAGACGTCACCGCTACTATTACATCAACGCCTTCACCGTTTACATTCATATATACTTGAGGGAGATTGTTGGAATCACTCCTAACAAGATTTCAAGTATTTATATTTCATATGTAATAGGTAGCTTTATTTCGCCTTTATGTTTGTTTAAGGTCCGACTTATGTAGAAGGCCCATGTGAGGCCCAAGCCCAATAAGGAATAGGGAAGGAGAGGGTGTTGCCTAGCTCCTTGCCTATATAAACTATTGTAAACCCTCATTTGAGGTTGGTTGTTCAAGTTTCTCTTTCACTACACTCTACGCATAACCGGTCTAGTATACTTGTGTGTGTGTGTTTGGTTTACTTGTTCAATCGCCTTATCTCTTCTCTTATAAGCTTGTGTTGTAAAACTAGTGACCTAACACTATTATCATCTAACAAAACCAAACAACCTAATAATCTTCACAAACAACCACTATCAATAACTGATGAACAAAAACAATAATTGATGAACAAGCTTATTATAATCAAACTGATGAACATAACATAGACTATCTAAGACTATTATCATCTAACAAAACTAAACAGCCTAATAATCTTCGCAAACAACCACTATCAATAACTGATGAACAAAAACAATAGCTGATGAACAAGCCTATTATAATCAAACTGATAAACATAACATAGACTATCTAAGACTATTATCATCTAACAAAACTAAACAGCCTAATAATCTTCGCAAACAACCACTATCAATAACTGATGAACAAAAACAATAGCTGATGAACAAGCCTATTATAATCAAACTGATGAACATAACATAGACTATCTAAGACTATTATCATCTAACAAAACCAAACAGCCTAATAATCTTTGCAAACAACCACTATCAATAACTGATGATCAAAAACAATAGTTGATGAACAAGCCTATTATAATCAAACTGATGAACATAACATAGACTATCTAAGACTATTATCATCTAACAAAACCAAACAGCCTAATAATCTTCGCAAACAACCATTATCAATAACTGATGAACAAAAACAATAGCTGATGAACAAGCCTATTATAATCAAACTGATGAACATAACATAGACTATCTAAGACTATTATCATCTAACAAAACCAAACAGCCTAATAATCTTCGCAAACAACCACTATCAATAACTGATGAACAAAAACAATAAGCGATGAACAAGCCTATTATAATCAAACGATGAACATAACATAGACTATGTAACGTAAGACTATTATCATCTAACAAAACCAAACGACCTAATAATCCTCGAAACTACCACTATCAATAAGCGATGAACAAAAAATAATTGATGAACAAGTAGCGATGAACATAACATATACCTTGTAACAATCTATTGTCCCACTTTTTAATGAATGCATACCTTCATTCCCGGGAGTTGCGTACAGTGCGTCTTTTTTCGATCTTTTTCCTTGAAGAGTTCTTCTATTTTACGTCATCTAAAAATTTAAATAAAATAAGATTACAATAATTCTAATTCTTCACGAGCATCGGATACTCTATTTCTCCATCATTTTCATTTTTTTTTCTTATTTGCTTAAAATTTTAAATAAAATAAGATTAAAATAATTCTAATTCTTCCTAAACACCGCAGTCACATACTATATTTCTCCATCATTTTTTCATTTTTTTTTCTTATTTGCTTAAAAATTTAAATAAAATAAAATTAAAATCAGATTATTCAAAAATAACTAATAAACTAACACATATGAATGCAAAAACTAAAATTAAAAAAATTAAAACAAAATTAAACAAAAATTAAAAAATAAATCATCAACTTACTTTTAGTTTTCATCTTTTCGAGTGCAAATCGTTCACTTTAATCCGTAAATTTGAGTGAAAATCGTGTTTTTTTTATCGGAATAAACCCGAATTTAGATCCCCAATTGTAGAGAGAGGGTTTCGGTGTTTTTTGTGAGAGAGAAATGAGAAAAATATGTGAGGTGGGAGGGAAGTGAATAGGTGGGAGGGAAAGTTGAATTTACCATTATACCCTTCTATTAGTAAAGTCCGCTTCTTTTTTTCTAATTTAAATCCTAACCGTGGGATTGAAATCGGACGGTTGCTTTTTGTTTTTAGACTTTTTAATTTATGCACCCTTTGCAAGGGATCGCATCTCCCCGTTCTACATCCCCCAATTATCACAACTAGCAGGTATCCGCGCGTTACGGCGGGGGATATTTTGAAATAAAATTTTCCGGTGAATCATGTATTTTAGTTTATTATGTTCTTTTTGACAATAAATTTACGGATATCAAGAATTTTGTTTAGCCCGTGCCCGTTCGGGCTCGAGCCCATTTGGCCCGCACCAGTTCGGGCTTAAGCCCATTTTGCCCATTGATCGTTCGGGCTTGAATATTTGTATGATGTGCTTTATTATTTGTATTAGTGACATTTAATGCATGGTTCCCACGCGTTGAGGCGGCGGATACCCTGAAATAAAATTTTATGGTGAATCATGTATTTTAGTTTATTATGTTCTTTTTGATAATAAATTTACGGATCTCAAGAATTTCGTTTAGCTCGTTCCCGTTAAGGCTCGAGCCCGTTTAACTGTGCCCACTCGTGCTCGACCCGTTGGCCCGTGCCCGTTTGGATCGCACCGTTCGGGCTCGGGCCCATTTGGACCGTTGCCCGTTCGGGCTTGAATATTTATATAATGTTCTTTATTATATGTCTAAGTGACATTTTAATGCAGGAATTATGTTTAAGCTTGTTGTACAATATGCTTGATAATTTATATTTCTTGTGTAAGTGTGTTTTAATAACTGCATTAATTGTATTTATTGACCAGTTAATTAATTAACTACATTAAATATCATGACACATTAATAGTGCTTCGTATTTTGTACATTAAGTTTTAAGACTTGTAAGTCTTCAAATTAAGATTGATGAGAAAGATCATTAATAGTGCATTATGTATTGTACAATAGGCTTTGTATTTTGTAAGTCTTAATTTTAAGACCATGAGGAGAGAGATTCATTCCTCTATTATAAGTAGTACTAGCAGGGTACCCGCGCGTTGCAGCGGCGGTTACCCTGAAGTAAAAGTTTCCGGTGAATCATGTATTTTAGTTTATTATGTTTTTTTGATAATAAATTTACGGATATCAAGATTTTTTTAACCTGCGTGCCGTTCGGCTCGAGCCCGTTGGCCGGTGCGTTTGGGCTCGACCCCATTTGGTCCGTGTCTGTTCGAGCTCGACCCGTTTGGACCGCACTGTTCGGCTCGACCTTATTTGGGCGTTGCTGTTCGGGCTTAAATATTTGTATAATGTGCTTTATTATTTGTATTAGTGACATTTAATGCAGGAATTGTGTTTAAGTTAGTTGTAAAATATGCTTGATAATTTGTATTTCTTGTATAAGGGGTGTTCTAATAACTGCATTAATTGTATTTATTGACCAGTTAATTATTTGACTATGTTAAATATCTTGACCACATTAATATTGCTTTGTATTTTATACATTAAGCTTTAAGACTTGTAAGTCTTAAAATTAAGATTGATGAGAAAGATCATTAATAGTGCATTGTGTATTGTACAATAGGCTTTGTATGTTGTAAGTCTTAATTTTAAGACCATGAGGAGAGAGATTTATTCCTCTATTATAAGTAGTATAGATAGACTAAGGGTGCGTTTGGTATCTCACTATGAGAATGGGACTATATCTATGAAAGTGATTAAAGGTGTTTGTTTAAGATGAAGGGGTCAACCACTATGGTAATGAATGATACATATAATCTATACTCCATATACTTCAAGAGAGCTAGGTATGGATCTTTCATATGTAAGGACCCACCACTACTATCAAACTCATACTCATTGTCATTCATGGCAGCATACCAAACGCACCCTAAACACGACAATTTCATTTGGGTCTCATCACTTTCTATTTTATTTTTTTATTCAATTTTCAAAATAAAATAAAATAAAAAATGATACGGGAAAAATAACATACAACACATAATAATAATACGAAACTTAAACATTTGATTGGTCGTTATAATGTTTCCTCATGATTTCTTCTTGTTTCCTGCGGATGAAAGTGTTTGAGCTTCGGGTACTCCAATTCTTTCTTTCTCTTCCATCTCTAGGTACCCCAATTCTTTCTTTCTCCTCGACTAGTACGCAAGTGTTTGAGCTTCGGCTTTGCGTGAATAATTGTCTGATAAAATTCCCAAAAAAGTACTCGTTTGACTCCCCCCGGAGCTCAACGTCTCCACCGACTTGGATTTCTTTGAAGCTCGAGATTTTTTCCACCGTCGGGACGAGGTCGTTTGTCAAGGCCGAATAGATCCTCGAGATTTGTCAGATCAATCGGGTCCTCCACGTCCCATTTGGGGTATTTTCTCAGAACCTCCCACCTGTGAATATATAAAAGTTTCTCCTACCAAAGCCTTGTTGAAAATTGGTCTTTGCATTCTCGAGATGATCACTCTTATTTTCCCCGCTTCTACGCTGCAAATGTTCGTAAATAGCGTTAATTTTTCGACAATCACCGTGAAGCCTGGTCCATTTACTCTATGAGTGGAGTAGGGTGAATAGTGAGCTTCGTGCCGAACCACTATAAATCTTCGTGTCTCTGTTTGTTGTCTCTATCTCTTTATCTTCGTTGTATTCATATATTATTTATTTCATGCATATCCATCGTATTCATATATATTGATTGATTGATATCACATAACCTCGAATCAAGCAATTTTTTAAAAAATAACTAAAAGTTTCAAAAGTTTTAAAACGTAATTAACAACGGTGAAACTATTCAACACCCCCATAATTTCTACATATAGTTTATGTTATATGCTTACTAAGTGTTTTGCTTATATGTGTAGTTTAATGTTGTTTTATAGGTGTTGGCGAATCTAGCAAGGGTAAGGAGAAGGAATAAAGCGATTCCATTCTTAGTGTTTAGTGTAGGACTCGTAAGTAGAATACTCCATCTTTTGGATCAAGCTTTTGGAAGTTGGAAGCCCCCAAAGTGTCTTTCCTTTATTTGGTATGGTTTTTGTCAAAATGGGTTGTTTGATGTGTATGGGTTTTGGTATATGTTGTGTATAAATGTTGTACGAAGTTTACATTTATAAAGTATGGATGAAATGTAAGATTAGTTAAGGAGTTGTAGAAACGGTGTTTGGCTTTATGTCAATCTACCCGTTAGATCTATTTTGGTTATTGTACGGGTCTAACAAATTTTAGAATTTTGTTGATATGTTTAAAATGGAATTATTTTGGTTAAAGTTCTGATGGTATATGGATTGGTTTATGTTTGAGTTTTTGTAGTTCTGCAGTAATTCTGCAATCTGTTATGTCTGCTCCATCGATACGGTGTATTCTCGTAATGAATATGGCGTATTGATTGGTAAGACTCATACATCGTATTAGGCAATACATTCAGGTTCTAAATGGATTGCGGAGCATAAACTAATACAACGTATTTAATTGGTTGAATACGGCGCATTAGTATGTTTTGTTTAAATTGAAAGTGTCAGTGGTAGAGTTAGTGAATACGGCGTATAGAATTCTACGTATACGACGTAGTGACTTATGACGCAATACGGCGTATTCAGGTAATGAATACGGCGTATTGGTTGTTTCAGAACAATTGCAATTTTTCTCGTGTGTTAGGTTTTAACGTTTAGACTATCGTTCAATGTTCTTAATGATGTTTTTAAGCTAATGTATGTCAGTCATACTAATGTACGTCTTCAATTTTTATTAGCTTGTTTGTAATAGTTCATTTTGGGTATTTAAAAATAAAATAAAATTATGAGTCGTTTTTTGGGCGTAACATAGACTATAAGCGGTTTAGGTTTGATTACGAGTTATGTGTACGTTCAGCTATGTACACGTTTAAACTAATCCGGTTTCTCGCATAAGTAAATTTACTTGAAATAAAATTATTACATGACGTAATAAGTTGAATAATGACGTCATAAATTGAGAAATGTTACAGATTCATGGTTGTTTATACTCTATCAAATCTTCAGTTTTAGTTAATGGTAGCCCCTCAAAAGAATTCCCAATCCAACGAGGTCTAAGGCAAGGAGATCCTCTATCTCCTTTTCTTTTCATCCTAGTGATGGAAGGTTTAAATGTAGCCATTAAAGATATTATTGATGAGTACTTATTGCATGGTGCCTGAATCTGCAATTTTCCATATCTCACATTTTTTTTGTAGATGATGTTCTCTTACTTGGTGAATGGTCTCGTGATAATAAACAATGTGTTAATACAAATATCGTCATTAAACGTTATTTATATTTTAGGATCTTTACTTAAGTTTTGTTAAAGACAAAAGTAAATTTAATTTTTATAAAGCTTAAAGCTTGTCAAGTTTAATAGATATTAAAACAAGCTTTTCCTTAAATAATATCTTCATCACTCAAACATTTACATTTTGATTAATCATATTTTTGATATGCCTCTAAACCATAATGTATGTTAACATTTTTAGATCAAACATGTTTTGGTTTCTTAAAACAAAACATTACATATATATTTACATTTAACATATTTCTAAAAATTGAAAACAACATATGACATCATGTGATGCATCATTGAAATCTTTAGAAGATTTCACAAGATATTTTGTGTGGATTTGGACTCTACATATCTTACACAATCTTGGATGGATTTGGTTGACTTTGTTAAGATTTTGGTAATCTTGTTGTCAGACCCCGGCGGCACCAAAATGTTACACGGGCGGACCCCTTTTTTGGGGTTCGTGGTCCGTGGTGACTGCTGTATGTTTTGGATATAAATAGCAAGCCAAACCAAGTTGTTTTTCATCCCTTTTCTAGCATAATCACATACATTCCTTTTCTCTAACATTTCTAACTCGGTTTCATATCTTTATAGTGATCCTCTTTTGTAGCAAAGAAGATCAAGGCATATTCAAGCTTCAACAAATAGTTGGAAGTCTTGTTTGTTTTGTTGTTGTATGATCTAGTCTTGTTCATATATCATTGTTGTACCAAACCATCATAAACTTGTGAGTGTGAGTGGTTAGTATTTTGGTCCTTAAAATACATTGTGTGTGGGAGTGGTTGTACCCCTGGAAAAGAACTCGACATCTAGCTTAGTGTCGGAAATTGTGTGTAAGTGAAGTGTAAAGGTTTCTCCGCCGGTGAAAGGAGCTTGTTGACTAGTGAAGTTAAACTCTCGAGTGTGAGACTCGGGGAGTGGAGTAGGGCAAGGAAAAAGAGTCCTTGTAGACCGAACCACTATAAACAACTTGTCATGGTTTGATTGTTTCTTTCCTTATTTACTCTTTATATATATTGCTTGCATATTGTTTATTATTCACTAACATATCTAAGATCAATATCAATTGATCTTTCAATAAGTTTCAAAACAAAGTTTTTAATCGGTAAACTATTCAACCTCCTTTATAGTTTTCCACAATTGGTACCAGAGCCTCATTGCTCAAGAATTTCTAAAATATATTGTATTTTATAAACTTGAAACGATCCATGGATTCCAAAAACTTTAAAGAAGGGCAATCTATGCAAAGACCACCACTCTTTGAAACCAATGGATTTATCTATTGGAAAAACCGTTTTGAAACATATGTAAAGTCAAAAGATATAGATATTTGGTTTGTTATAATTAAAGGAGACTTTAGTTCTACAACAAAAGATATTTCTATTGATGATCAAAAGAAATTAATAGCTAAAAATAATGAAGCTAAAATGATGCTTTATTATGCTTTACCTAGAAAATAATATGAAAGAATTTTTATGTGTGAAACCACAAAAGAGATTTGGGAATCTTTGATTATTACACATCAAAAAAATTCACAAGTCAAGGATAACAAAATTGATCTTCTTGTTCAACAATATGAACAATTTGTTATCCCTGAAGATGAAACCATTGATTGTGGATTTGCTCGCTTTAATACTATTATTACTTCTCTTAAAACACTTGATGAAACTTTTCGTAGTAAGAACTTTGTCAGAAAATTTCTTAGAGCACTCCATCCGAAGTGGAGAGAAAAAGTAACGGCTATTGAGGAATCAAAATATCTCTCAATAATGTCACTTGACGAGCTAATCGGAAACCTCAAAGTACACGAAATGGTGATGGAGAAAGTTTCGGAGATCATCAAAGGAAAAAGAGAGAAAATCAAATCCGTTGTTCTAAAGGCAAGAACGGAATCTAGTGATAATGACGAATCTTGCTCCGGTAGTGAAGATGAGGAGTATGCTATGGCCGTTAGAGATTTCAAACAGTTCTTTAAAAGAAGAGGAAAGTTTGTAAGGCAACCCCGAGATTAAAAGAAGCCATTCCGAAAAGACCGAGATGACAAAAGAGGAAAATGTGAAAGGAAGTGTTTTAGATGTGGTGATACAAGTCATCTAATAGGAGATTGCCCAAGGCCACCTAAAAGCAAAACTCAACGAGCTTTTGTAAGTGGTGCTTGGAGTGATAGTGAGGATGATGAAGAATCAAACAAGGATGAGATTGCTCTAATGGCACATGAATCAAATGAGGTACATTCCAACTCATCTTACTCTTCTATTGATGATGACACTTTGCAAAAACAATATAACCAATTTTGTGAGCTTAGTTTAAAAATCATAACTAAAAACAAGTTTTTAAAGACTAAAAAGGAATTTTTAGAAAATGAAATTTATGAGTTAAAAGAAAAGGCAAAACGATTAGAAAAAAGGAAAGCAAATGACGATGATTGCAAATCATGTCAAGAGCTTAGTCTTGAAATAGAAAAGCTAAAACTCACACAAGAAGTTCTCATCGAACATAACTCTAAATTTAAAAGGTTTAACAAAAATATTTCTTGTGCCGATGAAATAGTTAGAATTCAAAAAATACCAGGAAACATGAATGGACTAGGTTTTAATGAAATACTAATTCCAAATAGTCAAACCAAAGCGGCCGAAAAGACAAATAAAACTGTCAAAGCTGCTACAAGATAAAGACGGACCAGACGGACCCAAAAATAGGGTTCCGTCCGTTGAAAAATTTGGTGTCGTGGGGACTGCAGCAGGACAAAATGTTTGCAATACGGACCGTAGCGAATTTGTCAAGGTAACAAAGAAAACCATGGATATTGTTAAACTAAAACCTGTTGTTACACTAGGAGTAGGACTTGCTAGAAATGAATTTAGATCTAAAACTACTCAACAACGGCCTAAAACACCTATTGCCAAACGCCCATTTCCCAAGAGCAACCACAACATACAACCTAACTATCAACATGCCGGTTGGAATCAAAACTTCCCTATACCATATCAAACTCCAAATTACATGCCATGGAACCCTTACCCATCATTTCCATACATGAACCAAGTAAATGGTATGTATAACTCAAACGGACCCATGAGATATTGGGGACCAAACGCTTGAGTTATTTGTGTCATAGGTATGCTTGAAAGTTGGATTAGAACCTGATGAATGGATAAAAGATAGTGGATGCTCAAGACACATGACGGGCAACAAAAGCCTCTTCTCAACATACCAAGAGTATGACGAAGGTAATGTCACTTTTGGTAGCAATCTCAAAAGCAAAATCATTGGCAAAGGTACGATCGCTTATAACTCCCTAACTATTGAAAATGTTGCTCATGTTGATAGGTTAGGATTTAATCTACTTAGTATTAGCCAACTATGTGATAAAAAGTATAAAGTACTATTTGAAGAAAATGGTAGTAAAATACTAAAAGATGGTATTACTATAGCTAAAGGAGTTAGGAAAATAACATATACGTTATGAAAATAGATAAAACATCTAATGACAAACTTTGTCTAACAACCTTAGATGATAACTCTACTCTCTGGCATAGACGATTAGGTCACGCTAATATGAGACTTATCCAAAACCTATCCTCAAAAGAGCTAGTTAGAAATTTACCAAAACTAAAATATGACCAACATTTTTGCGACGCTTGCAAAATTGGTAAACAAACTCATAGTAGCCATAAGGCTAAAAATATGATGTCCACATCTAAGTGTCTAGAGCTTTTGCATATGGACTTGTTTGGTCCATCCGCTATAAGAAGTTATGGAGGCAACCTATACACTTTGGCCATAGTAGATGATTACTCAAGGTTCACTTGGACATTATTTTTGAAAACTAAAAATGAAGCTTTTGATAAATTTGAAATACTTAGCAAAAAAATTCAAAATCAACTAGGTGTTAACATTATGTCAATCCGAACGGATCATGATCGCGAGTTTGACAATGGAACACAATTTGGAAACTTTTGTGATACAAATGATATAACACATAACTTCTCGGCTCCTCGAACACCCCAATCTAATGGATTTGTAGAACGTAAAAGTAGAACTATTCAAGAAATGAGTAGAACAATGCTTAATGAACAAAACATACCTCAAAAGTTTTGGTGCAAAGCCGTTGATACTTCTACATACATTTTAAATAGAGTTTTAATACGTCATTTCTTGAACAAAACACCATATGAATTATATAAAGGCAAAAAGTCGACTTTAGGATATTTTAGAGTGTTTGGGTGTAAATGTTTCATTCTTAATACCAAAGACTATCTCACCAAATTTGACCCAAATTCTTATGAAGGTGTATTTCTTGGTTACTCACAAACTAGTAAAGCTTACATAGTTTTAAACAAAGAAACAATGAGAGTCGAGGAATCGTTAAACATAACATTCGACGAAAGTCCACCTCTTTCTAAGACATAAACTTTTGGTAGATGATGACTTAGTTGAAAGTCAACTTGTAGAAAGTCAAGAAATAATTGAAAATGACAAGGAAGATGAACCATTAAATAATAAAATTATAAACATTAAAGAATCCAAAAGTCATCCTTTAAAAAACGTCATAGGACAACTAAATCAAAGAACATTAAGATCACAAGCCCAAAATCAAAGTAACTACTTTTGCTTTGTATCAACCATTGAACCGAAAAACATAAACGAAGCAATAAAAGATGAATCTTGGGTAATTGCTATGCAAGAAGAGTTAAACCAATTTGTTAGAAATAATGTTTGGAAATTGGTTCCAAAACCTAAAGATCAAACTATAATTGGAACGAAATGGGGTTTTTCGAAATAAAATGGACGAAAATGGTGTAGTGTCTAGAAACAAAGCTAGGCTTGTCGCACAAGGTTATAATCAACAAGAAAGGGATTGATTACGATGAAACTTATGCACCGGTAGCTAGGCTCGAGTCTATTAGAATCTTACTTGCATATGCATGTGCTTATGACTTTAAATTATTTCAAATGGATGTTAAAAGTGCATTCCAAAATGGGTTCATTAACGAAGAAGTATATGTTGCTCAACCTCCGGTTTACCGACTTTGAAAAACCACATCATGTCTTCAAACTTAAGAAGGCATTATACGGACTTAAGCAAGCACCAAAATCTTGGTACGATCAACTTAAGACTTTCTTAGTAGAAAACAAATATACCATGGGATTAGTAGATAATAGTCTCTTTACCAAGAAAAGGAATCACACATTATCATAGTTCAAATATACGTTGATGACATCATATTTGGATCAACTTGTCAAGAGCTATGTGATGATTTTTCTAAAATCATGCACGACGAGTTTGAGATGAGTATGATGGGTGAGTTAAATTTCTTTTTAGGACTTCAAATTAAACAACTTGAAGATGGCATATTCTTTAACCAATCTAAATACATAAAAGATATGCTTAAAATATTTGGTCTTGAAGACTCAAAACCAACTAAAACACCCATGTCCTCGTACACAAAACTCACCAAGGATGAGGAAGGTGAATCGGTAGATAACACTAAATATAGAGGAACGATCGATAGCCTACTCTATCTCATGGCTAGTAGACCCGACATTATGTTTAGTGTTTGTCTATGTGCTCGCTTTCAAGAAGATCCCAAAGCATCACACTTAGAAGCATTGAAAATGATATTTAGATACATTAAGGGAACGACATGTTTAGGATTATGGTATCCCAAAGGAACGGGTGTAGAAACTATGGTGTATGCCGATTTGGACCATGTCGGTGACTATGTCAATAAAAAAAGTACAAGTGGTATTTGTACTTTTGTTGGACATTGTCTCACCTCATGGTTTGAAAAGAAACAAACGGCTCTAGCTATCTCAACTATTGAAGCCGAATACGTCTCAGCCGGAAAAGCATGTCAACAAGCTCTTTGGATGAAGCAAGCTCTCGTGGATTACGGAATTCATCTCAACGATATCTCTATACTTTGCGACAACAAAGGAGCTATTGATCTCAGCAAAAATCTCGTCCAACATGCTCGAACGAAACATATTGAAATCCGCCATCACTTTCTTCGCGACAATGTTCAAAAAGGAAACATCTCAATTGAGAAAGTATCCTACGAAGATAACATTGCCTACATCCTAACTAAACCTCTCAAACGAGAACCATTCAATCTCCTTAGACTTGGATTAGGATTAATGGAACCAAACATGTAGTTAAAACATAGTCTAAACCTTAGAACAACCAAAACAAAACAAATTAGCCTAAATTAGCTACTGTTCCCACTGCACCAAACGACCAAACGGACGGAACCAAAAATTTGGTGCCGTCTGGTCCGTGGTGACAACAATAGCAAATATTCTAATTACAAAACATCTTCTTCCTCACAATTCACTTTACCAAAACAAATCAACAACACACCTAACTCATTGTTAAGACTTTTTCTTCCACTAATCATTGAAGAAAACATCATTGTAAGTATCCTAACTATATTACTTCTATTAATTCTGAGTCTAGGATTCTAATTTATGCACAAAATCATTACATGGGGATTATGCATATTCTTGTACAAAACATGAACTAAATTGGTAAATTGCATAACTAGTTACTGAAATTAGGTACTACATTGTCGCATTGCATAAACTAATCATGTTTTCCACTACTTAAAAGATAATTACTATAAGGCATTATTCCAATTAAACAAAAAACCCATGTCAAAATTTTGAAAAACTTATCACTTGTAGGAAAACAATTTTTCATTATTAATACAAATAGAAACGTAATTTTTCATCACTTGCATAATGTCTCTTGAATACTAAAGGTAATGCATAACTAATATGCATTCCCGATATATTCAAATGAAGCCACATCGAATTAGGAGCGTTTGGGTTATCTCCCGCCTTTTGCCAAACACCCCCATTGAAAATCATTTTATGCATGAAATGAGTCGAGATAACGGGAACTCCAAATTGTTTTCATATAGGCATACACTAGAACAAAAATGCTAAGTTTGTTTTCATTTTTACTAAAACATATAAATTCTTGCTCATAGGAACAACCATGGTAGCCGCAAAATTATATGATCACAAGGATACTCTTAACTACATCCCTCAACATCACAAAACCAAGGGCCTCACTAAAGATCAAGTTGAAATATTTAAGAGTCTAGAGAAAAGGTACTTCCATGAGGGTAGGACCATTCATCCTTCTTTTGTCGACGGAACTAATCTCCGTCAAGAGCTAGCCACTATCAACTTCGATTGTCTCCTTGACATCGATGAACCAATTTGTCCTAGGTTTTTCCTAGAATTCTATGCTAGTTGATGCGCGTACAAGGCGTGTTCGGGGTCAAAGGAACTTCCTTTTCATCGAGCAAGTTTTTCAACACCCTAGGCAGTGAACCTAATCGTTGTAGTGTAGTATTGGGTAAGCCTTGGGTATTGATATCATTCTCTAGGGGAATAGGAATGCTAGTGAGAAGTGTACTACGCTAAGGTTGAGGTTGAGGAAGATTACTTTTTATCTTTTTTTATATTTTTTAGAAAGCTAAGGGTAAAATCTTGGGGTTTGGATTTGGGGGTTGGTACTTCTACCGATTACTTCTACTATCTAATTATCTAAACTATGGGTAGTATTATGTCTTTTGATGTGTGCTCATATGATGATTAAAAATATGCTTACCTAGATACTATTACTCCCTAGTTATCTTTTATTGGTGGTTGAATTGTCACGTCCTTATTCTTAACGCGTTGTGTTTTCTAAGGTCGTAGGGTGTGCCTTTTTCCCTAACTCTTTGAGATTACCTTAAGGTTATTGCCTATGAAATTCTCTAAGATTCATAAACTAACTTTAAGGGTTATCTTTGGATGTTTAGCCTACGAAATCCGCTAAGTGATTTATAAACTAAGGTTCACAAAGATTACTCAAGCATTTAAACACAACGATGGTCTAATCGCACTCCTAAGCCAATTACAATTAAGATAAGAGACAACCAATCAATAATTAATAACTAGGTTTCATAGATCTAAGCAAACACACAAGAAATTTAGCTGGACATTTTAAACACGCAAGCATACACACATTCAATCGAAGACATAATGAAATTAATGAAGTAAAACACTTATCTTGATGTAAAATAGGGTATGAGAACCCTAAGATACTGTCCAAGTCGGACTACAAATGTTTAGGATTTTTACTCCACAAGTCTACCTCCTAAAATTCTGAAAATTTGATTTCTATATATAATTTTACACTTGCGACGACGTCGCCTTATAGGTGGGACACCGTCAGATCGCTGTCATTAGGGTTTCGTCTTGGCCAAGTAATAGTTGGGACGGCGTCACGTTGTAGTTGTGACGTCATCGAGCTTCAGTAGTGACGTCGTCTGATTCTGGATCTAGGCCGTCTGGGATGAAAAGTCTTCGTGACGCCCTTCCTCTTCAAAGCCTGACACCATCAGGTGTATTTTAGCAAAAGTCTCTCGAGCCGTCACAGTTTAATTACGTATAAAGGGACGCGGCCGCCTTTGATTGGGACACCGTCAGTGCAATTCCAAAGACTTGAGTGTCTTTGATCTTGACTTAGCCATTTTCTTCATATATTCACTCCTTTTCGTCCAAATATGCATCATTCCAGATTTTGCTTCCAAGAGACCTAAAAAGTGAAAAGGATCGAAATTAAGCAGTAACGGATATAAAAGTGGGCGATTAAGGGCTTAAATGACCCCTAAAAGTGTATGTTTTAAATCCTTATCAAATATCCCTACAATTGGTATTTGCTTGTCCTCAAGCAAATGTGCTTTTGGCCAATCAATTTATAAGTTAGGGGGCTTGAAGCATTGGTTTAACATAATTCACAACAAGTAAAAGCACCGCAATAGTCATAATAAGCACGGAAATTATATACTAGCACCTCAAAAGGGGTGTTTGGATTCTCTCATTTCTCGAGTGTATATGAAATATAGAAAATGGAAATGGAAGATAAACACTCATTAACTGGTCATAGTACATAGATTACCATAGGCTTGAGACTAGTTCAAACCTCCACCGCTTTGACGTAAGCACCTAGGAACAACTATCTAAGAGGTCTTTAAAAGGGTTGTAACCTTAGGCTTACGGTAGGGAAACAAAAGGTTTGGTTGGATAGGCGATTTAGTGGTGGCAAGTCAAAAATATTATGTTACAAGCATGAAAAGAATGACTTTGCTAAGCCAAGACTCGACTCACTAAACTCTAGATAACTTTGAAACAAACAAACCTAAATATAAAGATAGATGTAGGATGGTAGCTCGTATATTTTTTTTCTTATTTTTATTTATTTTTTATTTTTCTCAACACTCTATTTTTTCGATTTTTTTTCTTTTCAACACTCTATTTTTTTCTTTTTTATTTTTTTTTTTTTTTGCATACACTTTTAGTCTACCATCCTCTATGATAACATCAAAATATAAGGGATTTATAGGAGCATCCCTACACTTGAGTTTTTATTACTCTAACACTAATTTGACCAGAATTGAAAAGATCAAAACACTTGGAGTATTTAATTACGTAAATAAAGGAAAATTTGAATTTAACGTTCTTTCCCGTCACTCCATAAAATTTTACTTTTTTAATCATGAGTCCCAATCGTCCCAAAACTGTGTACAAAAGATATGACTCGACTTAGCAACCATGCAAGTAACTAGATAATTGAACTAAGGGTTTAGTATGATAACAATAATGCACTAAAGGTGAGTGCATACAAGGTAGGCTAAAGCGATTTGGGTGTACATTTGGGGGTGGATTGTAAAAAATGCTCTTCATTGATATTCCGGAAAACCAAAACATCACGAGAACCGCGAAAAGAATAGGCTCTGAGGGGTTAACTAGGGGTATCGTGTACTAAAGATGAGTACATCGCAGGGTGTGGGGTAATTACTCGACCAATGTGGAAGAAGTAATTATAATACAAGGTTATCCTAATGGTATCAAACAAGGGTTATCCTAATGCCTCTTATCATTTAGTCATTCCTAACTACACAAGTGTAGTCTCACTAGCGATCTCGGGATGCATCACAAAACAAGTTCTATAATCTATTATACTACCATGGGTGACCCATAACCAAAAATACCCTCTCGGATCCCTAAGCATTAAAGATGAATGCTTTAATTCCTATAGACCTAGGGGCAAACCTCAAGGCTATTGAAGTCCTCATTTGTAGTGGGTGGAATTTGAGTGGTATCTAAAGGGTTTTGTGCTAGTCATATAACTCATATCCATGAGATGCTTTATTAAGACTAAAGTCCCACCCGTACATGTCATGTACCTAATAAAAAAATTTAAATTTGGCCTAGCTAAAATTACCCTAACAAATATTTATCATAGTTTTTACACAAATGAAATAGGACAAGACAAATATTCAAGGATAAGTATAGTTTCAAAGTTACCGTACACTCTCGAAGCATTATTCTCCCTCGAACCTCACTAAAAGGTTTTTGTGCTACTTAAATCCGAACATTGTCCTCAATGTTCCCAAATGAAATAGGACAAGTATTAAAGTTATGATAACGGAAGGTAATTAAAAGAGAAAGAAACTAGTACTCCCCTGATTAGCTTGGTAGGATTCGTGTGAAGTAGTGGTTAAATTCTTTTCCAAGAAGAATGTATGCGTGATAAGCTCCATCCAATGTTGTGTTTCTTCTTCTTGATAAATAAAACATGCACACTTTAAGAAAATAGAAGAAACCTTCACGTAAGATCGGTTGTAAAACTATATATGACTCAACTAAACTAGGATATAATGCTTGTGGAATGGATGTTTGTAGATTTTCTGGAAAATTAAGACTCGAGAATTTCCAAAAATTTATAAATAGCACAAAAAACAAAAAGAATTTTATAAAAACAAGAAGAATTTTATAAGTTGTTTACGCTCCTCCCGATGTCATCGGGTTCTAATCTGACGACATCAGTTATCCGAGAGAAACCGGTGCTGCATTTTTCGAAAAATTACACCTTTAATCTCTAGAAAATTCCCGCAAAACATCCATTATGACTCGATACAAGCATTTGACTCTAACAAACACACATATATATCATTTTCAATAATCGTAGTTCTCACGTTCACGTTCTTTTAAAAACATGTGTAATCTTCCCTACACTTATTCTTTTTGTAAAATACCTGTATATGTAATTAAGACGAGGTTAAACACAAAATAAAGCCTTTTCACAAATTCAAACATGAGAACATACAATAATGAAAAGATATATGCCACCACTGGAGAAGTCAGGTGTCCCCTCATAAGTCCAGTTGTTCATGGTCCCCCTAAGCCGAGTCATTAAGTACCGCTACATGCTAGACTTATAATAGTGAGTGCCCGGGCGTTAGCAACTTAAACACTCACCCCCTAATTCTTAAGTTCATCCAAATGGTAGGTGATCAATTGGTCAAATCGCACAAGTAGAAAGGGTCGTCAGTTGGTCATATCTTACCCTTTCCATCTCAGTCTACTCACTTAGGGTCAGTTGGTCATGTGGAAAACTAGAAGGGGGGGTTGAATAGTTTTACCAATTAAAACTTTGTTTTAAAGCATTTAGATTAACTTATGTCAATCTATTTGGTTGTTTATGTTGGACGTTGATAGATAGATATATAAACGTGTAATGAAAGATAAAGAGTAAGAAGCACATAACCACAACATGAGTATTTATAGTGGTTCGGCTACAAGGACACCTTCCTTGCCCTACTCCACTCCTCGAGTCACCTACTCGAGAGTTTGTAAACACTACACGACACCAATCTCCTTATGGCGGAGAAGCCTTCACAACGTCGCCTACTCTTTTTCTGGTACTAGGCTAACCACCTGGTTCTTTCACACCAAGGTGAACCACACCTATCACAACGTCGCCTACCCTTTATTAGGTACTAGGCTAAGCACCTAGTTCTATTAATATGGAGGAACTACTACCCAAAACAACACAACACCTAATCTCAAGGAGATCCACTCCTTGTTACAACACCATCAAGGATATTACCATCCTTAGAAATAAACTAATACTTATATGTATAGCGATGCACCTCATCGATTATACGACCTAGGCATTCTTCCCTAATTTCACTTGATTTGATTCCTAGGCATCCTTCACTAATGCCTTTGACTTGACACCTTTAGCATTCTTCACAAATGTTTTTGAGACGGACGTTAAGCACCTTTCACTAATGCTTTCGTCTTGACTCTTTCGGCATACTTCACTAATTCCTTCAACACAACATATCTACGGAGGAAGAAAGAACTATCAACAAGAGAACCTTAGTTGTCTTGATGATGACGATGCATGGCAACTCATGGACTTGAGCTTGCTCGACTTCAAGAAGTGGTGATCTGGCCTTTAAGAGGAACCTAGAGAATCATACAAAAACAAAAGACAAACTACAAAGAAAGATCCCTTAGGATCAGTGGTTAAAGAGGTACAATACTTGGGGAAAGTATGTGTGAGAGTGGCATACCAAAAGGAAGAAATGGCTCACTATTTATAGAGGAGAAAGCTTACTGTTCCCCGGATCCCACGGATCCCTCCCACAAGGGATCCGTCTAGCGTAAAGCTAGGGATCTGTGGGACGCTCCTCTTTACCCATGAGTATTTTGGTTATGGGTCATGGGTAATGGGTTATGGTTTGATCCATGGGTTTCTTATTAGATACAATGTATCTCATAAGTTCAATGTACCTAGTCAAGTGGTTTGGATAATACCATGGGTTATGGGTCAATACCATTTGTTAGTTTTTACCCATTTTAGTATATACTAGTTAAGTATATATTTGCCTAATATGTAAACACTAGTTGTTGTACATATGTATTACTAAATCATAAAATCACTTATACTTGTTTTAGTGTTTTATTTTTTTGGGTAAAAGGGTTAATTCACCCCGGTAAAATAGTTTTAGTGTTTTATGTGAAAACGTAAGTGTGTTAGAAAACTATTGGCTCAAACAGTTTACGTATTTTATTTGTTTCGTTAAAATGATTTTACGTTTGTTATCGACAAAACATTAGAAGATCGTAAAATATAAATAAACGTTTTACGGCTTATTTGTATTAACAATCTCCCTTTTGTTGATGACAAAACATAAACTTATTTTAAGGAAAACTAAAATTCATAAAAGTTCGAATTGGAGTTTTTACTCTCTTCTCCCCCTTTTTGTCGAAACAAAAAGAGCGTCGAAAAGAAACTAACACAAAGTTTTAAGAAAAAACATGTAAAAAGAAAAGAATGTAAAGAGAGCAAGTGACGGGAATGGTACTCGTCTTAACTCCCCTTGACGAGTCCCTCCCTTTGTGAGGGCGTCAAGTACATAAAAATAAGTAAGCAAATGTATTGCAAATGGTTCGTCCTTGTGACGAAAACGCTCCCCCTTTAAGATTGCAATGTTGCAATGGGGTGTCATGAAGGATTATGTTGCAAATGGTTTTGCATTATGGTTTGACACAAAGCTCCCCCTAGCTTTATGGTGTCAAAATCTTCATGTGTATTTTGAAAATCTACAAAATAAAGGTTAGAAAACAAGAGTATAGTGCATAATTTCCTGCAAATAAGACTCAAGTTAGTAGTAAATTGTTCTTCTATACCACGGATCCCATGGTTCCCTTTATGGAGAGATCCGTCTAGGCATTTTGGAGGGATCCGTCTGTCTGGTGACAGGTTATTCAGCAGAGATAATATATCAAGCAATGCTAAATATAAGGTTAGGATATGTATACAAACAACACACATATACTCAGAGAAATATGGCAAACAAGTTATCATTCAATAAAACAACGAGATAATCAACAAATCTCTAAAACTAAGAGAATGATCTAGCCACACATTTTCTAATAAGTTACTAAAGCCTAGGGTGCAACAAAGTGCTCGAGTCTAAGGATGAATAGATTTGTTGATTTGGTCCAATCTTTCAAGAAGATGATTGAACATGAAATGCAACTCATTTCGTACTTCTTGAACAAGTCCTTGGGTGATTAGACAATTTGGGCAACTATTGCCTTGATTGGGAACCGGAGGAAAATGGATGTTTTGAGGAGGCTCTACGAGTGGGGTTTCATTTTGAGGTGTGGGATGAGGTTCTACTAAAGGTGATTGTGGTGGTAGTGGAATTTCCTCCATATGATCATGTCCATGTTTGTTCCTTGTTTCCCATGATGGACTATTCGGTGTTGTGGGTGGTTCCCTATTTAACGAGAAAGTTGGTGAGTGGGAGGTTCTTTGTGGTGAATGCTCTAATGAATAGAGATTTGGGTGAGGAAGAGGCTCGTTAAATCTATGCTCAAGGAATGAGGACTTAGATGGCTTGCTAGAACTAGCCATGTTTGGTTTTGAACTAGATGATCCTTTTTCTAGTCCGAAAGGTTTGATGCTAATCCTTGCGGTTCTTTTAGCATTTGTTGAATGGGTTTGAAGAGGTGGGATTCTAGTATTGTTATCTCTTACGGGAGATGATTCGGTGGATGAGATTTCATGGATCATTTGACCCTTTCTTTTGGATGAGCCTTTGGTTGAGGAGTTGTTGCTAAGAGCCTTAGTCATAGTGATGATAATATTCTATATGAGCTTCTTGTTGCTGATTTTTGAGAGATAAGTGAGAGTGGTGCCTTAACTTTAAGAGTGTTTGATTTATAAAGGATAATTTGAATTTAGGGAATTAAATTCTTGGCCACTAAGAGGATTAAGCATGCACTTAGGATTTTGATCACTCTAGAGAGACAATAAATGAAAGCTAAAAGTGGTTAGATAACCAAAAGGTGGTTTAAAATTGAAGAGGAAGTCGGTTTTAGCTTTACGTACCACGGATCATGGATCCTCTCACTGAGGATCCGTCTCGGTTATAAACCGAGGATCCGTCATCAAACAGTTCTAGGTGAAATGATTATGCTTTTTGAAAGGTCTAGTACTTATATATCTCGAGGTTTTGACTTAATTTGGAAGTCTTGAGTGGTGGATGTCTTAAATGCTCAACCATAAGGGGTGATGGTGCTTAATGATGGTTTTTGGGTAGGAAAGTTTACATTAGGTAGTCTAACTAAGTGCTTGAGTGAGATATCATTTGAATTGAGATGAAAAGATGGTGGAATTTAGTCCTAAAAGTCAGATGAGCCCTTAAGGAAAATTTACTAAAATCTTAAAAAAATAAAGAAAAAATGAAAAACTAGTTTTGAGCCTAATTTTGAGTCAAAAGTGACTAACACCAATTTGCTAAAATTGATGGATATATCATACTAAGTGTTATGAGATG
The DNA here is from genome assembly GCA_022545495.1 of Chrysanthemum lavandulifolium. Taxonomy (NCBI): domain Eukaryota; kingdom Viridiplantae; phylum Streptophyta; class Magnoliopsida; order Asterales; family Asteraceae; genus Chrysanthemum; species Chrysanthemum lavandulifolium. Next base: position 189,737,060 of record CM040240.1, read on the forward strand.
TGATAAATGATGTGTGAGCATTGGAGCGGAAATATGGTGATTTTGATGAGTTTATAAATCAAAAACACTTTGAAATATATCCTAGGTAAGCCATGGGTGAGTGTGAGGCTTTTAAATGTTTGAGGAAGACTTAGTTGGCTCTAATGTCTTATGTTTGACTAGTGTGAGGTGATCTAGTGAGCTATTTTGATGTAAGCAAGTCGTGTATTGCTCATCTATAGTCACGGATCCCATGGTTCCCTCTCGGGAGGGATCCGCTAGTTGTATTGTTGGGATCCGCCTCTGCGGATCGAAGGCTTCCAACAGAAATGCAATTTTGCACTCATAGCAAAACACTTCTCCTAGTTGTTTCTACAAAGACTATATGCAAAAACACATCAAGTAAAATGCATAGCACATGTGGGGGAACTAAAAGTACCTAAAGATGAGTGATTACGACTACTTGAAGAAGTCGTAAAATCTCATCCTACACGTTCCTAAGTTAAGATTGTTCAATGCCAAGTTATGGCAATAGCTACATACTACATCCTACACTACATAAGTATCAGTTTAGATGTTACAACCCATTGTTTCAAATTGTTTTTCACAAATTAAGGTCCTATGACCTTACCTTACTTCTCCTCTACTCCACCCATCCTCTACTCTTTATCATACCATCTCTACATCTTTTTCCTCAAGAAGTTGGCAAAACACTTGAAGATTCCCTTGGTTTGTTGCCATTCAGGTGATGCATTAGGAACATCTGGCAATTGGTTGATGTAGTCCAAGGGGTCGAGGTCGGTATTTCCGAGTGGGTTGCTACTACCTTCACCTTCTTTTTGCCTCTCCCTTTCATCCGAGGAATCCGTGAGTGGGTGAGGCCTTTTGCCTTCCACCATAAACCTTGTAGTTCTACCCTCGGTTAGTGGTACCATAACTTTGTTGCAATAGCTATGATCAAAGGATTGCGGAGAAGGATCTAATGCAAAGATGAATTTAGCAAGACGGGTTAGGAGCATTGCGTATGGGAGCACCATTTTGTCCATGCTTCTTATACTTGCCATTCTCTTAATCATGTAGTAGGCAAGGTTAAAGCGAGTCTCGGTCACTAGGAAATAGATCATGAAACTTAGACATGCATTGGGGTGATCCTTGTATCCTACTAGGCACAACACATTCTCCCTCACCACATTTTCCCATTTCCTATACAATGCGTACATCTCGGAAAGCTCCATTTGGAAAGGATCCCTATATATCACTTTCGCCTTCCTAGTGACCCTTGATGGGGATGCTCTTGGCATGAACACGGTGTCCCTCACCGTGGTTGCTTCCGGAATTAACATGTGGTAGATTTCATGATTATCAACCATAGTGTGTAACTCTTCCAAAGACCACTCATTAGAATACATGCAAACACCTTGATATGCACCCCTATTATCCTTCCAAACTCCACAAGCAAAAGAGTGTACGCATGCGGTCATGCCTATTTATGGTGAATTCAATTGAGATGGACCCATCATCATTTCTAACTATCCCCATTGTCATGTAGAACTCTAGTACAAAAACCGGGCAAATTTGTTCGTTTATGTCCAATAAACAATCAAACCCAATAGCTCCAAAAACTTCTCTTATGTCGGTATTGTCAAGAAATGATGGTTCTACTACTCGACCTTCGTGAAAAATTCTCTTTTCAAGCATTTTAAAGGCTTTCCTATCGTCCGGACTAAGTCCATCTTTTCTATGGTACATTGGTATGTAATGAGCGGTGTCTTGGTAATCTTGTTGTTTGTTGCTTGGCATGATTGTTCCTAAACAATACAACCACAATGTGGTGTTAATTGTGAATAGTAACCTAGAGGGTTTGATCACAATTTTGCTCAATTCATTTGTATTGAATTCAAGAAATGAGTTTAATTTGTATTAACAATGTTAATTCTTTGATTTAGAATATCTTAGAAAACAATGTGGTAACAAATTATGACAAACCCATTTGAACCCAACTTCTAAAAATGAATAAATTGTAATCCTAGAAATCAAGGAATTAAATTAACAATGTAGTGAAGATTATAGTTACACAAACGATTGTTATGCCTGAGAGAGATGATCAAATTTCTCCTGTGAACAATAATTAGGTTTTTGTTCGTGAGTCTTTGAAGGGAAAGTAGTTGTGGAACTTCCACAGTGATCATTCTTTAACTTATGTTGTCTTCAGTCGCACGGATCCCGCGGATCCCTCTCATTTGGGATTCGGCTAGTATAAGCACAGGGATCCGGCATGACAGCAAAAATCAGCTCAAACATTCCTTGATAACTTTGGTTTTGGAATTCTAAAACGCCTATAGTTTTGATGTTTAGGCTCTAAAACTTGTGATTTGAGGTTTTGATGATTTAATACTAGTCCTATTTGACGTGGTTCCCTTTCTAAGAATTAAACATAATTCTTGGGGAGTTTTTCAAATATTATAATAAAATCCCATTTTATCATAATATAAGAAGTTTCAAATGGATATTTATTGACATAGATGAAGTGTCAATAAGCCCTTTGTGATGAATAATGATTGAGGCTATCGAATAACCCAAAATATCATTATTACAAGTTAGTAGTGTAGTCTATACAAATTAATCGAATAATACTATTCTTGATGATGTCTTTGATATAGATAGCTACTTAAGTAATTACTAATAGATATTAATTGTGCAACTAAGATTTTAACAATAATAAAAACAAAATTAAATTATTAACGATCATACCTTTGCTAAATATTCTTTTTAAGAAAAGAAGTATTTAGATGAAATGCTTTTGTGATCTTCTTGGAATCTCCAGATTCATGTGTGAGAAGAATAATACTGAACATTCTTTTTGCGAAAAGAAATATTTAGATAGATTCTTCATGATCTTCTTGGTATGCCCAAATCCAAGTATGGAGAATACTTAACAAGGAAAATGTTAGATCATTCTATCATTGTCCAACAATAAACATTATAATGATTTTTAAAACATGACTTGAAAAATCCTTCTTTGTAGTTTTCAAACATATACGGATCGTATCAAGTTTTTAAATTACAATATACTCTAAGAAACTTGGTAACGAAGCTCTGATGCCAATTGTGGAAAACTAGAAGGGGGGGGGGGTTGAATAGTTTTACCAATTAAAACTTCGTTTTAAAGCATTTAGATTAACTTATGTGAATCTATTTGGTTGTTTATGTTGGACGTTGATAGATAGATATATAAACGTGTAATGAAAGATAAAAAGTAAGAAGCACATAACCACGACACGAGTATTTATAGTGGTTCGGCTACAAGGATACCTTCCTTGCCCTACTCCACTCCTCGAGTCACCTACTCGAGAGTTCTTAAACACTACACGACACCAATCTCCTTATGGCGGAGAAGCCTTCACAACATCGCCTACTCTTTTTCCGGTACTAGGCTAACCACCGGGTTCTTTCACACCAAGGTGAACCACACCTATCACAACGTCGCCTACCCTTTATTAGGTACTAGGCTAAGCACCTAGTTCCATTACTATGGAGGAACTACTACCCAACACAACACAACACCTAATGTCAAGGAGATCCACTCCTTGTTACAACACCATCAAGGATATCACCATCCTTGGAAATAAACTAATACTTATATGTATAACTGATAACGCTACACGCGTGCTCGGGGTCAAAGGAACTTCCTTTCGTCGAGCAAGTTTTTCAACACCCTAGGCGTGAACCTAATCGTTGTAGTGTAGTATTAGGGTAAGCCACGGGTATTGATATCGTTCTCAGGGAATAGGAATGCTAGTGAGAAGTTACTACGCTAAGGTTGGGGTTGAGAAGATTATTTTTATCTTTTTATATTTTTAAGGAAAGGAAATGTACGAATCTCGGGGTTTGGATTTGGGGGGTTGGTATTGCTACCGATTACTCTACTTATCTAATTATCTAATCTAAGGTGTATATAGTCTATGTCTAATTATTGTGTGCTCGTATGATAGTTTAAAGATGTGTTTACTTAGGTTTTACTACTCCTTAGTTATCTCCTATTGGTGGTTGAATTGTCACGTCCTTATTCTTAGTTGCGTTGTGTGTCTAAGGTTGTAGGGTGTGCGTTTCTCCCTAACTCTTTGAACTTACCAAAGGGTCTCGTCTACAAAACCCACTAGGGATAATAAACTCTTACTCTAAGGCACTCTTTGGATGGTTTAGCTTACAACTACTCAAGGAGTTATATTCTAAGGTTCACAAAGATTTAATCAAGCATTAAGTACACAACGAATGACCTATCGCATTACTAGATCATTAATCAACTAAGATAAGAGACAACCAATCAATATTCAATAATTAAGTTTCATATTCCCTAAGCAAACACACAAGTAAATTAGCCGGACATGGAGAACATGCAAGCATACACACAAATAATCAAAGACATAATTGTATTAATGAAGTAAAACACTTATCTTGGTGTAAGATAGGGTTTGGAACCATAAAATCTTGTACAAGACAGCCTTGGTTCGGTTTAGGTTTTACTCCAAAAGACTACACACAAATCTTGAAAAATTCGGATTCTATATATAAGATTACATCTGCGACGGCGTCACCTTATGTTTTGTGGCGCCGTGGTCGCCATCATTAGGGTTTCGTCTTGGCCACGTTAGACTTTTGACGGCGTCACCTTATGCTTGTGACGCCGTCCTCTTGACCGGCGTCTGGATTGCATCTAGGCCGTCGAGTTGCGACGACCTACTCTTTTATAACTTGCGTCGTCACTTGAAAATAGGAGTTTGGCTTCCGTCCGTCACAAAATCCTCGACGGCGTCACAGATAAGCCGTGGACGTCACCTTATGTTTTCAAGCAGACTTTGAGTGTCTCGATTCGACTTTGGTCATTTCTTTGTATATTCGCCTTTTCGTCCAAATAAGTGCCATTCCGACATTTTGCCTTCAAGAGACCTAAAAGTGAAAAGGGCGATATTAAGCAATAACGGATACAAAAGTGATCAAATAAGGGCTTAAACGACCCCTCAAAAATGTACCTTTTAAAACCTTATCAATAACGATGCACCTCATCGATTATACGACCTAGGCATTCTTCCCTAATGCCACTTGATTTGATTCCTAGGCATCCTTCACTAATGCCTTTGACTTGACACCTTTAGCATTCTTCACAAATGCTTTTGACACGGACATTAAGCACCTTTTACTAATGCTTTCGTCTTTACTCTTTCGGCATCCTTCACTAATGCCTTCAACACAACATCTCTACGGTGGAAGAAAGAACTATCAACAAGAGAACCTTAGTTGTCTTGATGATGACGAAGCATGGCAACTCATGGACTTGAGCTTGCTCGACTTCAAGAAGTGGTGATCTCGCCTTTAAGAGGAACCTAGAGAATCACACAAAAACAAAAGACAAACTACATAGAAAGATCCCTTAGGATTAATGGTTAGAGAGGTACAATACTTGGGGAAAGTATGTGTGAGAGTGGCAAGCCAAAAGGAAGAAATGACTCACTATTTATAGAGGAGAAAGCTTAATGTTCCCCGAATCCCACGGATCCCTCCCACAAGGGATCCGTCTAGCGTAAAGCTAGGGATCCATGGGACGCTCCTCTTTACCCATGGGTATTTTGGTTATGGGTTATGGGTCATGGGTCATGGGTTATGGGTTGATCCATGGGTTTCTTATTAGATACAATGTATCTCATAAGTTCAATGTACCAAGTCAAGTGGTTTGGATAATACCATGGGTTATGGGTCAATACCATTTGTTAGTTTTTACCCATTTTAGTATATACTAGTTAAGTATGTATTTGCCCAATATGTAAACACTAGTTGTTGTACATATGTATTACTAAATCATAAAATCACTTATACTTGTTTTAGTGTTTTATGTGAAAACGTAAGTGTGTTAAAAAACTATTGGCTCAAACAGTTTACGTATTTTATTTGTTTCGTTAAAATAATTTTACGTTTGTTATCGACAAAACATTAGAAGACTATAAAATATAAATAAACATTTTTACGGCTTATTTGTATTAACAGGTCATATCTCCTAAGCAACTAGCCTCTACCGCCATTCAAAACTACCGAAACAAGGGTAGCTACCAATAAACTATGCATGCATACACTTAGAAATAATTATACGGAAGTAATATAAACGCAAAAAAATAATTAAGGAATCATAACTAGGCCAGCACCAAGAGGTGCTTAGCCGCTCATATTAACCATACAAATCAATTCAATAATTAATGTTACAAAATACATGAATCGAAAGTAAGGAAAAAGATAAAATGCTAATGTTTATCGTAGGGGAGTGATTTCTCCCTTGGAGATAGCTCCGTATGCTCCTCTAGACCTGCCTTTGGCTTCTTCCCACGTCCTTTGGTTGTGGTGTGTGAAATGGGATGCTTTGAAATACTGGAAATCGTGGGGTATTTATAGGCCAGATCTTGGTCCTCTGTTTCTTCGTAAATTGCACTAGATCTGCAGGTTACGGCGTAACCTTAGAAGTGGTTACGCCGTATCTTCAATAATTCTTGGTTACGCCGTAGTTTATGTACGAGTTACGGAGAAGTTATCAGCGGCGCGGATCCTCATTTGACCTAATGTAGTTACGTCGTAGTCTTTTGGGAGAGTTACGCCGTAATCTTCTGATAAGTGGGCTTTCTGAGTCATGCTTTAGTTACAGCGTAATGTGAGAGATGAGTTATGTTAATACAAATAAGCCGTAAAAACGTTTATTTATATTTTACGATCTTCCAATGTTTTGTCGATAACAAACGTAAAATCATTTTAACGAAACAAATAAAATACGAATTTAGTTTGAGCCAATAGTTTTTCTAACATACTCACGTTTTCACATAAAACACTAAAACAAGTATAAGTGATTTTATTATTTAGTATTACATATGTACAACAACTAGTGTTTACATATTGGGTAAAATATACATATAACTAGTATGTAGTATATTGGGTAGTATAAATGGGTAGAAACTTAAGTATCATAACCCATTGACCAAATACATTGAATGTAGTTGGGTATAACCCAAAGTCCATGGAGCTTGACCCATAACCCATTGCATGACATCATGCTTATATCATATATGGATAATATCCATAACCCATGGTATTGACCCATACCCATGTGACTAGGTGCATTGCACTTATAAGATACATTGTATCTAGTAAAAGACCCATGGATCAACCCATCACCCATGACCCATGACCCATAACCAAAATACCCATAGGTAAAGAGGAGCGTCCCACGGATCTCTAGCTTTACGCTAGACGGATCCCTTGTGGGAGGGATCCGTGGGATCCGGAGAACAGTAGGCTTTTCTCTCTATAAATAGTGAGCCATTTCTTCATTATTTCTTACCCCTTTCTAACATACTTTCTCCCTAAGTTTAAAACTCTCTAACTCCAGATCCAAGTGATCTATGTTTGTAGTTTTGTTTGTGTGATTCTCTAGGTTCCTCTTAAAGGCGAGATCACCACCTTTGAAGTCAAGCAAGCTCAAGTCCATGAGTTGCCATACTTCCTCATCATCAAGACTACTGAAGTCCTCTTGTTGTTGATTCTTTTCTTTCTTCTAAGAAATGTAGTGTTGAAGACATTAGTGAAAGATGTCTCAAGTGTCAAGATGAAGACATTAGTGAAAGGTGTCGATCGTCCATATTATAGACATTAGTGAAGGGTGCCTAGAAGTCAAGTCACAAGACATTAGTGAAGGGTCTCTTGAAGATCCATTTAAAGGCATTAGTGAAAGGTGCCTTAGATGTACATTCGATATGGTGTGTTTGGATGTACAAGATAGATTAGTATTAGATCCAAGGATACTGATATCCTTGATGATGTTGTAATAAGGAGTTGGTCTCCTTTGGGATTAGTCGTTGGTGTAGTGTTGGGTAGTAGTTCCTCCATTGTAATGGGACTCGGTATCTAGCCTAGTACCGGATAAAGGGTAGGCGACGTTGTGGTAGGTGTGGTTCACCTTGGAGTGAAAGAACCAGGTGGTTAGCCTAGTACCGGAAAAAGAGTAGGCAACGTTGTGAAGGCTTCTCCGCCATAAGGAGTTGGTGTCGTGTAGTGATTACGAACTCTCGAGTAGGTGACTCGGGGAGTGGAGTAGGGCAAGGAAGGTGTCCTTGTGGCGAACCACTATAAATACTTGCGTTGTGGTTTTGTGCTTTTACTCTTATCTTTTCATTACATACTTCTATATGTTTGTTTATCAACATCCAACACACATCCAAATAGATTGACATAAGTCGATCTAAATAGATTAAAAGAAATTTTAATTGGTAAAACTATTCAACCCCTTCTAGTTTTCCACAATTGGCATCGAGCTTAGTTACCAAGTTTCTTGAAGTATATTGTACTTTAAAACTTGATACGATTCATGGTTAATTGAAAACTACAAAGAAGGTTTTTCATAAAAACAAACACCATGTCTTTTAAAACTCTTTGTTTGGATGTACAAGATAGATTAGTATTAGATCCAAGGATACTGATATCCTTGATGATGTTGTAATAAGGAGTTGGTCTCCTTTGGGATTAGTCGTTGGTGTAGTGTTGGGTAGTAGTTCCTCCATTGTAATGGGACTCGGTATCTAGCCTAGTACCGGATAAAGGGTAGGCGACGTTGTGGTAGGTGTGGTTCACCTTGGAGTGAAAGAACCAGGTGGTTAGCCTAGTACCGGAAAAAGAGTAGGCAACGTTGTGAAGGCTTCTCCGCCATAAGGAGTTGGTGTCGTGTAGTGATTACGAACTCTTGAGTAGGTGACTCGGGGAGTGGAGTAGGGCAAGGAAGGTGTCCTTGTAGCCGAACCACTATAAATACTTGCGTTGTGGTTTTGTGCTTCTTACTCTTATCTTTTCATTACATACTTCTATATGTTTGTTTATCAACATCCAACACACATCCAAATAGATTGACATAAGTCGATCTAAATAGATTAAAAGAAATTTTTAATTGGTAAAACTATTCAACCCCCCTTCTAGTTTTCCACAATTGGCATCAGAGCTTCGTTACCAAGTTTCTTGAAGTATATTGTACTTTAAAAACTTGATACGATCCATGGTTAATTGAAAACTACAAAGAAGGTTTTTCATAAAAACAAACACCATGTCTTTTAAAACTCTTTGTTTGGATGTTGATTAAATGACAACATTTTTCTTAATATATATTTTCTTTAAATGCACTAATCCTCTCTGTCATGTTGATTAGTCAAAGCTCATAACTACCAAGCCTTAGGAATCGCTTGGTAACAAGAATACCTTCCCTAAGAAGGTATCTTAAACACAAAGGAGCTGGAATTGTCTACTGACATTTATTGTGTCATTTGTAAAGACATTCCTAAGTGCATTAGAGGTATGATTTTCTACTTATCTCTAAAATGACATTAGCTTGTAAAGACACTCAAGGAATTTAGTTTTCTTTCAAATAGGATCAATCCTTAGTATCCATGTTTCATCAATGTAATCAAATTTCTTTCATGAAATAAAACATTTTACATTTGATACCTTAGTGTTAGAATCTCTTAAACCAACCTTGAAGTATGATGCATTGTCAAAGTCATTGCATACCTTTTGTAAAGGTTCTGCTTAGCAGATAGACGGATCCCAAAACTTGTGCTTGACGGATCCCTACTCTTAGGGAACCGTGGGATCCGGCAAACAGAAAATGCAATTGCAAACATTGTATTTCAAACATGTCCTTAGAACACCTCACACTAAGCTAGACATAGTATCTTAAGGCAAATTAAGCCCTTATCAAGTTAAGTAGATCCTTCCTACTCACACATAACTCACCTAGATCACAATCAAGATGCTTGTAGATCTATCGATTCACTTAAACCTATTTCTCTTCCGCTCTCAAGCTCACTCATCATTCCTCACATGATCCCTCACATCTAGCCTTGTAAATCTTTCAATTATGGCAAAATTGATCATAATCATCTTTACCTAAAATTGGTCGAAATTGATCAAATTCTAGTTTTTCCATCTTAAGCCTTTAGGATATTCTCCAAAAATCACTATCTGATCTCTAGGATCATTCAGCTCAACTTGACACTCTCAATAATCTTTAGTGTCATCTTTTTTCATTCACTGGTACTCATGAAAGTTCCAATTTCTTCCATAGAAGGCAATCATTAGCTACATCACTCATTACCCTCAAGTACTTAAGCACCCCTTCATTTAAGACACTTAGATAAACTGAAACACTCAAGAAGAAATAGGCATTAGACCTTACAAACATCATTGTTACCTTTTCTTAGTTGCTGACAGACGGATCCCTAGGATTAGCCTAGGCGGATCCCTCATTGGAGGGAACCGTAGGATCCGGGTGACAGATTATGTCAACTCTAGCTAAAACAATCATTTCAAGCTCATCTTTCTAACTTAAACACTCCATCTCATCTTAAATGAGTTCCTAGATCAGTACAAACTTTGAAGTTGACTCTTGTGCATGTTAATCATCACATTCCAATAAAGTTTAATGGCTTAAGTCTTGAATGCACTTGCCAAATCTCTTGCTTTATAAACCACATTGTTAGGACTTCTAAAGTCATCATCTTCATCCTCATTTTCAGCACTTAAGAAACCTTTACAAACCTCTTGAAATCATCTCATCATGAGGAAAACTCCAAGTAGCAACTTATCCACCAAAGAACCACCCAAGAAAATTGCTCGTGTTGTACACGAAATCTCTTCAACCGAATCATCTCCGGTCAAGCCAACAAATGCAAGGATTTCTTCTCAACCAATCAAACCAATTCCTAAAAGGATAGTACCCACAAAACTACCTATGCCAAACACCACCATACCTCCTAGGCCAAACAATATCATCTCCACTAAACCATCACCATTGGTTCCTAGAGCTATCTCGTTCACAACTCCACTATCATCACCACATCTTTACAATTTAGAGGATTTGCCTCCTAGGCCATCTCATCCTCCTCCACCGGCAACATTCTCCTCATTTGGAGGAATAATGGTACAAAACCAAGGTGTTGAGTCAACACTAGCTTCGTCTTCCTTTTCGCCGTTACCATCATATAATCCCATTTGGAATATGAGAAATCATCAAAGTCAACCACACGACCATATGGAAGTTGACACTTCTCTACCACCACCATCATTCTTCGTCGAGCCATCTTCAAATGCGCCTCCACCAATCCCTCCGTCGTTTGAGGCTCCACAAGCCGCTTCACTTGATCCTTCGCATCAAGCTATTTCATTTCTTCCACCACCACTACCTAGCCATGAAAAAGATTGTTATCATTGTCAACATGTTGAAAGTTTGATACATGAAGTACGAGAAGACCAACGTTTCATGTTCTATCACCTCCTCGACGCTCGACGAGATTAAACCTAAACAAACTTGAGCTAGAGGATTTTAGTGGTGTCCTAGTTTCAGCGTTACTTAGATAAGTCTAGTAATTCCAAGTCATGTATCAATCATTTTCTTAGTTTTTAGAGTCATGTATATCATATCTCTAGTTTTAATTAAATGAAAATACATGCTACTTGCTATATTTCTGAGTATATGATTATGTTTTATAATACATATCTCACTTTCATATTAACATAATGTGTTATATCACCATTGCTGAAATTAATCATCAGCTAGACGGATCCCTTAAATTTGCCGAGACGGATCCCTACAAGAAGGGAACCGTGGGATTTGTGATACAGAAAACTATTTTTTTTACTAACTTGGATCATATTTACAGGAAATTATGCATTATACTTGTTTTCTAACCTTTGTTTTGTAGTTATTCAATTTACACATGAAGACTTTGACACCCTAAAGCTAGGGGAGCTTTGTGTCAAAGCAATACATTGAAAATTACTTGCAATATTAGGATTACATTTCATAACATCCCTTTGCAAAATTTCAATCATCAAGGGGGAGCATATTCGTCACATAGACGAAATCTTTTGCAAACTTAGTTGCAAATGAACTAGCTTAGTATTATTTTCTTGACGCCCTTACATAGGGATGGACTCGTCAAGGGGGAATAAAGACGAGATCCTTTCCCGTTACGTGCTCTCTATTTTTTATTTCTTTCACATGTTTTCCTAAAACAATGTGTTGGTTTCCTTTCGAAGCTCTTTTTGTTTCGACAAAAAGGGAGAGAAGAAAGTAAAAACTATAAATTCAAACTTTTACGAATTTTAGCTTTTCCTTCAAATAATTTTATGTTTTGTCATCAACAAAAAGGGGGAGATTGTTAATACAAATAAGCCGTAAAAACATTTATTTATATTTTATGATCTTCTAATGTTTTGTCGATAACAAACGTAAAATCATTTTAACGAAACAAATAAAATACGTAATCAGTTTGAGCCAATAGTTTTTCTAACACACTCACGTTTTCACATAAAACACTAAAACAAGTATAAGTGATTTTATGATTTAGTATTACATATGTACAACAACTAGTGTTTACATATTTGGGTAAAATATACACATAACTAGTATGTAGTATATTGGGTAATATAAATGGGTAGAAACTTAAGTATCATAACCCATTGACCAAATACATTGAATGTAGTTGGGTACAACCCAAAGTCCATGACCCATATCCATGGAGCTTGACCCATAACCCATTGCATGACATCATGCTTATATCATATATGGATAATATCCATAACCCATGGTATTGACCCATACCCATGTGACTAGGTGCATTGCACTTATAAGATACATTGTATCTAGTAAAAGAACCATGGATCAACCCATAACCCATGACCCATGACCCATAACCAAAATACCCATGGGTAAAGAGGAGCGTCCCACGGATCCCTAGCTTTACGCTAGACGGATCCCTTGTGGGAGGGATCCGTGGGATCCGGGGAACACTAGGCTTTTCTCTCTATAAATAGTGAGCCATTTCTTCATTATTTCTTACCCCTTTCTAACATACTTTCTCCCTGAGTTTAAAACTCTCTAACTCCAGATCCAAGTGATCTATGTTTGTAGTTTTTTTTGTGTGATTCTCTAGGTTCCTCTTAAAGGCGAGTTCACTACCTTTGAAGTCAAGCAAGCTCAAGTCCATGAGTTGCCATACTTCCTCATCATCAAGACTACTGAAGTCCTCTTGTTGATAATTCTTTTCTTTCTTATAAGAAGTGTAGTGTTGAAGACATTAGTGAAAGATGTCTCAAGTGTCAAGACGAAGACATTAGTGAAAGGTGTCGATCTTCCGTATTATAGGCATTAGTGAAGGGTGCCTAGAAGTCAAGTCACAAGACATTAGTGAAGGGTGTCTTGAAGATCCATTTAAAGGCATTAGTGAAAGGTGCCTTAGATGTACATTCGATATGGTGTGTTTCGATGTACAAGATAGATTAGTATTAGATCCAAGGATATTGATATCCTTGATGATGTTGTAATAAGGAGTTTGTCTCCTTTGGGATTAGTCGTTGGTGTAGTGTTGGGTAGTAGTTCCTCCATTGTAATGGAACTCGGTATCTAGCCTAGTACCGGATAAAGGGTAAGCGACGTTGTGGTAGGTGTGGTTCACCTTGGAGTGAAAGAACCCGGTGGTTAGCCTAGTACCGGAAAAAGAGTAGGCAACGTTGTAAAGGCTTCTCCGCTATAAGGAGTTGGTGTCGTGTAGTGATTACGAACTCTCGAGTAGGTGACTCGGGGAGTGGAGTAGGGCAAGGAAGGTGTCCTTGTAGCCGAACCACTATAAATACTTGCGTTGTGGTTTTGTGCTTCTTACTCTTATCTTTTCATTACATACTTCTATATGTTTGTTTATCAACATCCAACACACATCTAAATAGATTGACATAAGTCGATCTAAATAGATTAAAAGAAAGTTTTAATTGGTAAAACTATTCAACCCCCCTTCTAGTTTTCCACAAGTTACGCCGTAACTTTTTCAAAGTGAGCATACTATGATAAATCTTTAATAATTCTCCAATTCCGCGTCTCTTTAGCTCCAACGCTCGTAATTTACCTAAAAGTGGAATATAATGGAAAACAAGCGTAAATCCATATAAATGATATAAATTACAAGCATTATCGGGGGAAATTGACACTTAATATTCAGGATAATTTGATGTTATCAAAGATCCCCCCACTTGAACTCTACTTGCCCTCAAGTAGACCTTATTAGATAGATTCCTAAAAAGATATATCCCAAAACCTAGAAAATATAAGTTCACAAATCCCTTATGCTAGAATAAAACAAAGCCGAACACCTCACGAAATGGGGACGAAACACTCAAATCTCTCAACTATTCTAAGTGTCAATTTTTGGGGTGATCACTCAATCGCACAGTCATAGCATGTATTATATCATAAGCTTGGCGGTTACACAAATCTCCACCGCTAGAGTTAAGGGCTAAACAATTTTCGAAGGCAATATGGGTAGACACGACAAAGGTTAAGGGTGACTCGTCATTACTAACATGTCACGGCGAAGTGGACAAAATCAATGATACATGACCAAATCCATGGCCAAGACACCAACTATTGCTCGCTGCATCACCTAGACACATTTCATGACTAAAGGGTAGGATAAGATATTGGATATATAAATGCTGTAAAATAAAAATCAAGCAGATAGTCTAAATCTATAACCAAGTCATCACCACTTACTGTCTGCCCAAAGTTCAAGCTTTGAAGTTAAGAAACCGAATCATGAAATACTAGGTAGATGTGGCATTAGAGGACGTCATGATGGGCACACTACCTTTTCTTCAACTGTTGGCGCAATTACCAACTCCAATCTTCAAATGTGACTGAGGTGGCCTCCTCGATACTAAATCTATATAAAGCTCATAACACAGTGCTTATAACATCGCACTTAACAATAACATAATTTTTTTTTTCGAATCATTTTTTTTCAACATAAACATAACAAGTAAACATAATATCCCCCCACTTGTGATGGACAATGGGAATTCGGGGGGTCTTCAATGATCTTTAAAAATATGCCGTCGACGAAAGCGTGATTCCCGAACCTTTCTACTTGAACCTTGAACTTAGGCAACTGATGAATTCCCAATCACAAATAAAGACTACAGGGTAGGCTAAGGTGTATAGGTGTATCGAAACAATATATTGGGTTAACAAAATGAAAGGAATGGCTCAGATGGGTGTATCTAGGGGTATCTTGCACTAAAGGTGAGTGCAACAAAAGGGTTTCACAAGGGGTGACTAATCGATAGACACGCAATGGTAGGCTATTTGGGTGATAATCCTATAATATCGCCTTCTTAAACCGAGCAGTCCTAATCGTCGAGCTAACTCAACATACCTCGTCTATGGTCTCGAAATGATGAAGGCCAAGTTCTAAATTTTACAAGCTACCGGCACACTCATAATTTGGTGGATTTGGGGTAAAATATTGGAAACGGATAAGGCTAGTCTCACCATATAATATCAAGGGTTGTATGTGCTCGGCTAATGTCTAATCTAGTTAGGTTAAGAAAAACATGTCAAAATTTTAAAAATGGCATAATTTTTCAAAATAAACTAGAAAAACAAAGGCAAAATAAAGTTCAAGAGACAATTCTACTCCGTCCCCCACTTGAATTGTACAAAGTCCCTTTTGTACTAAGCGTTAAATAAAGGTGAAGAAAAGTAGAATTAGGCGAGAACTTCCACAAATTTGCTCCAAAAGAAATAAGGCCCACGAAAAGAGTCGTACCTTCAGATAAGCATCTGTGAGCAAACTTCAATCCACGAAATCACACTACCGACAAGCATAATTCTAAAAAGAAAAATGAAAATGAAAAACAAACCTAACTCACTTTCGTAAGAATCACGGTTGCATTTAGCATATGCAACAAGCCTTTTAAACCACTTAGTGTCCCAAGTGGACGAGTGAAGTCTCGTGAGGGTTTACAGGAACACACCCACAAAGTTCATTTAAAATACTAATACAAGGTTATTGTGTTTAAAATGAAAGAAATCTATGAGAGGATAGTGACGTCAGTAACTCTTATATGGAGTTCTGCCGTAACTAAACAAAACACCGCATCTGTTGAAAGAGTGTAGCTACTGGCATAACCACCGAGATGGAATTACGCCGTAATTGGTGATGCATCCGAAATTCTCTGCAAAGGGTTGGTTACGGCGTAACCTTTCGAGATGAGTTACGCCAGTAACTATAGTCGATCGACATCTTCGCAAAAGCAATCACTCTTCGTTTCTGCAAAAATGGTTAAAAACACAAAACCCAAAAGAAATGGAAATAAAATAAAAGAAATGGATAATTCGGGTTGTCTCCTAAAAGAGCACTTTTCTTTATTTACGAGTCTTTAAGTTAGACTCGGAGCCTCGGGGCTTTATAATGGAGTTCAGATAATGATGTGATATGTTGACGATTAGAAGAGTGTAGCATATGTTTACCATTATGATATCCTTGAAAAGGAGGAGGGAAATATGTTTGACTTTTCCAAAAAAATGTAAAAGTGTCAAAAACATATTAGAAACACGTCTGAGGAATCGTTAAGTCCGGGTCTAAGTAGAATTGTTTAAACGTAATTTAGTTTAAATGCAGTAGCGAGGTTTATTTGGTAACATTAAAATGAAATCTTAAAAATTCTCAAATTAATTATGAGTGATCTAAAAATTTATCTGATGTAAGGAAAATTGACAGAGTTGATTTTTGTTATGCGCGTGATGACTAAATGATGTTCCGACCAAAATGAAACTTTATAACGATGTTTTCTTAATAACTTTTGTGAAGATGATCTAACGATTGTCGAACTCTCAGGATATTACTAAAATAATTTATCTTACGAGAATGTGAAATAAAAATTTTACGGATGAATAGTGAAAGTGAATAGTAATGTGAATAGTAAATTATCGAAAATGAAAAGTAACCCAAAAATGCGCGTTATTCTGGTCTCACCACCTAATGGAATTCGTCCGAATTCGGTGTATGTTATCCGATGTTGAATTGTCTAGGAAAATGAGGGTGTATCGCGAATCCTAATCTTCGTTCTCAAGTTTTTGGTCATAGAATGTGTTATGTACCATGTGGCTTAAGTTGATAACCTAAAGGGTTTTGTTAAAATCTTATAGAGTCCAATATACCTAAAGTTTGGCTTTTCCCGATTCTCATAACGAATCATATCTTATTGTATCGAGGCTATCAATAAAACCTTAATTTCTAACATGGAGTTTTTGGTGATAGTGTGCGCCATGGAGCCTAATTTATATTTGTATGGTTTCCTTAGTTGTTTCATGGGTGATCTCTGAACACCTTAGTCCGACAAATGGTTAACTAACACATTCGTCTATATAGTGCCTCAAAATGGAATAGTTTTGTTGTTGTTAGGAGTAGCTGTTGTTAATCAAAGGTGTAAGATATTGTTGATGTGAAATAGTTTATAATGATGTGATAATTGTTGTAGGAAAGTCTTGCTAGTGGCAAGTGGTTATCAAACCATTTCCAAAGTTGATCATGTCTTAGGTGGTTTCGGGATGAAGGCTATATCGTATAGTGTTTATGTCTACTAGTGTTTGAAAGAAGCGTGGTACTATGAAGTTTTACATACCGACTTATAATGGAGTTCGGATAATGATGTGATATGTTGGCGATTAGAAGAGTGTAGCGTATGTTTACAATCAGTAACACCCCAATTTCGCGATCACGCATGAATTCAAAGCTGGTGGTACTTCATGGCTTATGATATAATAATAGAAAACGAACTCTAATGGAGTCGTTTTAAAAGATTTATCATTCGATTTATATAAATATTTCAGAGTTTACAAAATAGGTCCCAGTTGGTTCCATTGATTACAAAACACATCAATATCAAGTTTTTGATGTTTTGTGAATGATAATTTATTTATATATATAGCCTTCTTGATCTTGCCCTTCCGTGCCAGCTTCTGATATTATGGACCTGAAATACATGCTTAAAACTGTCAACACAAAGGTTGAGTGAAATTCATAGAGTTTGTTTGATGGTTGAACACATTATGTTGGTAGTGTGAGTTAATTTGACTCACACCAAGGTTTTGAAAACAAAGCAGATATTATTGCACTAAGCTCATGATACAGCGTTAACGACTTGTCAATAGAAATTGATATAATAGTTTGCGGTCATTGGTCAAGCAGTTTCCTAATAGGTAATTTGCCAATTAACCTATGGTTCTTCAAATATAGTCGTTTGTTTACGGACTTGGTCAAACAAAGCGGGATTCGTCAATCCGATAGATCTATCCACATTATTCGCGTTCACCCATAAGTGATTAATGGTTCATGATAATAGGGACTTAAGTTTGGCAATAGTGGTACTTAGTGCACATAATACATTCGAGATAAGCATACGGTTTCAAAGCAATATGTTCGGTTTAAAATAAAGCATGTATTCCCCCAGGGTTTGTAAAACAATTAAGTAATAAAAATGGGGCTATGAACTCACCTCGAGTAAATGATATCAAATGTATAATGAGAATGATGGATATGCCGTGAGAACTTCTACGAGCAACCTAAAATAGAATGTTGCGACTTAGGTTTGGAATAATGTTTAGGAAAACATAAACCATCCTATATCGTCTCTATGTTGATCATGATGTAGTACATGGTTTTGTGTATGTCGTTTATAGAAATGGTCTAGTTGTGAAAGCGTGTATAGTTTATATATATCGTACTACAGTTCGGGCCATCATAATTCGGAGGTCATGTAGTAAGCGTTAGGAGCTAGGACACTTTAAATCGTAAATCCAAGAACTCGTCGATCGTTTACTCAAATGAAACCCTCACATGAAACTCCCTAGTATTGTAGCACTTAGTAGATACAATATATGTTTTAGTGAAGATTGTTATATCATAAAGTTTATCATGTTTTAGTAAATATCTAGTTTTACAAGTTCTCATTGTTTACTAGTGATTACAACTTATTAATATGTTCAAGAATGAAGTTTTGGTAAAATCGTCGGCAAAGGTAAAATGGTCATTTTCCGTTACTTGTGAAAATACTATTTCAAAATTAAATGAAATTTTGTTAAGTTAATATGTAACTAGCTATGAAAATAACTTGGTTTCGCTTTTAGTTGTGACAAAAGTATAGTCTTGAAACTACATATAAGGCAGTTTCAGTTTTTGAAAGAATATGGCTGTTTAAGCGTTTTCAAGGTCCGAGCTTCATATTTGAAGGAAAGCGTCGTTAGGACAACTTTCATGTTTTAACTTTTAATGATTCGGACCGAAGTACCACTTTTAGCACGACGGACCCTTATGACAAGCTATTTGGCAGTTTTGGCTTTTTGGTTTTGCTAACTTCTTTTGACAATAACTTTTGACTCGTTTGTCTGTTTCGGGTGACTCAAGTTGCTATGTTTACCTTTTTATCTTGTCTACCATATTATATAAGTTAAAAAGTCCATATGTAACTAGTTTTAATAGTTTCAAACGTATAGAATATGACTAGTTTACTAGTTTGTTACTTTTACGACAATATGTGAATTAAAGCATGTGATTGAGTATATGTACATCATGAATCAACATAGTAACTATATATATATCATGAAATAGTTAAGATTATGAATAATAAAGATGAGATGATGGTGGTGATTAGTTGCTTACAACTTTTGGCTTTCAATAAGAAAGGAGTAACTTAGTAAGGATCGGACTTTGATTGAACACTTAGGACCTTGAATTGAGCTAGCTTTCTACACCTTGGCACCCTTGTGATCTTGAAGAGTTGGTGATGAAGTACTAAGTGACTTGAGTGGATCTAAACTCAAGAAGATCAGTTAAACTTGCTAGAGATTTGATGTAGTAACTCACTACTTGAAACTTCTTTGCATAAACTTGGAGTTTATAGATCAAATGATGGAAGATATGTATCATTTGTGATATGAACGACCAAAAATAGAATATGAGGGTTCTTAGGATGAATTTCACTTGCTATTTATAGGAGGGTAAGTTTGGTTAACCATATATTGGGTTAAATATTAACCATGGTTAAGTTAGGACACATGTAATGATCTAAATGAACCATGGTTAGGATGATGCCACCAAAATGATGAATCCCCCCCCCTATGTCGGCCACATAGACATAAGATGACTTAGGTGGATTGTTTTGGTATTATCTTGGTTACGGAGTGAGTTTTGGTTCCGTTAATCGCTAACTGTAAGTTGTTAAGCCTTAAAGCGTAAAACCGGGTATCGTAAAATATGAAACTTATTGGAATGATTAAAATCATCATTATACTCCATCTAAAAATATAAAATGGG
Organism: Chrysanthemum lavandulifolium; assembly: GCA_022545495.1. Classification (NCBI taxonomy): domain Eukaryota; kingdom Viridiplantae; phylum Streptophyta; class Magnoliopsida; order Asterales; family Asteraceae; genus Chrysanthemum; species Chrysanthemum lavandulifolium. The sequence continues at coordinate 189,757,261 of CM040240.1, forward strand.
TGATAAGTATCATTGGGTGCAAAATTTGCTTAAAAGCGGAAATACGGGTCAAAAAGCGTAATTGCAATTTATCGAAAAGAGCGAAATTTGTGGAAGCGATTGTGAAGTTATTTAGAGTAGAATAAAATTAGTCTAAAAGTGATATGAGATGTCAAAATGTGGTTTTAAGTCATACTGTGGATAACTTTATAGTTATCGTGAAGTCTAAAAGTTCTGTGATTTAAGCAAAATGTAAAGCATACAAGGTTAATTTCTTTATGGTCAAAGGAGGAGGAAATAAGTTTGACTTTTCCAAAAAATGTAAAAGTGTCAAAAACATATTAGAAACACGGTCTGTGAATCGTTAAGTGCGGGTCTAAGTAGAATTGTTTAAAACGTAATTTAGTTTAAATGCAGTAGCAGGTTTATTTGGTAACATTAAAATGAAATCTTAAAAATTCTCAAATTAATTATGAGTGATCAAAAAAATTATCTGATGTAAGTAAAATAGACAGAGTTGATTTTCGTTATGCGCGTGATGACTAAATGGTGTTCCGACCAAAATGAAACTTTATAACGATGTTTTCTTAATAACTTTTACGAAGATGATCTAACGATTGTCGAACTCTCAGGATATTACTAAAATAATTTATCTTACGAGAATGTGAAATAAAAATTTTACGGATGAATAGTGAATGTGAATAGTAAAAGTGAATAGTAAATTCTCGAAAATGAAAAGTAACCAAAAAAATGCGCGTTGTTACAACCTTTGAACTTGGCCAACCTCCTCCATGTCCTTCATTAAGTTGTGTCTGACCCAAGCGACATTTGTGGCAGTGCGGAGGTATTCTTTAGTCTCGATCTTTCGAATTTTGCAAAATTTTTCCTCCGGCCCCAAGTGGTATCGAGTGAACTCATATTTTTCGGCTATAATTGGTGGCGGCCTCTTATATGGAATCCCAAGGAATTTGTACCTCCTTTGCTCGTATGCTTCATCATCGGGTCAGTAACTTCTTCATTTCCTTGCAACTCAAGGTAATCTAAAATCCCCTCAATGTCATCGTCGTCAGACTCGGTTCCCTTAAACCATTCCTCATTGGGCAAATTCTCCACCAGTATACGTTTGCATTCTTCCTTCTCATTTCTTATAAACTCTTTGTCATCCTCAACTGTTATTTCACTCTAGTTGTTGGGACTTTCGTCGTTTGAATTTTCTTTACTCATGTATTTTTCCAAATCTTTTCCTTTGTTAACGCATCTACTTGTCCATACTTGATTTTTACCCAACTGTCAAATCCCAAATTGTCTAACCAAGGAAAACTTGTCCTTTCCTTATCATTGGTTGAGGTCCAAAAGAATTCATCATCTCCCATTCTCATTAAGCTGCTTCCCCCATTACATTTATCATCATAAGGGTTGCATGATGCCCAGACGACTTCCCCAGGAGATTTTATCTTTTCACACCAATGACTTCGGGTTTCTTTGTTATCAGTTCCGCTTAAAGGATCTTCCATGAAGTAGATGTTATCATTAACCAATTCCTTTTTCTGATTATGATCCTCGTAGTCAATCTTGAGCTTTTTAAGAAGATTCGGGTTAATTTTAGCATTCCCGAATTGTATTGCGTACCAATCATCAAATGTCAAATCTCTGAACTTGATATTATGTCTTTCAAGCTCGTGAGGGCACGTCCATTCTTTTTCTTTTAAACTATCACCATCGTTGCAATACTCGCGGAAAGGGTCGCACGTAGGCCATGCTCGTGTAGATTCACCGTCAGTTATGATTATTGGAGTACACCAGTGAGTGATAGGCGGTTCCTCTTCTTCCTCGAAGGAGAGTTTTTCCAATCTTTCTTCATCAATATATGCATCCCACATGAATTTGTTATTTTTAACCCTATCCTTATCGCTTCCTCCATCGCAAATCTCATTTCTCGGGTCACACGAGGCCCATAGATCATACCAGTCCCCCTTAGCTACGGGTATCTTTTTACACTAGTGATATTTCCTTTTAGATGGGGACAAAGGGCATAAATTAATGTCGTGGGACCATCCGTTAATTACATGTGTTCTGATTCGTCCACTTGAGAAATTAAATGCCTTGCGTATCGATTCGCCTTAAGCGGGATGTTTGGTTCTGGCGTAAGTCGCTTGAATAAATCTTATCAATATCTTTCATAACCCACGATCGGTGTCAAAACATAGTTCTGCCGTAACTCTTGAGACATGTTATGGCGTAACTCCGATCTGTCGACGGAATCTTCGCGAGAATCCGTATCTTTAGTGTGAGAATTAGCTTTGTATCTTGAGTCATTATCGAAGAAAATCACTTTACATTCCATTGTGGGTTTTGATCCTTCCAGTTTAGTGTTATTCATCCTTACTTTCTCACTAAGCTTTTCCACCATAGATTCAAGGTTTTTTAGGGTTGTGTCGTGATTGGAAAGACTTATGTCAGTGTTTTCCTGGAATTCTTTTAGCCAATCATCTTGTTCCTTTTGTCTTTGGGCTGAATTTTCCAGGATTTTGTTTATTGTGTCTTCAAGGTTGGGCTTTCTTTCTCCATAAGGCCCACGGTTGTAATTTCCACGATACCCGTTACTATTTCGATTATCTCCATAAAACGGTCGATTTTCTCCATATTTGGCTTCTTCAATTATATTTTCTTCATTAACGTGAGGACAATTCTTGGTGAGATGTCCTCCCCACACCTTCACAACCCACTTGGATGGCATGAGCGGTTTCTCGACTTTCGGCATATCTCGACTTAGATTTTCAATTTTGCTAGCGATGGTCGCAATTCCGTCAAAACTTCCGCCTTGGTTTCTTTTGCTTCCTCCATCGTGCCATTTTGAGAATGATCACCATTTTTGAATGGCTTCAATTGCTAGAGTAGGAGTCATGTTGGGATCGGTCCTTGATAGTCCAAACATATGTCTTGTAGTCACGTTGATTCCTTTGTAGAAGATGTTGACCTTTTTTGGTTGTTCGGATCATGTGTAGGACATTTGTAAAGGATATCGTTGTATCTATCCCGGGCTTGATACAGCGTTTCATCGTCTTCTTGCTTGAAATTATGGATCTCCAAAAGGCGGTGAGAAATCTTGACGGAGGACAATACCTCTGAATGAAGTGCTTTTTAGTAGCGCCCAAGTATTAAGCGCCTGACGGGCGATCTTTCAATCCATCTTGGCGGCCCGGTAAGAGTCATGGGAATACCCTTAGCATAACGATGTCATGAGACACACTCGGAATGTTGAAAAGGCTTGCGATGTATAAGACATTTTCAACGTGCTCATCTGGCGTCTTAGTCCTGTTTCTGAAAAGGGTTAGCACGAAGCTCCTCATAAATTGGTCTTTAATTTGAAGCGAACATCAACTCAATTGTCGGTCTTACGAGACCCGGCCCTTGATACTCGCTCTTGTCAGCGCCAAATATTCCTCAAGAGTGAGGTCATCAATGTTAACAACTTCCATGGTACACGAAATCTTGAAAGGTGATCGTGAGAATTTGAGACATTTAAAACAAAACAAAAATGAAAGACTCAATAGCAATCATAATATAACTCCCGTGGCGCGAAAACTTGATGCGGGTTTCTTGACGGTTTTAATATTTATAATGTCTCGTTATACCTATGGTCTACCCTAATGAACTAAGGCGATGTGCGGTCGTGTGTAGTGTAGTATTGGTAAAACCGATGCGTCCCAAGAGCTATGTGTGTTGGATTAATACCAAGTCTAGGTGTCGCATATTTTAATAAGATTATGATAAGGAATTAATTAACTACTAAAGCGATTAAAGGCAAGGTTGAGATCAATAAAGGAGAGTGGTGCTAACCTAGTTATTCATCCTAGCTAGTAATGTCTACATCTAATTACTTCCAATTACTTGGTGGGGTCAAAGTCAAGAGGAAAACATTTGGTCAATTCGCCCTAACCTATCGACCAAAGATGCCACCTTTGGAGAAGTCAGTGTCCCTCATAAGTCCAATTGTTCCTAGTCCCCTAAGTCGAGTCATTAAGTACCGCTATATGCTAAACTTATAATAGTGGCGCCGGGCGTTAGCAACAAACACTCACCCCTAATTCTTAAGTTCATCCAAGCGGTGGGTGATCGGTTGGTTAAATCGCACAAGTAGAAAGGGTCGTGGGTTGGTCATATCTTACCCTTCCGTCTCGATCTACTCACTTAGAATTGATTGGTCATATCTCTAAGCAACTAGCCTCTACCGCCATTCAAAACTACGAAACAAGGGTGGCTACCAATAAACTATGCATGCATACACTTAGAAATAATTATACGGAAGTAATATAAGCATAAAATGTTGGGAATTATGTGAAGTATGGATTATCTTTGAAATTCTTCTTTGAATGGATTCTCTTGAAGTGTATGGATTAGAAGACATAATCATCTTTGAAGTTATATAGTTATTAGTTTGTTTACGGAGATAGTATTCGTATATTCTAGAATAGTTAGGATATGCATGAGCTTTATTAGGAAGTGATTGTGTATATCTTATTTAGTTTTATGTTTCTTTGTGAACAAGCTAAGGTTCCTTGTCTATAAAAGGAACACAATAGAATGAGTTATGTACTAGACGTTTACAAATTATTAATATAACGATCCATAGAGGATCAAAGAGTTCTTAGTTATTTGTGCTTTATACTTGTGTTTATATTCCGCTTAAGAATACAAGTTGTAGAGATTTTCTTTTAGTTTGTTTGTGATTACATAAGCAATACTAACGATCTACGAAGCTCAAGATCTATCAAGGTCTGTCTAGTTTCAACAAGTGGTATCAGAGCCTCGTGAGAGTCTCTACGATACTAAGCACAGGTTTTCTAAACACCCATACAACCAAACAAAAATCACCATGCGGATGGGACGTTGATATCGAAATCACCAACAACCAAAACTCCACACAAATGCAACAACCGAGTCTCTCGAGCAGTAATGCTAACTTTCCTTATCTTAAAGGGAGGAATATGATCTTTGGGCAATGAAGATGCAAAGCGGATCTCCAACATTGATTGGAATACATGGGAGATAGTTAAGAAGAAACGACTTGAAGAGAACTACCAATGATCTTGATGGCAAACTTACTTTTGTTCCTCCCAAATCTGCTTGAAGAAATCTTGGCGGTTCGGAGGAAACCAAAGTAAAGACAATTCTTCTTCAAGCTATTCACGAGGATCACTTGAGTGATTTTCACTTCATGAATGATGCTAAGGACATATGGTTAGCAATCAAGGCGAAGTTCGGTGGGAATGAGGAGTCTAGGAGAATGAAAAAGTCGATCTTTGAGACAACAGTTTCAAGATTTTCAAATCTATGAAGAGGAAGGAATTCACAAGGGCTATGACAAGTTTCACAAGATTTTAAGTCGATTAAATCGGTGCAAGCAAAGCCGAGATAATGATGATTGTAATTCTAAGTTCTTGAGGTCTTTACCTCCATCCACGGCTACAAGTGAGCATTGCTTTAAAAGCTAAAGGTGGTTTGGATATGCTTACTTTTGATGAGTGTATAACAAACTTAAAGCTCTTGAACATGATGTGAGAAGTCCTTTTCGTTCATCATCTATTGCTAGTCACACGACATTTGTAGAGCCTCACCCCAAAGATGAGTTATGGTCCAAGTCCAACTTACTCATCATCATCTTATCTTTGCTCCTTCATCAAGCTCTCACTCTAAATCTAGTGGTATAATGGAAGATGTTCTTGGATCCTTCTTTTTGATTATGATCCTCGGCAGGAACGGTAGATAAGTTGGTCATTTGGGATCATAATGAAAATGGTAGGTTTGGAGTATTCAGGGTTTACTTAAAACGAATGGATACGGCTGATGAAGAGACAGTATCTGCTTATTCAGAGTGAATTTGTACGGAGATGTTGTCAAGCTGTATTAGCCTATGATAAGATTATGATTAACGGTTATGTGCAATTGAAGGTATGGAAAAGGTTATGTATAACAAGGGTTTAAACTCATGCTAATCGGTTACGGTGTAAGCTACTTCTACATGGATTGAGCTTGGTTGCATTGTAGCTTTTCTTAGCATTTACTAATATGTTCAGTGCTAATGTTATGTAGAATTTTAGATACAAAGGAGCTTATCTAGGGTTTAAGGTATGATGCATAGTTTGCAATGGGAGCTTGAGGTTTATAGTTCAAGATTTGACCATGGTGCTTATGGATAGGATCAATTTAGGAATAGATTTATTGGCTGAGACATATTAAAAAAATTGGAGAGAGTTGATGTTCTTTTCATGGTTTTGGTTTGAATACTTACGCTTGTAATAGAACATCTTTTGGTTTGAATAAATCTTCTAAGCAGAAGACATGTTTTGTGTGTGGAAGTAAATTTCATTTAATTAAAGATTGTGATTATCATGAGCAAAGGATGGGTAGGTGTGATGATTCTAGGAAATCTAGACCAATGTGGAATAATGTTAATAGTATACCACCTTATGTTCCACAAGCAGCGTATACCAATTCTCCTTATTGAGAAGTTCGGTTGCAAGACCATTTGTTCAACCCACAAGTTCATATTTTAATAATGGTTATTGGCACGGATATGGTGACTCAATGAATCTTTGGGAAAGGGAATTGGGATCTCTTTGTCAAGTCCTCGTGAGTTGTTCTTGGAAAACAAAGGGACCCAAATTTCAATGGAAACCCGGGAACAATAGTGGATCTTATTCATATGCATGGTATCACTCATATGATCCACAAGGCGAGTTCAAGTCGACAATGACTTGAGCCTCAATAGTGTACTAATATTTTGTATATTTTTGTTGTTGTTGTAGGATCATCCTCTTAAGCATAAAGATGTTGGCATAGTTGATAGTGGTTGTTCAAGAAGTATGTCAGGAAACAGAGATATGATGCACAACTTTATACCCATTGAAGGAGGAGGCAATGTGACCTTTGGAGGAAGTGATGGAAGAATTACTGGAAAAGGGACCATCAAAACACCTCAACTGGACTTTGAGAATGTGTACTATGTCAATGAACTCCAACACTTCAATTTGTTCTCAGTCTCACAAATCTATGACACCAAGAACAAAGTACTCTTCATGGAGGATGAATATCTTGTGCTATCTAAAGACTTCAAACTCCGGAAGAATCTTCAATTCTCGAAAGTTCCTCGAAATCACAATCTTTATACATTCAACTTAGCGATGTTAAACCGAAGGTGACTTAACTTGTTTGGTGGCTAAAGCATCCTTGGATGAGTCTACCAAATGGCATAGGAGGATGGCCCATGTCAACTTCAAGACCATAAACAAGCTCTCTAAACTAGGTCTTGTTAAAGGTCTTCCTTCCAAAGTCTTCACAAATGATCATAACTGTGTTGCTCAACAAAGGAAAGCAACAGAGCCTCATACAAAGTTGTTACTTTGTGAGCATTATTTACGAACCTCTGTTAGGAATTAGAAATTCCGGTATTAAAAAGTCGGTCACCTCAAGTATATGTAATCGTTAGAAAGCTCGTAGTCGTAGTTCTTTTAAGTTAAGTAGTAATTTAGTTAAGTAACACCGTGGAGGACAGACGGGTCTTTACCAGCTGTATGCACGATCCATGACCCGATAGTGTGGCGAATTATGTAAGACTATAAATACTCTCTACCTTCCAAGGTAGAGTTGGAACTCATAATAATATCTTTCACTTTCTCTCACTAAGTTCCCTAAACCTCTAACTTTCTCTCTAGAATTCCATCTTATTCGCCACCTTGTGTTATGGTTTGATGTGTATGTGAAAAGTTATATCTTACAATTGGTATCAAGAGCCATGGTTAGATCATATCTTGCACATCTTTGGATTTATAGTGGTTTTAGGTGGTTTTGAGTTTGAAAAAGTTTAGTGGTTTTGCATCATTTGGTTGATTTCTTGTGTTAAAGTTTGAATTTTGTTGGTACTTTTATGTTTAGAATCATCAAAAGTGTTTAGGTTTTCATTTGGTAGCTTGAATCATCTTGGTTGGGTTGTTTTGGATTGAAAAGTGAAGGTTATTTGGTTTTCAAGTTAGCGAATTAGCTCTCGGACTTGTTTTCTTGGTAGCGACTTACGGTTATAAAAGCTAGCGAGTTAGAGCTAGCGAGTTAAAGTACAAGTAGTGGAATCCCACTACGGTTAGCGACTTAATGGTAGCGAATTAGTCCGTGCGAGTTGCTCTTTAGCGACTTGCATATCTAGCGACTTGTGTGGCAATTCTTGCACAAATTTGGCTAGCGACTTAGTGCATGCGAGTTACTACTTAGCGACTTGCTCTTCATTGGCGACTTGGGATTCTAGCGACTTAGGCGTGTAGCGAGTTAAGGGTTAGCGACTTAGTGCACTTATTTCTAGCGACTTAGTGCATTATTTGGTAGCGAGTTAGCACTTTATCATCTAGCAACTTGAGTGATTGTTTACGGTTTTCTCTTGATTTAGTAAAATCCGTGAAAGAATCTATTTCCGGTTTAATCATAGAGTTATAAAATCCGTATAATCATTAACATGTCTACCAACATTCCCAATGTTCCCTTGTCATCTCCTTTGTTGCGAGGATGTTCAAGCGGTGGCTCGGATACTCGCCCACCAATGCAGCCAGGCCGACTACGATTCTTGGGCTCAGCGAATCAGTTGTATTGCCTTGGAAAGGAAAATGGTGTAAACATTCTCAAATCCATTGATGAAGGACCATATCGGGTTGAAGCGACTAGAGACATACTTGATACTAATGAAGATGGTACACTGTCTACGGAATGGACGGACCTAAGATGTACAATGAGCTTGATAATGAGGAGAAAAGAGATTCGATGCGGACATCGGGGCTTGAACATTGTTCTTCAAGGTCTTCCTAAAGACATCTACAAGGCGATCAATCATAACAACGATGCAAAGGTTGTTTGGGATAACGTTAAGATGCTTCTCTCGGGTTGAATTAACTATGGAGGACGAGGAATCGACTCTATGATGAATTTGAGCACTTCAAGATGAAACCGGATGAGAGTGTCTATGAGTACTATGTGAGATTTCATAAGTTAGTGAATGACATGAGGAACATCAAGATGACTATGCCTAACATTGAGTTGAACTCAAAGTTTGTGAACAACATGAATCCCGAATGGCACAAGTTTGTCACATCTGTGAAACTCACTAAAGTTGAAGCATACAAACTATGAGCAACTCTATGCCTTCCTCCTTGAGAATGAGAGACATGCTATGTTTGAAAAGTTGATTCTCAATCGGTTCAAAACCAACGAGGGTGAGACAAGTTAGTCTAATGACTCAACGACTTTCTACTCAAACATTGGAATCACAACCAAAGCATCACAAGTCATTCCCTTGGGTAATGGTAATCACAAACTCATCCACGATCCTCGGTTCAAACAAGGCGATCTTGATGCAGCGTGGATAACATCGTTAATCAACTAGCTCTACTCATTAGTCAAAACATGAACTCTCTCCCACAAACCAACAACAACCTCTGAGCGCATCTAACCCACATAATCAAGCCCTTTGTTAAAGATGGAAGGATCGTGGTGCAACCGATTCGGGAAAGGCAGTATGATCGGGGAGAGGTGGGGTGGGAGAGGTTATGTTGGAAACGAATCGAGGAAGAAATGGTAACCAAGGTCAAGTTAAGCCAATCAAATGCTTTAAGCGTGGTGGTGAGGACACTTTGCAAGGCGCACATCTCAAAGCGTCCACAAAATGCGAATACTTGAGAGATAAGATGTTCTTGGCTCAAGCTCGGGACAATGGTGCTACTTTGAATGAAGAGGCTAGCATTTCTTCTTTGAAGGCAATGCCAAGACCTATGATGCGAGATGTAGATGAGCGGCCCATTCGGAGATAGGTCACAATCATCAAAATGCCTTTCAAGTCGGTGGCTGCGATGCTTACGACTACGATGTGGATGATGGACCTCTGCACACACAATATTTATGGCTAGCATCTCTCCCATGGTGTCTCCCAAGGTCACTTCTTCACCACTGGTGGCCCATCAAAGGACAAACTCATCTACGAGGTATTAAAGCTATATGATGATCTTGATGTGCAGCAGATGCATGACAAAGTACAACCAACGAAACTTTTGAATCAAATATTGAAAATACGGGTAATGTCAATATTGTCCCATATGATCAATATGTGAAACAAAGTGAAAGTGAAGTTGTACCTAGTGATGCATCTTCTGCGATCAACAATGACTATGTTTTGATGAATTTTTGCATGTGCTCACGATGATTCCATTATCTACGAACTAAATGCCTATAAGGGCGTGTTGCCATTTATGAACAACGTGCAAAATTTGAGTTGACCACTCGTGAGCGGAAATGGATGACCAAATGCGTCGATAATTAGAAAAAGTAATTTTAGAAGAAGTATTGAAACAAGAATTAAATTCTTTGCAAGAAAAACTTTCTAAAGCATTAAGCAAAAACAAGAACTTCAAGAAAGCGTGAAAATGCTTAAGCAAGAATTTAATGCAAAAGAATCAAAGCTCTTGAGAGATTTTCTAATCGAAAATTTGAAAAACAAACTTGAAAACAAGTTGTACATACAAGGAAACACCATTCGATTGCTCACATGGTCACCAAACATCGTGTCTTAGCGATAAGCATAGCATTCCCTTGTTGAGGAACCAAATCCGGAGGTAATCAAAAGGCTAGAAATACTCAAAGGTGATTTATGATGGTAATGAAATTCTTAAGCCTGGCGAAACCTAGTTGCGTTGAGTGCTTGAGGAAGATAAGAAATCGGATGAAGTCACTAGGAAAGGATGAACAAAAACTAGATGACCCCAAATGCAAAGAGAAGAACATAAATATCACTCCTCATGATTATAGGAAGGAAAAGCTGGATTGCATTAAACAAGTTTAAGCCTCGGACTTTGTTGACTCCGAACAAGTCTTACGGAAAATGGATTTAGATAAGCGAAAGCGAAAATATTGTAGAAACAAATCCTCCCTTTGGAAAATGCCTAAAACTCTGTGTATCCTCCTAACACACCAATGCATCTTGTTCCTAGAACAATTGCCACTAAAAGCAATATCTTAATTAGCCAATCGTTATTTTCAACTATTTGTTGATTTTGAGAAAACTTGCAAGAAAAGGATCACACCAGCTGGCATTCTTGAAGGAGAAAGGGTTTTGAACAAATGAAAGAATGTTATTTAAGCGAGGTCATGCCCTTCTTTAAACTTTTAAAGGAACACTTTGAGAGTCTTAAAGGGGATAGAAAGCGACATTAAGGGAATGGAAAAGGAATTTGATGCAATAATAGTTGAAATTAGTGATTATGGCGTGCATTAAAATATAATGAGATCGAGAGGAAGAACACGCATACATTGAATGAGAATCTTATTCTTGAATGTGTTGCTCAAGATGTCTTTTCTTTGCTTCAAATTGCTCTATTAATGCTTCAAATTTCATGAACTATCGTGTGTACGAAAGTCTCCATGATCGTGTCATTGAGCTTGAAAAACTAATTCTAAACTTAATGAGAAAATTGAGCTGGATGATCATGACAATTTGGTTAAACATTTTCTAAACTAGAAGTTGAGTATTTTAATCTACAACTAAAATATCAACATCTCAAAGAAAATGTCAAAACTTCAAATTTCAAGACATCTTGGATGTTCGAGTTTGATCGAGTTTTCAAATAAACAAAGCGAGATGAGCAGATTCATGCTCGGTGTAACACGATCGAGAAAGTTGAAAGTCCAAATCTCTCAATTAAAGGGTCAAGCGAACAATATGCGGGTTCCCAAATGCCTCCTTCTCTAGATTCTCGAATTCTCAAGCGTTTCATCTTCAAAACCTAGTAAATGCTTTACAAAAGGAAAGCGAAAGTTTCCTAGAAGAGAATGAAAAGGTTAAGCGTCATTTCAATGAGTTGTTTGAATCAATTAAAGTCACTCGTAACAAAACAACGAACAAATAACTTCATTGCAAAAGGAAATTGAGAATCGAAGAGTCGGGTAAAAGGAAAATGCCAATGATCAATGCGGAGAATGTTGTATCTAAGGTTCACTCGGTAATAAATCTACTTTATCGTGACATATGTCCCCCTCACCTAAGGAACAACAAACTTGCCATTCAAACATATTTCTCATCCCTTAAGGATTGCTTAGAATGCTGCGTGAGATTGTTGAAGAGGATAAGCTAGAAACCTCATGATAATGCAATTGGACATGCATGCTTATATGCCAAACGATCTCAAGAAATCTTAGAATGTTTGATCACTATATGCCCAAAGACATTAGGTGAGAGAGTTAACCCTTGATTCCATGCTCAATGCCTAAGGCCAAACATGACATGCACTCGATTCCCAATGGTTTGAATGTGAGGGTAGTGCACGGTGAGTAAACATGACATGCACTCGATTCCCAATAGTTTGAATGTGAGGAGTAGTGCACGGTGAGTAGTTGATTTTAGATCATCAATACTAGGAAAGTGAACTCAAATGTGCCTCCTAGGAGTACTAATCTCGGTACCTCTAATGTTAAGAAAGTGAACACGAGTGCACTGCATGTAGTTCGGATCGGCACATCTAAGCGGTGGTGCAAAGAGTAGTAAAACAAACTAATGTTCCCATTCCTCTACGGGAGTGTCGGTGACATTAAAGGGAGCGGTCAAAGTCTCAAGACAATACAAGGAATGATAGGACCTCTCAAGCTAAGAATGTGCCTTTGGAAGAGTAGAAGAACAATCTAGGAACCTTAAGTTTGAATCGAATAAAGCGAATCGTGTTGATTCTAGTATTAGCCATAGGCGTCTTGTAATTAATTGAATTCGATGCTACTTGCAAACCTTGTCTTGATGATTGCTTGAATTACATTTCTAATCTTGAATGTGATGTTAATGTTACGCCTAATGATGTTAATTGTCCGATTAATGTTGTTAATGCTATTAGTCATGCTAAAAAGGCTAAAAGGCAAAAGCGAAAGAGTTAGAAAACAATGGAAACCCGGGAAGAACATTCGTGAGAATAGGCTTTTATTGGATACACATTGGTCATAAGTCTAATCGAGATAATGCCCACTAGAAAATGGATGCCTCTTGGTAGAACTATTCCCTTAAGAAGTGGTCACCTTGTAAATAGGACTATCTGAGACACTAGTATTGCATCTATTCACAATGAGTCCACTACTTCAGCATCGATATGAATGCTTCTATTTACGATGTGGGTGGTCCAGCTGTTGCTACTAACCAAATGGAACCCATTCTTGCATGGGGATCCCAAATATCGATTATCCATTCTTATGCATGTTCAGCTGCGGATCGTTCAAATCGATTACGTGGTACACGGACTCATTTGTTCCAAGCATATATTTGGAGACCGGTCACGCTCATGAACCGTGAGCAAATTCATCGGGGCTATTAGATTTGGTAATGATCATTTCGGTGCTATTATGGGTTATGGAGATTATGTTGTTGGTGATAGTGTCATCTCAGTGTATTATGTGGAAGGTTTAGGTCATAATCATTCTCTGTTGGTCAATTACGTGATTACGATCTAGAAGTAGCCTTGAAAAATACACCTTTGTTAGAGATCTTAATGGAAAGGGCTGTTGAAAGGAACTCGTGGCTCAAACCTTTACACTATCTCTATCGATGACATGATGAGAGCTTCACCAATCGCTTGTTATCAAAGGCTTCTAAAACAAAGTCATGGTTATGGCATCGTCGTCTCAATCACTTGAACTTGGCACCATCAACGATCTCTCGAGAAAGGACTTAGTTGTAGGTCTACCTAGACTAAAGTATGAAAAGGATCATCTTTGTTCGACATGTCAATTGGGAAAAAGCAAAAGTATGCCCATAAACCCAAACCTACTAACTCATCACGAAGTTCTTCATATGATTCATATGGATTTATGTGGACCAATGAGGTGCGAGAATATCTTTGGGAAGAAATATGTGTTAGTTGTGGTTGATGATTATTCTAGATTCACAGGTCAAGTTCTTAAGGACAAAGGATGAAACTCACGATATCATCATCAAACTCATCAAGCAGTGCGAGTTAGACTAAACAAAGCGTCGAGTTATCGAGCAGACAATGGGCGGGTTTGTCAACAAACAACTTAGTGAATTCTATGAAAGCATTGGAATCGACCATCAAAGAAGTGTTCCACGAACCCCTCAGCGAGCGGTGTAGTTGAAAGGCGAAATCGTACTCTTGTTGAAATTGCTAGAACAATCTTGATTTACTCAAAGGTTCCAATGTTTCTCGGGGTGAAGCAATTGCCCTTGCATGTTACACACAAAATCGTTCACGATTCACACCATTCATGGAAAAACTCCATATGAACTTGTCCACAACAGAAAACCTAATCTATCTTTCCTTCGTGTATTTGGTGCCTTGTGCTATCCAACTAATGAAGGTCAAGACTTAGGCAAACTTAGGGCTAAAGGCGACATTGGAGTATTTGTAGGATATGCACCAAACAAAAGGGATACCGAATCTACAACAAAAGAACCCGAAATATCATGGAAACAATTCACGTTACGTTTGATGGTGACCGGTCAAATGGCTCTGGACACTCCATTCGGGACCCGCACTTCATATGATCCTATTGGTTCTTCCCTTGTTCCAAACTCCTCTCAAGAAACACCATATGTACCTCCATCGAAGATGATGTAAAGAAATTGTTTGATCAATGTTTGATGAAGCTGTATGAGTCTACTACTAATGAGGTCTTGATCCCTACAGAGGATGCTCGATTCCGGTGAATGAAGTCAATCCATCGGTTTCAATATCGTAAGTCAAGAAGCACTGCTGCGATCCTTGATCTCATCAACAAATCATCATTCTTCAAATGTACATCATGGAAATGTTTACGGCATCAATGATGAAGTTAATCCCTTTGCGACTCACGAAGATGCTCCATTTGAAAACATATTTGCTACTCTGAATCATCGTGAGAACCATCTTCTTGAGGAGACATCGACTCGACTACCTCGGTTCCTCAACAAATGCCACATGAACACCTCGGAAAATGGACTCACGATCATCCATTAGACAACATCATTGGTAATCCCTCCCGTCTGTATCAACCGGAAGCAACTCGCAACCGATGCCTTATGGTGCTTCTTCAACTCCGTATTATCTAAGATCGAACCAAAAGATGTTAAAGCGCTATGAATGAAGATATTTGGTTCAATGCTATGCAAGATGAAATTCATGAGTTTGATCGACTTGATGTATGGGAGTTAGTACTGCTCGAGGCGTGCTATGATTATAGCTCTAAAATGGATCTTCAAAGTAAAACTTGATGAGCATGGTGATGTGTTGAAGAACAAGGCTCGATTAGTTGCTAAAGGATATCGTCAAGAGGAGGTATAGACTTTGAAGAATCTTTTGCTCCAGTTGCTCGAATCGAGGCCATCGAATCTTTCGGCTAATCTTGCTAGCAAGAACATGGTGGTTTATCGGATGGATGTAAAGGCGGCATTTCTAAGCGGAGATCTTAAAGAAGTCGTCTCGTCGACCAACTGAAGGATTTGTGAATCAAGAGCATCCTACTCACGTTTATCGTTTGAAGAAGGCTCTTTACGGTTTAAAGCAAGCTCCAAGGGCATGGTATGATACATTATCAAAGTTTCTTCTATCAACCGGATTCATCAAAGGAGCGATTGATCCTACATTGTTCACCGAAGTCGAGGCAAACATTTGATTCATGTTCAAATTTATGTTGATGATATTATTTTTGCCTCGTGACCCAATGGAATGTGATCGTTTTCAAATGAAATGAGTTCAAAGTTTCAAATGTCAATGATGGGACAAATGTCATTTTCTTGGGATTACAAATTTCTCAAAGTCCGGAGGCATTTTCATAAATCAATCTAAATATGCAACAGAGATTTTAAAGAAATTTGGATTTGATTCAAGTGACCTGTTGACACCCCATGATTGACCGAACCAAACTAGATGAGGACCTCTCGGGGATCATGATTGACCAAACGAAATATAGGAGTATGATTGGATCACGATGTATCTCTTGCTAGTAGACGAGACATCTTATTCTCTGTATGCATGTGTGCTAGATACCGAGCTAAGCCTACTAAAAAGCACCTTGAAGCGATTAAGCGGGTCTTCGGTATCTCAAGGAACCATCAATATGGGACTATGGTACCGAAGGACACGGTATGTCACTAACGGCCTATGAGATGCCGATCATGCGAGTTGTCAAGATACACGTCGAAATGCGTGCGGAGGTGCTCGGTTTTGGGTGATAAGCTTGTGGTGGTCTTCAAAAAAGCAAATGAGTACTTCTATTTCCTCTCTGAGGTGAATACATAGCCATGTCATCTTGTTGTGCTCAAATCTTATGGATGAGATCTCGATTATCGACTATGGCTTTGAATTCAACAAAATCCCTCTGTCTTGTGATAATAAAAGTGCTATTGCTCTCTCATGCAACAACGTTCAACACTCTAGAGCAAAGCATATCGACATTCGACATCATTTCATCGAGGAGCAGGTGGAAAAAGGTGTGGTGGAACTATATTTTGTGAGTGCGAATATCGGTTAGCGGACATCTTCACCAAAGCTCTTCAAGAGAGCGTTTTGAGTTTATTCTTCCACGCCTTGGTTTGAAAAGTCTTCAACGAAACTCTCAAGCGTCTTGAGGAGGAAGGCGAGGAGTAAAGGTCTATCTTCATCTATCTCTTGTAAATAGTTATTTGAAAAACAAAATAGAAAATTATAAAACTTTCAAAATCCATAAAAATCGAAAAATTGAAAAATCTTCAAAAATATTGTCATTTTGTCATGTTTTCTCGGTTCGATAATATCTACGGTCTTTGTCTTTGTCATTCAAAGAATGACACGGGACTTTAGATGTTGTTGAATTCTTAAAAAAAAAAAAAAAAAAAAAAAAAAAAAAAAAAAAAAAAAAAAAAAATATTTTTGGGAGAAAGAGAAATGGTTTATTGTCATTTTGAGGCAATAACCGCTTTTAAAGAAAAAACGAGCCATATTTTACCATGTTTTCAAATCCTTTGCTCGATTCTATAAACTCTATCTGCTTTGAAAACTAAATGCTTTGAAAAATAACTCAATCTCTATTTTTGATAATCATCGGGACTTATTTGCCAAAATCTTTATCTCTCGATCAACAACCTCGTCATTGATTGAGGGAGAATGATTTCAATTAAATTAAAAAGTTATTTGGCATTAAAATTGTTTTCAAAAGATATACATGCATGTTTTATAAATGGAGTTTAAAGTCTTAAAATCCGATCCTTATCGGTTCAAACGCTTTCACAATCAAGTCACAATTCTCCTTAAAAGCTTTCAAATCAATTTAAATCTATACGAGATCACAAATTTCAAATGATTTGATAATTGTGATCGGGGAGAATGTGTGATTTAAATTGGTTTAAGCGATAATTAGGTAAATGGTTATAATAGGATGTACATGCTATCCGCCCACATGTGACAAAGCGATTTCAATTTTTCAATGCACATGTTGAGGGGAGCATCTATCTTAAAACCTTTGATTTAAAAGCGTGATCATTTATCCTAATGTGCGGGTTCCTCTAGTATGTGCAAAACTCTTTTCAAACCTCGAGGCACATATTGAGGGAGCAAATTTATGGAAACCTCATCCTTCCGGAAATGCCATATTTACTTGATCGTTGAGGAAGCGATGTTGATATCTTTAGAAAATGGTAATCAAAAAGTTAATTCTTTCTCTTGCCTCCGTGTGCAAAATTTCCTTCAAATATTTGATGCACATGTTGAGGGGAGTTCTCGTTCTAAAATATCAAAAACAATTCGGTACAAAAAGCTTTGATTATATATCACAAGTATCGAATTGATTTTCAAATGGTTTTCAATTGGATCCAATGGCGGATGAACAATACCAAATTGACCGACCAACTTTACTTTATATGCGGTGATATAAGGATGATAAGGTTAGGTATTGGTTCCCATGATCCGCGAGAGCGGAGGGATCTACCGAGGACAATCCACTAGTTAGTGTAGAAGTCCTTAGGTATGATGATAAAAGGAGAAAAATGAGATAAGGGAAGAGTGCGGACTAAGGCGAGCTAGTCTTGGAATAAACCCAACAAGGTTCTAGCTATGAAGTCTCGGTAAGCTTGAAGGGTTGAAGAATTAAAAGAATTGAATGAAAATAGGGTGAAAACAAATAGCCCTCCATTAATTCAACCTTAGGCGAAACCGGGTTCAATTCATATACTCTTGATGGTAACATCGGTATTGAAGACAAGGCGTCATGGACCCGGTGGCCTTGCTTGCACTTCAACTTTCCAAACCACTCAAGTTCCTCTTAAAGGACTTGTTTCATTCTCACGGGAACCGACATTATCTATCGACTTTCTCTTAGAGATGGTTGATATTGAAGTAGGAGACCCTCTCCCTAGTCTCGTTACGGGATCCAAATATGCACAAATTGAGTCTAGAGCCACGAGATCATCAATAAATCTCATTAGGACACTTTCAATGAAGACTCTCTGTTTCACACAATGTGGAAAAGAGATTATATCTTGAGTCCTCGCATTATCCTTGTGGTATTGCGGAACATCGAGTGATGTGTTTACATATTCACAATGAAGATGGAAAGCCTTACGGAGCCAACATCTAACAAGCTCTGGTAGGTGGCATGTGAAATCTATTTTATAGATCAACCATGTGACAAGCGAGCAGAAACAATGGGCGATTCAATCTCTTGAATCAAACACGGTTCGAGTTAGGGATTGCGGATACCTTTGAAAAACCGGTCTTTGTGCTTATAAACTCTTTTCTTTAGCACATCGACCGTGTACTCATTTTCAAACCAAAAGGTATTTTTATGATTGATAATTGATTTTCAATAAAACCTTCGTTGTATTGCAAAAACAATTTCTATTGAGCAATACGATTGTTTTCAAATCTCTTTTCATCAATCGGTGGACTTAAAATTATTTGGTTCACTCACTCCGTGTTGTCTTCTTTGAGGCGTTCGGTTTGAGAACGACTAGAACATTGCGAAACCTGTCAAGGAGATTCTTAGGAATCCTACGATCACAGGCGGTGCTTGTCTTGATCAGCGGGAACCGTGGGCGTGTACCTCAATTCATCGAAAGTGATCAAAGACACTTTCGTGCGATTTGTTGCTAGCTGTTGTATGCGAGTGCGCCCGGCGTTTGCGGTGATCGAGAATGAAGCGGTCAATCCATAGCCGCATGCTCACTTAACACATTCATCTCAAAAGAAATCATGATTAGTGCATCAATGACTCGATATTTTCACTCCATGCTTACGCTACTGCTGCGCCAATATCATGATTCAACAAATGCTTCCGCTACTCGATGAGAAGAAATCATGATCCAAAATGTGAGCATGTCGGTCCCAAAGTCACACATCACAAAATACCAACACCACAATGGATGTCTCGAGATTGTTGATAGTGATGATCTCAAATGATGGCTCAAAATTATCATCACGTGGATCGGTAAAGACCTCCACTTGGAATAACCAAACATGCAATGTGAAGAATCAATGACTACGAGCTCAAGAGCAAAGGACTACATCAAGAATACTAGATCACTTGTTAATGTTATATCTATTTGTATTCTATGTAATTTTGGTACATGTTTGAGGTGACCTCCTTAGGGAGATTGTTAGGAATTAGAAATTCCGGTATTAAAAGTCGGTCACCTCAAGTATATGTAATCGTTAAAGCTCGTAGTCGTAGTTCTTTTAAGTTAAGTAGTAATTTAGTTAAGTAACACCGTGGAGGACAGACGGGTCTTTACCAGCTGTATGCACGATCCACGACCCGTAGTGTGGCGAATTATGTAAGACTATAAATACTCTCTACCTTCCAAGGTAGAGTTGGAACTCATAATAATATCTTTCACTTTCTCTCACTAAGTTCCCTAAACCTCTAACTTTCTCTCTAGAATTCCATCTTATTCGCCACCTTGTGTTATGGTTTGATGTGTATGTGAAAAGTTATATCTTATA
This sequence comes from Chrysanthemum lavandulifolium, assembly GCA_022545495.1. NCBI lineage: Eukaryota > Viridiplantae > Streptophyta > Magnoliopsida > Asterales > Asteraceae > Chrysanthemum > Chrysanthemum lavandulifolium. Next base: position 189,777,213 of record CM040240.1, read on the forward strand.
CGTTTTCCAAAACCTTGGATCTTGGTCATTATCAACCCAAATTTGGCATCTTCATCTCACCTTCCTATGACACCGATTTTGAACCTCATCGTGACTAATCTTGATACCTCCATTGATGTCAACACCACTTGCTACTAAAAGGATCAACAATACTCATCCACGGTCCAATATTATTGGTGATCCTAATGCACTGTTAGAACTAGGGGTTCGTGACAAGTTCTAAATATGGTCAAGTGGCCTTTATCTCTTATGTCTCAAATCGGCAAGAGACAATCACACGGACTATGAACATTGTGCATTTACTTGTTTTCTCTCAGTGTGGAACCAACCGGTGTTACTCGGGCTCTTGATGACTCAAGTTGGCTTGAGGCAATGCAAGAAGAAATGCAACAATTTCAAAATCGGAGGTTTGGATTTTGGTACCACTTCTGACGGCAAGTATGTAATTGGGACTAAATGGATTACGAAGAATAAAGAGATGCAAGGGTGTTCTCATTAAAAACAAAGCGAGATTGGTAGCTCGGGGTATAGACAAGAGGAGGGAATTGACTATGATGAGGTGTTTGCACATGGCTAGAGTTGAAGCCATACGGATATTCTTGGCTTATGCATCTTACATGGGATTTATGGTGTATCGGATGGATGTTAAAGGTGCTTTTCTCTATGGTGAAATAGAAGAGAGGTTTATGTCACTCAACCTAAGGGATTTGAAGACCCGGATCATCCTAATCATGTTTACAAGGTAGTCAAAGCTCTCTATGGACTACATCGAGGCACCCGAGCTTGGTATGCTAGGCTTTCATCATTTGTCAAGCATGGTTATCGCAGAGGTGCTATTGATAAGACACTTTTCCTTAAGAAGAATTACAGATATTATTCTTGTGCAAGTGTATGTGGATGACATTATTTTAGATCTACAAAGGAAGCTTGGTGCGGGAGTTTAAGGAGCTTATGAAGGAGAGTTTCGGATGAGTGCTATGGGGAGTTGACTTTCTTTTGGGTCTCCAAGTTTAGCGAAACACGATGGTATCTTTATCGGTCGGGACAAATATGTGAGGACATATTAAAGAAATTTGGTATGGAGAGTGTCGGGTCGCCACTACACCGTATGAAGCTCCAAAGACAAAGACCAACAATGAAGTAGATCCACCCGTGAATGTTCATTTATCTGAGATCTATGATTGGTTCTTTGATGTATCTAATGACTTCACGACGATATTACTTTTGTTGTGAGTGTTTGTTCTCGACATCAAGTTACTCCACTTACTTCTCATCTCAATCTTTGTTAAGAAGATCTTTAAGTACCTCAAAGGCCACCTCATCTAGGCCTTTGGTACCCAACGATCTCCATTTAAAGCTGGAAGCATATAGTGATATTGACTATCTTGGTGCTAATCGGATAGAAGGTCAACCTCGGAGGTTGCCAATTCCTAGGAAAAGATTGATTTCTTGGCAAGAAACAAACCATTGTGGCTACCTCATCTATCGAAGCGATACGTTCTGTCACGCAAATTGTTGTGAGCGTGTTCTTTGGATACAAAATCAATTGTTGGATTATGGGTATAACTTCATGAACACAACAATTTTTATTGATAATCAAAGTACCATATGCATTGTTAAAAATCCGGTTTTCACGATCGAACAAAACATATTGAAATCGGGCACCACTTTATAAGAGATGCATATGACAAACATTTGATAAAAGTGGTTAAAATTCACACCGATGATAATGTGGCGATTTGTTAACAAAGGCTTTTGATGGACCAAGGTTTCAACACCTTGTGGTCCATATTGGTATGCTTAACCCTTAGCGCAAAGTTTAAGGGGAGGCATAAAGCCTGGGGAGGCATATGCCTCGTGGGAGGATTTGTACACTTTGCATTTTAGTAAGTAATATTATAGTTTTACGTGTATATTTTTGATTTCTTTGGTCTTCTAACACTAATCAACTTATGTAAGGATAGTTTTGTTTGTCTTTGTTTGGTTTGTGTGTTTCTCTGTTTGGTTTGTTTTGCAGATTGTTGCTTATCTAAGTTGAAGTTCATCATGATTGGTCAAATGGAAAATGGTCTAGTAAGCTTTAAAGCTTGTTTCTTCTGAAATCAGAGTACTGAAGTGAACAATTTGTTTCCACTGAAAAGAAAGTACTGAAGTTTATTATTCATTCATATAAGAAACAGACAGGCTTAATTCCATAATGCAGTGCTTACATCCATGAGAACAAACTAATTACATACATAAACCTAATATGTCTACCAGCTTCACTTTTATCTTCCCTACTCCTAAAGCTTCATTGGAAAGGCCCACTTTGGCATCACTTTTGGAGCTCCACGCATGTTGATCCATTCATAAACTCTTGGGCAAGCTAATCCACTCACCACTACTCTGTCTTCTGGAGAAGCTGATGAAGGACCAGCTGGTGATGGTGCTGCACTTGGAGGAGGAGGTTGGAGAGGAGAAGTTTGGAACATTTGCTATGGATGCACAAAAGTAAGGGGAGGCACATTCACAACAGCTAGGGGAGGCACATTCACTGTCTTTGAAGTTGTTTCCTCATCTGTATCTTCATAGGGTGATACATAGGAGCTTAAGGAAGAGTTGTCTTCTCCTCTGCTTGGATTGCTTGACAAATAGTTCTTCTTCCATCTCTCAAGACTGTTGTTGGAGGATGAACTGTCGTCTGATGAAAGAGTAATTGGGTTGGAACTACTCATAATTGGGGTTTGTGATGAAATTAGGGTTTGTGATGATATTTGGGGGTAATTGATGAGAGATAACTATGCATTGGGGTTTGTTTTATAGACGGTTTCAAGGTTTAATGAGATTTAATGCGAGTTGGGTGAAGCAAGAAAAGATATTCTTGAAGCTTCTTGAATCGTGGAATTGCTTCATTGATTATATCACTTATTGAGAATGACCATTGTTTACGAAGTTGGAATTTTAAATGTGGTAAAAGGTTGCATTACACGTCAGGGTTGGTCAACAACTTAATATCTTTGACCAAAATTTGGGAAACTTCTACTTATACTCTATTCGCATATCTTCGTCTCAAATTAAACGATTCCCTCTTTACTGACGATTCAAAACACTTCCACTTGTGTAAAGCTTAACCCTAACTTACGATTTTTCTCATGGCGCTTCAATTCAAGCATGATCATAATAAAGTCGCTTTTCTGGGAACTGCTAAAGGTGATGAGTTGTATAGACCAATGGTAGAATTCTTAAAGAGATCCAAGATTCATTACGCTTTAACGCATTCTCCTAATGCTATATATGAATCTTTGGTTACTCAATTCTGGACATCTGCTTCAAAACGTAGTGAAACAGAGATTGTGGCTATGGTTGATGGTGTCGAGTATGTTGTGACAGAGGAGTTGATCAGAAGTCGACTACGTTTGGATGATGAGAATGGGGTTTATCATTCTAATTCGGTGGCAATACTAGATGGATGAGAGCTATTGGATACCAAGGTGAGCAGACGGATATGTGGCTCAAGAATCGACTATGTCCGATGTGGAGGTTTTTGGTTCACACATTGCTTCAGTGCATAAGCAATAAATCAGGAGGATGGGATCAGTTTTCTACACAATTGGGATGTGGTATTGTTTGTCTTTCTCAAGGGTTAACTTATAATTTTTCCAAGTTTATTTTTGATAATATAGTTGAAAATATTCAAAAGAAAAAACATAAGTTTTTAATGTACCCTAGGTTTTTGCAAATGATAATAGACACTAATACCCGAGCCCAAGCCTTCTATCCCATAGGAGCTTTAACTACTAAACTATTTGCTTCAATGAGAACAAAATTTGAGGGGACACATTATCCTTTACTAGCACTATGTTGTCTCGGGAATGAAGGCTGCCGATGAGGATCATGTTGTTGATAACCCACCTTCTACCAATGTTCTGCGATGGTAATCCTTGGGTTGCCATTGATGAGGGCCCTTCTACAGCTCTTGAAGCATCTAATGTTTCTCCGACCGACCTATACCTATACCTTCATCTAGATCTAGTCCTAATCCACCATCTACACAAAGTTGGTTTTGATTCATGTAGTCTGAACCTAATCGTGACCACACCTAGTCCACACAGGGAACCGATTAATGAAGGTTCTCCTTATGTTGAGCATGACCATGTTTCTCCGAAGGTCCAATGAAGTTCCCATTACCACCGAGCAATCGGTTGGTGGGTGAGGACCCTATTACACTTACATCTGTCATGCTCTAGTGAGCGGTATGGAGTCGAGGTGGTGATCTCAAAAGGAACTTGCGAGACTAAATCTTCTCTTGGTGGTGAGATTGTGGAGCTAAGAAATAAGGTTAAGAGTTTGGAAGAACAACTTGGGCATCATTCTAAAAGAAAGCTAGTGGTTTCTTCTGTTGAAGAGCATGAGGATAATCCATATGGTTCTCTTAATATTTTAGCTGATGTTGCTCAAGAGACACATGTTTCTCCTCCTGTTACTACTGAATCTTCAAAGAAAAAGGATCCTATTCTATTTACTAGAAAAAGGAGAAGACAATATCTGAATAAGGAATCCTTTGAAGCTTCAATGAACCGGTGTTGATGTCAGAATGCCGATGTTTCAATGAAGGATGTTGTTTCTGTACATGGTCAAGCTTCTGTTGTACAAGAACAATCAAGTTCTCTACCTTCAGCTGATAATTCTGAAGTTTTTCATGCTGGAAGAAGTTTTGTTTTGAATCCAGTGGTTGATGTCTTTTCCACACCTATTGAAGAGTTGTCTCAACCTGTTGCTTCTGATGCTCAGTTGGGAGTTTCTTCTGAAGTTCCTCCTATGAATATTTCTCAAGCTAGTTCTGCTGAAATGTCTGTTTGTACAGAGAAAGAATTATTGATTAATGCAGAGCTTGGTCCAGGTCTAGTAAGTGAAGAAGAGATGAAAGAGCAAGAAAGAATGTTAAATGAATGTGCAGAGAATAAGAAAAGTGCGGATTTGGCTAAACAGATTGCAGCTCAGTCTAATTCAAAGTTGTCTCTTGAGAGACAAAGAGAATTGGATGACTTACGAATTCAGATGACTGATGCACAATGGGATATCTATATACAACAAGGTGCTTCAGATCCTACTCTTGCACAGACTATCTTAGGTGCAGATTTTAACAGTGAAACATTTGTTGCACAAATGGTAGCTCTTGGTAAAAAGAATAAGCAAGAGGCAGCTGACAGAAAGAAAGCTATTGTTGCTCAAAAGAATAAGGCAAAAAGGGAAAAACCACCTACTGCAGCTCAGAAGAAAACATACATGAGACATGTTGTCCTTTATCAAAGTTCTACTATATTTAATTTTGGTTTGAAGAAAAGTCAAGTTTGGAATTTACCTGATGATGAATTGCATAGGTTGTTTCAAAGGATTATGAAGCAGACTGCATCATCTTCTAGAACAAGAAGTATTGCTGATTCAGATGCTCCAAAGGCTAAGAGGCCTAAAACAGTTGAGATTGTAGATAATTTTGATGCTGTTACACCAATAATGGGTTCTCCTGTTATTACTTCTGAAGCATCTCGCATCTATACCTTCATTGCTAGGGTTACATCTTACGAAGGGTTCAATCTTACGAACCACGGACTATTTCTTCTACAGTATTACCTTGTGCTAAGAAGGTCAGTGTGCTAATTGATTTAGAAGGAGAAGATATGGTTAAGAAGGCTGAAAGAGAAGCTGCTAAAGCTAAGCAGGCTAAAGTGAGACTTGAGAAAATGTATCAATTGCGAGGTATTGCTCCTGTTACATATTCTTATATCTCTTCTACTAAAGCTAAAGATGTTCCTGAAACATCTGAGAATGTGCCATCTACAAAAGTTTATATACCTGGTAGGAGGATGAAAAGAATGTCTAAACGTCGTCACACTACTCTAAGGCGATCTGTGAGATCAGATGGGTCATATACTTCACGGATTCATCAGTCTATCAGAGGGAGTTCTTTAGATTTAAAAGCTGCTGATTTAACTTTTATTAAAGAAGGATCATTGCTATTTTTCTGAAGGATCTCATCTTTGTGTTGCTTAATTGGACATTGGTGACGGGAGCTTAATACTATTTATCGTTTGGATTATACTCATGTGATTTCAATTTCTTGAAGGAAATATTGCATCGGTGGATAGGCAAGATTTGAATACTGTATGGTATTGTTACTAAGCATTATGATATTCATACACCACGGGTTCGGGTTTATTATTGTTGGGTGATCTTCAAGTATTGTTTGATTCTCAATCTCCAAATGGTAAAGGGTATCATATTTGGAAGAATTCAAATCGATGGAGGTTGAGACTTGGAGATTTTATCCTTTGCCTAGTGTGCATGTGGTGGAAACAAAGAGTGGGATTATGTCTGTATGTTTCTTGATAAGACTTATCCACCGTCTATGAGGTTGATGGAAAGAATGCTTAGATGAAGTTGGAAGTTCCTCCGGATCCGGTTGGTAATGATAAGTTGCATCTTGAACAATGTGTTGGAATCATTAAGACTCGACTTTTGCAACATAAAGCTTCATTTTGATTATGGTATTGTGTATAGTTTGTAATATATTTGTTTTGTGTTATTTTATTTTCTTAGTTAAAAAAATGGATTTGTCTAACTTTTATTACGAGGTTTGTTGTACATTATCACTTTGGTTATTGACTCACGGATGTACCTTGTGTATATCAAAGAGTTGGCTAGTCCAAAGGGTACACTTTGGTAAAGACACATCAAATCATTGATAAATTGTAATGGTTTGCTCAAAATCATAGGGTTTGCAACTACCCATGCTTCATTCTTTGAGAGTTGTATGGTCATCAATTCACCATGGTTTATTCCTTTTGGAATCCAAGAATTGGCTAGCCCACTTGTATATGGCTTGTGGTAAAGGCATTGGAATACCATATTTGGTAATCAATTCACCAATTCTAAGAATTGACTAGTCCCGAGCAAACGGCTACGTGTAAAGACATTTCAAATCCGTTCATGGTTGTTGATTTGCTAATAAATCGATGGTTATCGATGTAACATGGTTTTCGGACTTAAACATATGGCTACTCCAAGAGTGATGGCTATTGGAAAGAGACATCAAATCCATTATTTTCAATGATTCACCTCTCACGAGTTAACACACCGGATGTGATGAGAATAGTATGAAACTAATATGTTTTGATGTACTGTTGTCATTTGTTCTTTGCAAAGATATGGAGTTTGAGTTTATTCATCAAAGAGATGTTTTGGTTTGATTCTTTCTTCGATGATGTTCGTACAATCCTCTAGTTCTACGATGTTAAACATCTATCAAGAACCGGAACTTAACAAAGTCAAATTCGGTTTAGGGAGGATTGTTGGGAATTATGTGAAGTATGGATTATCTTGAAATTATCACGAATGGATTCTCTTGAAGTGTATGGATTACAGAAGACATAATCATGTCAAGTTATATAGTTATTAGTTTGTTTCTGCGGAGATAGTATTTCGTATATTCTAGAATAGTCAGGATATGCATGAGCTTTATTAGGAAGTGATTGTGTATATCTTATTTAGTTTTATGTTTCTATGTGAACAAGTTAGGGTTCCTTGTCTATAAAAGGAACACAATAGAATGAGTTATGTACTCGACGTTTACAAATTATTAATATAACGATCCATAGAGGATCAAAGAGTTCTTAGTTATTTGTGCTTTATACTTGTGTTTATATTCCGCTTAAGAATACAAGTTGTAGAGATTTTCTTTTAGTTTGTTTGTGATTACATAAGCAATACTAACGATCTACGAAGCTCAAGATCTATCAAGGTCTGTCTAGTTTCAACACAAAAAAAAACAATTAAGGAATCATAACTAGGGCAGCACTAAGAGGTACTTAGCCGCTCATATTAACCATACAAATCACTTCAATAATTAATGTTACGAAATACATGAATCGAAAGTAAAGAAAAGATAAAATGCTAATGCTTATCGTAGGGGAGTGATTTATCCCTTGGAGATAGCTCCGTATGCTCCTCTAGACCTGCCTTTGGCTTCTTCCCACATCCTTTGGTTGTGGTGTGTGAAATGGGATGCTTTGAAATGCTGGAAATAGTGGGGTATTTATAGGCCAGATATGGGTTACGGCGTAACTAATAAAATAGTTACGTCGTAATCCTCTATTTCTTTGTAAATTGCACTAGATATGCAGGTTACGGCGTAACCTTAGAAGTGGTTACGCCGTATCTTCAATAATTCTTGGTTATGCCGTAGTTTATGCACGAGTTATGGCATAGTTATTAGCGGCGCGGATCCTCATTTAACCTAATGTAGTTACGTCGTAGTCTTTTGGGAGAGTTACGCTGTAATCTTCTGATAAGTTGGCTTTCTGAGTCACGCTTTAGTTACGACGTAATGTGAGAGATGAGTTACGCCGTAACTTCTTCAAAGTGAGCATACTATGATAAATCTTTAATAATTCTCCAATTCGCGTCTCTTTAGCTCCAATGCTCGTAATTTACCCGAAAGTGGAATATAATGGAAAACAAGCGTAAATCCATATAAATGATATAAATTACAAGCATTATCGGAAATTGACACTTAATATTCGTGATAATTTGATGTTATCAAACCCAAAATCTTACTCATCACATAATCTACTCCTTTCTCCTTATCCTCCTAATTCCTATAGTAGACCGATAGCTTAAGTTCTTTTTCATCATTAGATAGTGATGAAAATTTATCAATCTTAAATGGCATTTGGTAAGCTATGTCATCGGTCTCATCCTTGAATCTAACTATTCCAAGCGACGGATCATAAGTCATCCCGGTGTTTTCTATGAAAGGCTTTCCTAGAATTACGTGGGACAAGCTAGGATCTATGGCCGTACTAATATCTTCCACAATTATGAAATCCGTAGGGTACGTAAAACTACCTACATAGACGGGAAATCCCTTAACTCTACCAAGAAAATTACAACTAACTCTAGGATTCTCGGGGTCTTGCCTATTTGGGATAGGTTTCTTCATTACCCAATTATAGTATATGCTAGTCATGATGTTTATTGGGGACTTGCGATCAATGTAGGCCTTTGCCACGAAAAGATGTCCTATGCAACATGGTATGTTGAGATTCCAAGGATTTCCAAATTTGATCCGAGGGCTTTTCCTAACATACATGTGACGAAGGTCGCGCACTAAGTGTGGGTGGCGTGAAAGTTCCTCTTCCGTAGTAAACTTATTGAAGTATTCATCACCTACTTCGTCTACTTCATCGGTTGATTCTTCCTTAGGAGTTTTTCTAACCTCAAGCATAGTCTCATGGTTCGCTTCGCCACTAGTCCTATTTGGTTTCACTAAGGTGATGGTATTGACGAATTGAACGTGCTTAGATAACTTACTTGGGTCCTTAATTTTCACACCGGAAGCTTCGGGAGAATGAATCGAGATGGCATTAACCTTTTTGGTGGTCTTCCTATCACTATTGGTCATGGCTTTCAAAAGGTTATCTATCTTCCTATCCATTTCGGTTTGTTGTTGGTTAAAGCGGTCCGAAAGCTTAGCTATTTGAGCTTTTTGGGATGTAACTAGGTATTGCAACATCCCTTCTATGTTTTGTTGGCTAGGGTCGTGGGACCATGGGGAATCATTAGAGGTGAATTATTTGGTTTGTCCCCAATTATAGTCGGGTTTGCCCCTCCATGCTTCTCGGGCATCATTGAAAGCCCTAGGTCCGGGTGTTGTAGGGAATCTCCCTCCTATTTCATTGGTACGCGAAGATGCGTAGTCAACGGAAGCTTGTTCGGGGAGTCTCGTGCAAGTACGAGTGTCATGCGGACCACTACATGGCTCACACAAGGAAGAGACTTTGTTCACTTGGCGTGAAAACTTAGGATTCTCGTAGGAGCTCATTAGGAATTTGACTTGATCTTCAAGTTCGAGCATCCTACGATTGGAAGTTTGTAAGTCAATGGGAGCCAAGGAGATTTCCTTGACGGTTTTGGGCAACTCACGGGGGTCATTCCGACTTCCGTTGTCATAGAGGGTAATGTCCTCTATTGTACCCCATGATTCTTCCGCGGTAAGATCACTAAGTTTGCCACCGGCTGCTTGGTTGATGGATTGCTTAGTTGAGAAGTTGACATGATCATAAAAGATTTGGACTTGAAGCCAAAGATCGATGTCGTGATGAGGGACTTCATGGAGCAAGTCCTTGAATCGAGTCCATGCCTCGTAGAGAGATTCACCTTGACGTTGTTGGAACATCAAGATTTCATTCCTAAGTTTAGTAGTTCTCCCCGGTGGGAAAAATTGGGCAAGGAAACGAGTAGTGAGATCATCCCAACTTGAGATGGATCCGGCGGGAAGTTGCTCAAGCCAATTACTAGCTTGGTCCCGTAGAGAGAATTGGAAGAGACGCAAGCGCGTGGTCTCCCGTGTGGTAGCATCACACATCGATGGAATCAACGATTTTAAGGAAATCCTTGAGATGCTGATTAGGATCTTCGGAACGAAGTCCATGGAATGCACATCCGTTTTGCACCAACCGGATGGTATCGGATCGCAGGGCCGTAGTTTGAGCTTGATCGGGGAGCTCAATAGTGTTCCTATAGCCTTGGTGGCTTGGTCTAGAGTATTCACCAAGAGTACGGCCTCTTGGCGGGTCAATGATTGGTGGGTCGATGGGAAGTGGTGGATGTGGTGGCGGGTTATCACCTTCCATGATGAAAAGTGATAGGATTACTAACAAAGTCACGAAGAAGGGGGATAGACTACAAGGAAGCTAAAAATGAGAAAAAAAAATCTTGCTTGATAGGAATCAAGCAAGGGAACCTAAAAGAGATAAAAATCTAACTAGCTATTCTATTCCGGTAGCGCCAAAACTTGATGTGCGTACAAGGGCGTTCGGGTCAAAGGAACTTCCTTTTCGCCGAGCAAGTTTTTCAACACCTTCTGATGAACCTAATCGTTGTAGTGTAGTATTGGGTAAGCCTCGGGTATTGATATCGTTATCTAGGGAATAGGAATGCTAGTGAGAAGTGTACTACGCTAAGGTTGAGGTTGAGGAAGATTATTTTTATCTTTTTATATTTTTAGAAAGCTAAGGGTAAAATCTCGGGTTTGGATTTGGGGTTGGTACTTCACCGATTACTTCTACTATCTAATTATCTAAACTATAGGTAGTCTTATGTCTTTTGATGTGTGCTCGTATGATGATTAAAAATGTGCTTACCTAGATACTATTACTCCCTAGTTATCTTTTATTGGTGGTTGAATTGTCATGTCCTTATTCTTAACGCGCTGTGTTTTATAAGGTCGTAGGGTGTGCCTTTTTCCCTAACTCTTTGAGATTACCTTAAGGTTATTGCCTACGAAATTCTCTAAGATTCATAAACTAACTTTAAGGGTTATCTTTGGATGTTTAGCCTACAAAATCCGCTAAGTGATTTATAAACTAAGGTTCACAAAGATTACTCAAGCATTTAAACACAACGATGGTCTAATCGCACTCCTAAGCCAATTACAATTAAGATAAGAGACAACCAATCAATAATTAATAACTAGGTTTCATAGATCTAAGCAAACACACAAGAAATTTAGCCGGACATGTTAAACACGCAAGCATACACACATTCAATCGAAGACATAATAAAATTAATAAAGTAAAACTCTTATCTTGATGTAAAATAAGGTATGAGAACCCTAAGATATTGTCCAAGTCGGACTACAAACGTTTAGGGTTTTTACTCCACACGTCTACCTCCTAAAATTATGAAAATTCTATTTTATATATAATTTTACACTTGACGGCGCCGCCTTATAGGTGGGACGCGTCGATCGCCATCATTAGGGTTTCGTCTTGGCGGTAATAGCGGGACGGCATCACGTTGTATTTGTGACACCGTCGAGGCTTGAGAGTGACGAGTGCGATTACGGATCTAGGTAAATGCGGGATGAAAAGTCTTCGTGACGCCTTCCTCTTCAAAGCGACACCGTCGGTGTATTTTAACAAAAGTCTATTGAGCCGTCACATTTAATTACGATAAAGGGACGGCCGCCTTTGATTGGGACGTCGGTGCAATTCCAGCAGACTTGAGTGTATTTGATCTTGACTTAGCCATTTTCTTCATATATTCACCCTTTTCGTCCAAATATGCATCATTCCAAAGATTTTGCTTCCAAGAGACCTAAAAGTGAAAAGGAACGAAATTAAGCAGTAACGGATATAAAAGTGAGCGATTAAGGGCTTAAATGACCCCTTAAAAGTGTACGTTTTAAATCCTTATCACTAGTGTTTTCTCTTTCACAAATGATGATAATCAAATGGCTCTTAGGTTTAGGATCAATCAAAATGACTACTCCATCTCCCTAAACCAATTTGCTCAAGTGCTTGGAATTCCTAACCGTGGTACATGTGTTTACTCGGATAAGTGGTCACTCACTATCCTTGATACTATCAATGACCGCTCTCGTCCCTACCAAACTCCTTTGGTGGACAAGGACATCATTCGTGAGCACCTTTTTAACGAAAGGGTAGCTCCAACCCATGTCAATCGAGCTGGAAAGGAAGTAAACCGAGATCCATACGGTATGAAACTCAATGGGCTCAAGCCTGAATTCAAAAAGTGGCAGGAACTCCTTAGAGCCAATGTCATTAGCACCATAGGAAATAGAGACCATATCAATGCTTGCCTTTGTCACATGCTCTACAACTTGTCAACTCATCAACCATTCAACTTAGCTTACTACATTGTTAGGAGAATGGTAGATATCCCTACTCAAGGCTCCGTTGCTCTTCCATACGGGATGCTACTCACCCCGTCTCTATAGAGCATTTGCACCCATTCCACCAAGTCCAAAAGGGTTGATGCTAGATTATTCTTTCATCCCTCACATATTTGTGTCCTTGAGTGACGAGCGAGTGGCTAAGACTAAGGCAAAAGGAAAAAGGGCAAAACCTCCAACTCCTTCATCATCATCATCAAATAGCTCCGAAGATGGTCTCCCCAATTCTCGACTACCACCTCAAAAGTACTATGCATCTCTTCCCGAGATTGAGAATGAATCGGCGGAGTTCAAGCAAACCAAGGGGATGTTCAAGTGCCTTGGAAGAATGATGAAAAAGATTTACAAAAAGTTGGATAAGTGAGGTTTTAAGGGAGTGTTTGGAACAAAACAAAAACAATGATGTATGATACTATTTGGGTGTTTTTACTTTGTAGGATGATAAACTAACTTGAAACAATGTTGTATGCTAACCGGTTTATGCAGGGGGATAGCACACGAGTGTTATCAAATTTTACCCATTTTCACTTATATGTGAAAATCATTATCCCTTGGTCAAAATCATTGCTCCACTATGTTTGTGTATGCGTTATTGACTGTTCCTAACTAGAAATAATTAAAGCCATATGTTTTAAGAAAAATTTCAGGTTTCGAAAAAGTCTCAGATGGTCAAAATAGTGGTCTGTGAAAATTTCTGAGCACCACGGACCAGACGGCACCAATTTTTTGGTTCCGTTTGTTCAGAAATTTGGTGCCGCCATACCTATACAGGCGGACCAGACGACACCAAAATTTTGGTGCCACCTGTGTAAAAAATTGGTGCCATGGGGACTGCAGGTAATTTTCTAAATTTTGCTAATTTCAACATTCCAAATTACCATAATTTGCTTCTATGATAGTTCTTACTAGTTTTTATCCATATTAGAACTAGCTAACACACTAAGACATATAGGATATCCATTTCCCAGCAAAATTCAAAAATTCTAAAAATTCACCCAAGGAACCCTTTTTCATAAAGGAAGAAACCAAAAATTTGGTTCCTTGTAATCCGTGGGTGATCTGATTCTCAAGATCCTATAATCATTAGAACACATTTATTGCATATCTTTGTTTATTCACTCAATCCTTCTTGTATGGCTTGACTTAGATGATATGACTAGCATTAAAAACACTTCCAAATCATTAGAAACCTCCTTTCTTCTATGGATTAACATCAAATCAAACACATTTCTCCATAATTTCATAATCCTATAAATTAAGACCTTATAAGATGATCATCCTCACACCTTCCAAATTTCTCTCATCTTCTACTAGAACAAGGTTAAGCAAAAATGACTAAATCTTATTCTCTATCAAACAAGCCTTGCAAGAGAACGACTAGAATGAGTGTTATACCATATTGTTTTGTCAACATTAGCTCATCCTCCGATTCCTCTCCCCTAACCATCTCATCTCTCATAAGAGATAAGAACTTTCTCACTTTGACTACTCCTACACCACCTCCAAAATCACCTATTGTGGTCACCACTCCGCCACCAACAAAAACTCCCACTACTAGCTCTCCACCACCGGCTCCCAACCAAACATCCAAGTCACCATCACCTCCTAAATCTCCAACTCTCATACCATTAGAGCTATTCTCTACACCACCTACATCTCCAAACCCATTTTTAGAGGACTTGGGGGACTTGCCTCCTAGGCCCAACCATCCACCTCCACTACCATCCTTTGGTACAATTGAGCGAATATCTCATGAGTATACACGTCTATCCTTTGACCCAAACGCCCCGCTAGGGCCTCAACTTTGTCTTTTCCATCCTATTCACCATGACATTCATGGACCTTTGTATGGGGATCATGACCTACCTCCAACATCCTTGTCTCCTCATATAAAGGACATCGATGAATCCATGTGGGAAGATTACCCACACTCTAAAGCGGAGATAAAAGCCGAGCTAAACCATCTCCACAACTTCTCCAATATGGTGGACTCTCACCTTAGTGAAACCATGCAAATGCAAAATGCTTTGCTAGCCTCCCTAATCACCACTCCAACCACCAACACCAACAACTCCACCATTCCACCACCACAAAATCATGAACCATATTACCCTCATAAACAACGTTGCTCAAATTGTGAGCGGACCGCCCACATTAGCGAACGAACCCGGGTGATGGTCCATGAGCTTCAAGATGAAATGAAGTTCATCCTCAACCACATCCTAGAGCGAATCAATGCTCTTGCTCATCCACCACCTCAATAGGAGGTTCCTAGTTTATCTTTTAAATTCTAAGCCTTTTTTATTTTTTTTTCTAGGATTTTCTTTGTAATTTTCTAATTTTCTAGGATTGTCTTTTTTAATTTTCTAGGATTTTCTTTATGTACTAACACATCATTGTGTTTTATTTCATGATTTTCATATCATGAAAATTTTAACAAGTGAATGGTGTTTCTTATATTGTTGTTGATTGTTACATGATGATTGGAAATGCTTATGTACTTGTGATGATGCTTATTACTAACATCTTTTTTGTAGCTTTTTCACAATCCATGTATCTTTCTCTTGGCACCTAATTTAGGGGGAGCATTGGCCAGGGGAGATCTTGGCTCGAAGCTCATTACATATTTCGTCTACGCCTCTTCTTTTGTTTCGACAAAGGGGAGAAATATTTAAGAACTTGGACTTTGACTTTCTTAAAAGTCACTACATACTGACTTTTGAAAAGTCAACATCATACTGACTTTTGAAAAGTTAACATCATACTTTGACTTGTGAAAAGTCAAATTTGGACAAACTAGTCATAAGATAAAATAAACTCTTTATTATCATATTTATCTAACTCACTAGTTATTTCAAGTTCTAAAAATTAATTTTATATTTTGTAACTCTTGTACAAACTTTACATATTTTATAAAAATAAAATTTATGTTTTGTCCTCAACAAAAAAAGGGAGATTGTTAATACAAATATCGTCATTAAACGTTATTTATATTTTATGATCTTTACCTAAGTTTTGTTAACGACAAAAGTAAATTTAATTTTTATAAAACTTAAAGCTTGTCAAGTTTAATAGATATTAAAACAAGCTTTTCCTTAAATAATATCTTCAT
Source organism: Chrysanthemum lavandulifolium (assembly GCA_022545495.1). Classification (NCBI taxonomy): domain Eukaryota; kingdom Viridiplantae; phylum Streptophyta; class Magnoliopsida; order Asterales; family Asteraceae; genus Chrysanthemum; species Chrysanthemum lavandulifolium. The sequence goes on from CM040240.1 coordinate 189,793,058, forward strand.
CACTCAAGCATTTACATTTTGATTAATCATATTTTTGATATGCCTCTAAACCATAATGTATGTTAACAGTTTTAGATCAAGCATGTTTTGGTTTCTTAAAACAAAACATTACATATGTATTTACATTTAACATATTTCTAAAAATAGAAAACAATATCTGACATCATGTAATGCATCATTGAAATCTCTAGAGGACTTTACTAGATATTTTGTGTGGATTTGGACTCTACATATCTTACACAATCTTGGATGGATTTGGTTGACTTTGGTAAGATTTTGGTAATCTTGTTGTCAGACCCCGACGGCTCCAAAATATTACACGGGCGGAACCCTTTTTAGGGGTGCGTGGTCCTTGATGACTGTTGTATGTTTTGGCTATAAATAGCAAGCCAAACCAAGTTGTTTTCTCATCCCTTTCTAGCATAATCACATACATTCCTTCTCTCTAACATTTCTAACTCAGTTTCATATCATTATAGTGATCCTCTTTTGTAGCAAAGAAGATCAAGGCATATTCAAGCTTCAACAAATAGTTGGAAGTCTTGTTTGTTTTGTTGTTGTATGATTTAGTCTTGTTCATACATCATTGTTGTACCAAACCATCATAAACTTGTGAGTGTGAGTGGTTAGTATTTTATTCCTTAAAATACATTGTGTGTGGGAGTGGTTGTACCTTTGGAAAAGAACTCGACATCTAGCTTAGTGTCGGAAATTGTGTGTAAGCGAAGTGTAAAGGTTTCTCCGCCGGTGAAAAGAGCTTGTTGACTAGTGAAGTTAAACTCTCGAGTGTGAGACTCGGGGAGTGGAGTAGGGCAAGGAAAAGGAGTCCTTGTATACTGAACCACTATAAATAACTTGTAGTGGTTTGATTGTTTCTTTCCTTATTTACTCTTTATATATATTGCTTGCATGTTGTTTATTATTCACTAACATATCTAAGATCAATATCAATTGATCTTTCAATAAGTCTCAAAACAAAGTTTTTAATCGGTAAACTATTCAACCCCCCTTATAGTTTTCCACACAATGGATAGTTCATCTTCTCAAATGTTTTCAGAAAGTTTATGGTCTTCAAATAAATTTGCATAAATCCAGCCTATACGGAGTTGGGATTCCTTACATTGATGTGCAAACCTTGGCCTCAATTACGGGTTGTCAAGCACATAACCTTCCATTCATCTATTTGGGTCTCCCTATAGCAGCAAACATGTCTAGAGTAGCGGCATGGAACCACATCATTGACAAGTTTAAGCAACTTCTCTCAAAGTGAAAGTATAACATGCTATCGATTGGAGGGAGATCCACTCTTATTACATCGGTTCTCGGTTCGCTTGGTACATATTACTTGTCAATCTTTCCGATGCCAAATCAAATAGACAAGCAACTTGAATCGCTTCGGTCCAATTTTTTTAGGGGTTCTAAGGACCATGCGGTAAAGCACAAATGGATAACATGAAAATCTATTCTCGCTTCTAATAAAAAAGGTGGGATCGGCATTGGTAGCTTGAAGGCTCTTAATCAATCTCTCATTCAAAAATGGAGATGTCATTATGTCCATAATTGGAATGCTTTATGGGTAAAGCTCATTAATGCTATTCATGGTACTTACAATAGAGGTTCGAGTTTCTTCTCCCATCTAAAACGTAAAGGTGATTTGTGCCAAACAGTCAAGTCTAATCACACAAGCTAGCCACTTGTGAATGGCTAACCGTAACAGACTTAAAACTGCTTAAAACACAAATACAATGAAGATCAGGAGAGTATAGTGTTTCCCCAGGTCGTTAAGTCCCAACGAGCTGTGCGAGAATAGTCAAACGTTTAGTGATCGCGAGATTTGAACGGGAAAAGATATTTGAAGATGATTATAACTAAGGAAAAAGCCCATAAACTACAGGGGCTTAAATGCAAATTAAAGAAAATTTAAAAAGATAAAATCTATTAAATAAATGCTATCACTATATTTAAAATGATGTTTTTGTTTTTATGTTTTTACAAAACTGAAATTAAAATCTACGCGACGTACAAATAAAAACGTGAAACTTACACAATATTAACCCTAAAAATATGAAAATGGTATTTTTACAAACCTAATGATAAAAGAAAATTTATAGAAAAAGAAAATTATTTTTATAATTATTTAATTAATTATTATTAATTAAAAACTATTTTAACTATTTAATAATTACCTAAAATACAAGAAATTAGGAAATAAAGCTAGAAAAATAAAATTAACACTTGGAAAAGTTTAAAATAACAAACTAGAATTTTCAAAACTATTTTTGTAATTTTCTGATTATTTTTCTATTTTCTATGAATTTTAAACTATTTAAAACTAATTAAATTATTTAAAAATACAAATTTAACTAAGAAAAATCTAGAAAAATACTCTTTTCTCTTTTTATATTTATCTTGACTTAAGAAAATTGAAAAATTATTTTTTTGAAGCTTTTCTTAATTTTTTTGTATTTAAAACTATTTAAAAATGCTTAAAAACTAGTTTAAATTAAGAAAAATAGCAAAACAACTTAGAAAAATCTGAAAATTTCAGGAAAAGTCTAAAATGATATTAAGAAGCTAGGAAAATTAGAAAACATAGGGTTATGAGTAAGATTATGGGCGATAAGCAAGAGCTTATTAAAATAAGCACTAGAATAAGCTAATGGAGTCCAAAGGGCACCAAACTGTTACACAAGCTATAATAAGCTAAAATAACTCAAAAGCAACAACTCTCAACTGCTTATGACCTCTGGATTACAAGTAGCAATGATTTGATGGAATGAGATTTAAAGCTAAAAGCGATTACGAGGAGCTACTTTGAGCTTATACAAACTACCACACTAGCTAAAGATGGAAAAGCAGTGGGAACATGAAGAAGACCTGGCTAAGATTGTTTAAACCAAAAATTAGACCTAGTGAAGCTCAAATGAGACTGGGTGAACCATGCAAAACCCTGCGCATCCCGCATGCGAGTTAAGTTCTGCATGGGGAGTTAGCTCCCTTTGAACAAGCTCTTTTGAGCTTTTGGAAAAAATTATAAAATTCCACTAAAATAGGCATAATCAACTAGACCAGAAACACTTTCTAAAACCACAAGTTACATTGAAAATAATTCAGAAATGAGCTCATTAAAAATCTTCTTAGAATGGCTCAAACTGAGATTTTCTGTTTTTGACTTTTGAAGATAATGATGAACTTTGACTTTAATGAACTTTGGATCTAATATTATCACTGATGATGATGTTATAAGATGTAATAATACTAATACAAGCTATGTTTGATGATTCTAAACACAAATCAATGGCCTGCAATTCCTAAAACTCACTTGATGTGATGAGAGAAAGATTTAAGTAAATTTTGACTTTGGCGTTATATAGGCTTAGATTATTGACATATATGATCATGAAATGGCTAAGCAAGCATGAACCAATAGAAACCTACCCTTGCATCAACCTATAAATCGCTTAAAGCCAATGAACCAAACACCCCTTTGGTGACCAATGAGCAATCTTCTTGAGCTAAAGGTAATAAAAGACTTGTAATCAACTTGTAGGGTTAAATTAACTATATAGGAACAGATTTCTACAAACTTAAGCGGATTACATGACATTAATCCATAGAACCAAAGTTAACTAATATTATGCTAAAACTAGAAAATTAAAGAAAATAGTTAAACACCTTAACCATTGTTTGAATATGATCCTAAACAAGATGATATGAATCTTGAGACCCTTTTAGACTGCTTGCACATCAATATCAATTTCCTCCTCCTTTGACTTTTGTTGACCTTGCATCCAAAATGTTTGAAACTTACCAACAAATAAAACGACATTTTAGAAAATATAAAAACTAGCTACTACTGTTTTCTTCTTTCTTCTTTTATTTATACTTACAAAAGCTATTTAAAGCTTATACAAACTTGTTTGATGTTGAAACTAAGCATCCAAAATGTTTGTTTGATGAGATGAGAAATGTGAAAAGTGAAAACAACTTGGACTTGAAGCTCAAAATTATATTAAAGCGATAATATGACTTGAAGTTGATACAATGAAACAAAAGATAACAAATTTTCAACTAAACTAAAACATTTTTTATAAAAACGACATTTTTAGAAAATATAAAAACTAGCTACCCTGTTTTCTTCTTTCTTCTTCTTTATTTATACTTCACAAATCTTCCACGTGTCCTTAAGACTGTTTCCCACTTGATTCCAGATCATTTGGATCAATTGAGTGCAAAATGGCTATTTGTGAATTTTGGCGGGAAAGCCTTTATTTGACTTAGGTTACGAATTTGCGAGATAGGGGGTGGATGTGTAGGGGTGATGGGAGAGGGTTGGAAGGGATAAGGTGCGGTGATGGGATGGTTTGGTGAGGTGTTGCGAGTTTGGTCCATGGGGAAGAAACACCTTGGGAGAGAAAGTAGGTTACGCTTTTTGACTTGGTTTGACCAAGGGTCAAATGGAAGGTCGAGGGGTCAAAATGGTTTAAATGGCGAGGTCATATGTGGGAAAGGGTCAAATGGTGGTTGTTTATTACAAGGACTAGTTTTGTAATTCTTCAAACTTGAGGGCCATTCTGTAATTTTCCAAACTTGATACAAGGACTAAAAGCGACAAACTTCAATAGTACAAGGACCGGTTTGACAATTTCAAATTTTCGAGGACCAAACTTGACAATTTTGAAAGTTCGAGGACCTTTTCGCCATTTACAAAAGATTTATTCAAGGACCATTTTGACAAATTAGAATATTTCAGGGACCTTGAATAACATTTCTCTTTATTTAGATTTACCGGGAATTGTTTTTGACAACTTTTGAAACTTGGGGGACTAAAGCGCCAATTATGCAAATTTGATCGTTTTTATCGATTTTGATATTTTGCATTTAAAACAAATAAAACACTTATTTGTGATATTTTATCATTTTGATGCATTTAAGTGTTTTCGGATGTTTTGCGGTTTAAATGGTACAAAATGATGAGTATTTAGACACTCATCAATCCCCCACTAAGATATTGCTAGTCCCTAGCAATGTTTTGAGAAAAATTAATGGATTTATCTCTTTACCAAAAGCCATTACTTACGGAGTAGCCAAATGTTTCGATTCAAGTAAGAACCATGGTACTTCGATAACCATGTGATTTTGAGCAAACTACCGACTTTCAACGGATTTGATTTTCTTTACCGAAGCCGTACCATACGGACTAGCCAACTCTTAGATAAATTATCAATATTATCTTTGGTGAGCTGATTACCAATTATGGTTTTTCCATTGCCTTTACCACAAGCCATAAACTTGCGGGCTAGCCAACTCTTCACTTTTAAGGATATGGTGAAATTTGAATACCATACAATTTTGGGCAAATTGTAAGCCGTCAACGGATTTGAGATATCTTTACCAAGAGCCGTTTGCTCTGGATTAGCCAATCCTTATGTGGGTTAGACATGGTGGGTGATTACCATTTGTTGTGTTTAGTACATAGTACTTCCACTAAAAAAATTTTAAAATTTGGCCATTTAGGGAAAAAGGGACTAAAGGGTACATTTACGATCAAAATTCATGAATTTCCCCACTTAGAAATGAATATTGTCCTCAATATTCAAAGTACCACTGTAATGTCGAAACTTAGAAACGTAAAAGATAACATTACTAGCTAAGTGTGGAAACACAACAATTATTCTCTTTTTAATATTTACAATTTTCATTCATTTTTAGATCTATATACAACATGTGAGGCATCTCCCCGCACTAGGGTGGTACACACGGTGAAAACCCATGTTAAGCTCTTGTTTTTGATTACTGAGTCGCTAGCTTGACTCGACCCAGATAATTGGTTCATGGGGAAGTAAGTGGAAGAACAACCTCCATCGGACTTTCATTCAAGATGTTTGGACAAACATTGAAGCACGTGAAAGTTCCACACCGATGAGATCTGACAGACGAGACCGGCTCACAAATGGTACATGGAAATGCAGGTCGAAGATAATGTCTTCATTCCGAAGGAGTGAAGAACAGGAGAAGCCACGGGATAGGTGAAGAGAAAGAAAATCATGATAAATATCATGACTAACTCATCATCTTCATCCATAGGAGGATCCATAATTTCGGATTATGAATCTCATCATTTAGCTTATGTGATCAAGACAAATCTCGGGTGTGTCATGATCAAATTGGGAGTTATCATACTCGGTGGAGATATGATATGAGTGAGTTCACCGGCGAACTCCTCGTGAAGAGAATCAATCACAAGATGTAAATCGTGGATTCTTGTTCCTTGTAGATTCATCATTATCCTCGATCGGTATCAAAGAGTGGATTCTCGAGAATTAAAGTGAATTCAGTCGAATTCAAATAGAGGATTAGTTGTGGATTCTTGTTCCATCAGAGACTCATCACTATCCTCAATCGAGTATCAAAGAGTGGATTCTCGAGAAATTAAAGTGAATTCAGTCGAATTCAAATAGAGGATTAGTGAAAGTAGTTTTGAATGTTTAGGGAACAAAGTGATTAACATTCTCAATTGAATTGTTGGGATAAGAAGTGAGTGAGCGATCATTATCAAGGAGACTTTCGGTCTCCCGGATCAACTTTGAAATCGAAAGATTATCACTACTTTCGATGAAAGTGGATGGTGTGAGTGAGCTCATCGGTGAACTCCTCAAGATGATGATCGACATCGGATCGTGGGAGTGATGCCTCAACATACTCGATGTTTCCATGAGAAGTACAATCTTCGCTAACATCGGAGAAAGTTTCAAAATGATCTTTTGAACACTCGAGAGGAGATAGAATCACACATGATCGAAGTTCCTGTGACTCTCTGGGATTGGGACAAGGTTCTCAACACTAGACTTTATGAATTCGTCCAGATTCCTTTTCGAGAACAAGTGTCAAGATGCTCGTCCCCATAGTCGAGAGTGAGTGGGAGCTTGGTGTGATAGCGATTGTTTGAGATGGAATCTCAAGCTGCTGGGATATCATCGATGAACTTGATGAATCAAGTGTATCATCATCATCCTTGTCATCGAGAATAAAGCGAATTGAGAGCTAGATCTGGTGCTTTTCTTTTGCAATTGATTCATATGATTTCTCAAAGGCAATTTGGGATTTTATTTTAGCACTGCTCTTGATAGCAATTCTTCCATGGATTTCTCATGTGAATTTTGAATGACGGGACATTGTGGGGCGGGATTTGTCAAAGCGGAAGGTTGACATTGATAATCATCATGAGGACCCCATAATGTACACAAGAAATCTTGGGAATATTATGAAGTATAGTTTTATTGAACTCCTCACCTCTTTTCGATAACTCGAAGTTCTAGATAAGAGTCTTGTTGGGTTTCTTGAGGAGTTTGAGTCATTTAGCATCGTGGAGGTTGGTCGTGACATGGATAGTCGTAATTGTTACAAGGAAATGGATTCCCTGTTTGGCAATCGAGTGGAATGGGGACCTCCACAGTTCTCACAACAAAATGATTGTTGTGGTCAGTCGTGTGAATAATATGGAATTTGGTCATTTCAAAGTCTGAGTGTTGCCGTAAAACTGTTAGTAGACAAAGCGTGTTTCGGATTGACACTCAAATCCTTGGTGAGGACCTCACAAAATTCACAGCGAGTAATGTTGGTTATATGAAGATGAATCGGTGCTGTGGTGGGTAATTGGAAAAGTTAGAGGGTCGTTAAATGAGTTCGACAAGGATCATAATCAAATGAATTCCTCGAACCACAAAACAAACAACTCCCGTTACGGATATCATTACCACATTGTACACACGTACACCAACGACAGGGTAAACCATAAAGAGGCTCACCACAACCGACACAAGGAATAAGCGATTCTAATTGAGAATTATAAGAAGGAATCATTTATTCAAAGAATCGACAAAACCAACATGGTGATCCGAATGACTATCAAGTCTCGAAGAACATTCGGAAAGATCGGGAGGTGGGACAAGTGGTGTGCTCGAGAGCTAGCAATTTCCACCACTTCCGTTATGGTCTCCGGTTACGGTTCTTGAGAAGCGTGAAGATTAGGCAAGTCATTCTTGCGAGTCACTGTCCAGATGCATGTTTGCTTTTAATAGTAAATCGTGAAAGTTTAGAATCAATTCTAGGCGGTTTAGGAGCAATTGAGGATTAGATCTTTGGATAACCGTGGGTTGGACGTATTTAGTACCTCCATTATCGGAGGAAGTACGGTCCTTTGTCACCCCGGTTTCTCGTTCCATTTCCTACGCAGAATCAATGGATCATCACGAACAACACGAATTCTTGACATTTGTGATAAAGTCCAAGCTTTTCGACCGTCCCAGAATTCGTTCTCGAGAGATTCCATGAGAATAGAAGTTTAGAATCAAATGTATAGAGGTAAAGGGATAAAGAATCAAAAAGGGTAGGAGGGTAAAGAGGAATATTTTGGTATTTTTGAAAACATTTTGCAAAACAAAGGATGAAAATCTTTTGGGTTTTGGATTATATAGATGGTATAAACAAGGAGTGATGTCAAATCACTAATCGCTAAACGTAAGACTATTAGCCTTTGCTCCCGCGGTGGCGCCAAAATTTTGATTTGTGCCAAGCAGTCAAGTCTAATCACACAAGCTAGCCACTTGTGAATGGCTAACCGTAACGAGACTTAAAGCGCTTAAAACACAAATACAATGAAGATCGGGAGAGTATAGTGTTTCCCAGTCGTTAAGTCCCACCAGTACATGCGAGAATAGTCAAGCGTTTAGTGATCGCGAGATTTGAGCGGGAAAAGATATTTGAAGATGATTATAACTAAGGAAAAGCCCATAAACTACAGGGGCTTAAATGCAAATTAAAGAAAATTTAAAAGATAAAATCTATTAAATAAATGCTATCACTATATTTAAAATGATGTTTTTGTTTTTATGTTTTACAAAGCGAAATTAAAATCTACGTGACGTACAAATAAAAACGTGAAACTTACACAATATTAACCCTAAAAATATGAAAATGGTATTTTACAAACCTAATGATAAAGAAAATTTATAGAAAAAGAAAATTATTTTATAATTATTTAATTAATTATTATTAATTAAAACTATTTTAACTATTTAATAATTACCTAAAATACAAGAAATTAGGAAATAAAGCTAGAAAATAAAATTAACACTTGGAAAGTTTAAAATAACAAACTAGAATTTTCAAAACTATTTTTGTAATTTTCGATTATTTTTCTATTTTCTATGAATTTTAAACTATTTAAAACTAATTAAATTATTTAAAATACAAATTTAACTAAGAAAATCTAGAAAAATACTCTTTTCTCTTTTATATTTATCTTGACTTAAGAAAATTGAAAATTATTTTTTGAAGCTTTTCTTAATTTTTGTATTTAAAACTATTTAAAATGCTTAAAAACTAGTTTAAATTAAGAAAAATAGCAAAACAACTTAGAAAAATCTGAAAATTTCAGGAAAAGTCTAAAATGATATTAAGAAGCTAGGAAAATTAGAAAACATAGGGTTATGAGTAAGATTATGGGCCTGATAAGCAAGAGCTTATTAAAATAAGCACTAGAATAAGCTAATGGAGTCGAAAGGGCACCAAAGCGTTACACAAGCTATAATAAGCTAAAATAACTCAAAAGCAACAACTCTCAACTGCTTATGACCTCTGGATTACAAGTAGCAATGATTTGATGGAATGAGATTTAAAGCTAAAAAGCGATTAGGAGCTACTGAGCTTATACACAAACTACCACACTAGCTAAAGATGGAAAAGCGAAGTGGGAACATGAAGAAGACACAGCTAAGATTGTTTAAACCAAAAATTAGACCTAGTGAAGCTCAAATGAGACCTGGGTGAACCATGCAAAACCTGCACATCCCCTGTGCGGTTAACAGTGCCCTGCAGGGAGTTAGCTCCCTTTGAACAAGCTCTTTTGAGCTTTTGGAAAAAATTATAAAATTCCACTAAAATAGGCATCATCAACTAGACCAGAAACACTTTCTAAAACCACAAGTTACATTGAAAATAATTCAGAAATGAGCTCATTAAAATCTTCTTAGAATGGCTCAACCGAGATTTTGTTTTTGACTTTGAAGATAATGATGAACTTTGACTTTAATGAACTTTGGATCTAATATTATCACGATGATGATGTTATAAGATGTAATAATACTAATACAAGCTATGTTTGATGATTCTAAACACAAATCAATGGCACCATGATTCCTAAAACTCACAACTTGATGTGATGAGAAAGATTTAAGTAGAATTTTGACTTTGACAGTATATAGGCTTAGATTATTGACATATATGATCATGAAATGGCTAAGCAAGCATGAACCAATAGAAACCTACCCTTGCATCAACCTATAAATCAGTTAAAGCCAATGAACCAAACACCCCTTTAGCTGACCAATGAGCAATCTTCTTGAGCTAAAGGTAATAAAGACTTGTAATCAACTTGTAGGGTTAAATTAACTATATAGGAGCGATTTCTACAAACTTAAGCGGATTACACTGACATTAATCCATAGAACCAAAGTTAACTAATATTATGCTAAAACTAGAAAATTAAAGAAAATAGTTAAACACCTTAACCATTGTTTGAATATGATCCTAAACAAGATGATATGAATCTTGAGACCCTTTTTAGACCTGCTGCACATCCAATATCCAATTTCCCTCCTCCTTTGACTTTTGTTGACCTTGCATCCAAAATGTTTGAAACTTACCAACAAGCTTACAAAAAGCTATTTAAAGCTTATACAAACTTGTTTGATGTTGAAACTAAGCTGTTAAAAGCTTTATCACAAAGATTTGAAAATTAAAATTGCAACAGTAGATGAGAAATGTGAAAAGTGAAAACAACTTGGACTTGAAGCTCAAAATTATATTAAGCGATAATATGACTTGAAGTTGATACAATGAAACAAAAGATAACAAATTTTCAACTAAACTAAAACATTTTTATAAAAACGACATTTTAGAAAATATAAAACTAGCTACCCACATTTTCTTCTTTCTTCTTCTTTATTTATACTTCACAAATCTTCCACGTGTCCTTAAAATTGTTTCCCACTTGATTCGGATCATTTGGATCAATTGAGTGCAAAATGGCTATTTGTGAATTTTGGCGGGAAAGCTGTTTATTTGACTTAGGTTACGAATTTGCGAGATAGGGGGTGGATGTGTGGGGTGATGGGAGAGGGTTGGAAGGATAAGGGTGCGGTGATGGGATGGTTTGGTGAGGTGTTGCGAGTTTGGTCAGTGGGAAGAAACACCTTGGGAGGAAAGTAGGTTCGCTTTTTGACTTGGTTTGACCAAAGGGTCAAATGGAAGGTCAAGGGGTCAAAATGGTTTAAATGGCGGGGTCATGTGGGAAAGGGTCAAATGGTGGTTGTTTATTACAAGGACTAGTTTTGTAATTCTTCAAACTTGAGGGCCATTCTGTAATTTTCCAAACTTGATACAAGGACTAAAATGACAAACTTCAATAGTACAAGGACCGGTTTGACAATTTCAAATTTTCCGAGGACCAAACTTGACAATTTTGAAAGTTCGGGGACCTTTTACGCCATTTACAAAGATTTATTCAAGGACCATTTTTGACAAATTAGAATATTTCAGGGACCTTGAATAACATTTCTCTTTATTTAGATTTACCGAGGATTATTTTTGACAACTTTTGAAACTTGGGGACTAAAGCGCCAATTATGCAAATTTGATCGTTTTTATCGATTTTGATATTTTGCATTTAAAACACATAAAACACTTATTTGTGATATTTTTATCATTTTGATGCATTTCTGAGTGTTTTCAGATGTTTTTGCAGTTTAAATGGTACAAAAATGATGAGTATTTAGACACTCATCAAAAGGCACTTGGTCTAAGATTGGTTCTTCAATCAATTTGTTACATTCTAATGGAGTCATTCCTCACCCTACACTTACAAGGAAATTTAGTGATGGCAAGTCTACTACTTTTTGGCATGACTTTTGGTTAGGCAATTTTTTTTGTTAAAAGTCAAATTTCTCGTCTTTATCAAGCTGATCCACACGAAAACTACCAAGTATGCGATAAATGAAATAATGGTTGGGTATGGAACTGGCCTCGGGGATTATTCTCGATCAATTCAACGATTTCTTGCATTTATTGGAGAGTGTTCACCTTTCGGACAATCCAAACGCATGGTATTGGGATCTTGACAACTCGAAAATATTCACAGTTAAAGAGACCCGGTTATATATCAATGATGTTTTGCTTCCTGATCATTTACCAGAAACTCGTTGGTGTATATTCATTCCAAAGAAGGTTAACATTCTATCTTGGAGAGCATTACGTGATTGTTTTTCGAATCGATGGAATCTCAATAAGAAATGAATTGATATTCCCTCTCTGTTATGCCCAATTTGCTATTCATTTCCTAAAACTAACTTTCAATAAGTATGGGATTGCAATGTAGCCTCGACTATATGGAAGTTTGTCTTCAAATGGGTTGATATTCACCCTCCTAATATCCTTGATCTCACTGATCTCTTCAATTGGTTTGATGAATCAATGTCAATTAAATCCTCTTGCAAAGCGATCATGGATTCTATCTTTGGCAAGGTTATTTGGGTGATTTGGTCATTCGATGCGAAGTCATATTTGGAAAGATATATCCTCGTACTAGTGATTTAGTCGATAAAGTGGTTTATTACTCGTTTTTGTGGTATACAAATAGAAACAGGAAAGCATCAAAGTGTTGGAACAATTGGATGCAAAATCAGTTGTTAGATTTTGCTTTGTAATTCTTTTCTTTTGTTATATTTTTCTAGCTCCTTGCTAGTTTTAATAAAATTTGCCGTCCAAAAATAACTTAACCCTTTATAATTTTGTGTAACCATCTTTTCTTTTCCTTCTCCTCTTATAATCCTTTACTTTTGAATCTCATATTTTTTGTGTAACAAGTCACATGCTTAGCAAGTCACCGCTTATTATTTTATTTTCCCAGTATTTTCAATCTTAAATAAAATCCTCATAGATGCCAACTCCTTTTAATTTAACACGCCATCAATTTTAAATACATCCCCAAATACTCTTCATCTTTTCCATGTCTACATTCTAAAAAATGTAATAAACCACCACCAACATACGTCAACCACCACATGTAGCTTCCATAGCCACCAGTCCACCACCATTGCAACTACTATTGCCCACCATTTGTTATTAAAGATTTGAAACTCTTGATTTAACTGGGATGTTTGGTTACGGCGTAAGTCGCTTGAATCGTCCTTATCAATATCTTTCATAACCCCACGATCGGTGTCGAAAACATAGTTACGCCGTAACTCTTCAGACATGTTACGGCGTAACTCCGATCTGTCGACGGAATCTTCGCCAGAATCCGTATCTTTAGTGTGAGAATTAGCCTGTATCTTCGAGTCATTATCAGCAAAAATCACTTTACATTCCATTGTGGGTTTTGATCCTTCCAGTTTAGTGTTATTCATCCTTACTTTCTCACTAAGCTTTTCCACCATAGATTCAAGGTTTTTTAGGGTTGTGTCGTGATTGGAAAGACTTCTGTCAGTGTTTTCCTAGAATTCTTTTAGCCAATCATCTTGTTCCTTTTGTCTTTGGGCAGAATTTTCCAGGATTTTGTTTATTGTGTCTTCAAGGTTGGGCTTTCTTTCTCCATAAGGCTCACGGTTGTAATTTCCACGATACCCGTTACTATTTCGATTATCTCCATAAAACGGTCGATTTTCTCCATATTTGGCTTCTTCAATTATATTTTCTTCATTAACGTGAGAAAAATTCTTGGTGAGATGTCCTCCCCCACACCTTTCACAACTCACTTGGATGGCATGAACGGTTTCTCTGACTTTCAGCATATCTCGACTTAGATTTTCAATTTTGCTAGCGATGGCTGCAATTCCGTCAAAACTTCCGCCTTGGTTTCTTTTGCTTCCTCCATCGTGCCATTTTTGAGAATGATTAGCCATTTTTTGAATGGCTTCAATTGCTAGAGTAGGAGTCATGTTCGGGATCGGTCCTTGATAGTCCAGCATATGTCTTGTAGTCACGTTGATTCCTTTGTAGAAGATGTTGACCTTTTGCTGGTTGTTCAGATCATGTGTAGGACATTTGTAAAGGATATCGTTGTATCTATCCCAGGCTTGATACAACGTTTCATCGTCTTCTTGCTTGAAATTATGGATCTCCAAAAGCTGGTGAGAAATCTTCGACGGAGGACAATACCTCTGAATGAAGTGCTTTTTAGTAGCGCCCAGTATTAGCGCCGTGGCAATCTTTCAATCCATCTTCGGCGGCCCAAGAAGAGTCATGGGGAATACCCTTAGCATAACGGTGTCATGAGACACACTCGGAATGTTGAAAAGGCTTGCGATGTATAAGACATTTTCAACGTGCTCATCTGGCGTCTTCGTCCTGTTTCACGAAAAAGGGTTATACGAAGCTCCCTCATAAATTGGTCTTTAATTTGAAGCGAACATCAACTCCAATTGTCGGTCTTACGAGACCCGGCCCTTGATACCGCTCTTGTCAACGCCAAATATTTCTCAAGAGTGAGGTCATCAATGTTAACAACTTCCATGGTACACGAAATCTTGAAAGGTGATCGTGAGAATTTGAGACATTTTAAAACAAAACAAAATGAAAGACTCAATAGCAATCCTAATATAACTCCCGTGTAGCGCCAAAAACTTGATGCGAGTTTCTTGACTGGGTTTTAATATTTATAATGTCTCGTTATACCTATGGTCTACCCTAAGGCATTAGCAGGCGGTGTACCGATCGTGTGTAGTGTAGTATTTGGTAAAACCGATGTCGTCCCAAGAGCTATGTGTGTTGGATTAATACCAAGTCTAGGTGTCACAGATTTTAATAAGATTATGATAAGGAATTAATTAACTACTAAAGCAGATTAAAGGCAAAGGTTGAGATCAATAAAGGAGAGTGGTGCTAACCTAGTTATTCATCCTAGCTAGTAATGTCTACATCTAATTACTTCCAATTACTTCAGGTGGGGTCAAAGTCGAGAGGACAACATTTGGTCAATTCGCCCTAACCTATCAGCAAAGATGCCACCACTGGAGAAGTCAGGTGTCCCCTCATAAGTCCAGTTGTTCCTAGTCCCCTAAGTCGAGTCATTAAGTACCGCTATATGCTAAACTTATAATAGTGAGCGCGGGCGTTAGCAACAAACACTCACCCCTAATTCTTAAGTTCATCCAAGCGGTGGGTGATCGGTTGGTCAAATCGCACAAGTAGAAAGGGTCGTCGGTTGGTCATATCTTACCCTTCCGTCTCGGTTTACTCACTTAGGGTCGGTTGGTCATATCTCCTAAGCAACTAGCCTCTACCGCCATTCAAAACTACCAAACAAGGGTGGCTACCAATAAACTATGCATGCATACACTTAGAAATAATTATCTGAAGTAATATAAGCATAAAAAAAAACAATTAAGGAATCATAACTAGGCAAAGCACTAAGAGGTGCTTAGCTCATATTAACCATACAAATCACTTCAATAATTAAGGTTCGAAATACATGAATCGAAAGTAAAGAAAAGATAAAATGCTAATGCTTATCGTGGGGAGTGATTTATCCCTTGGAGATAGCTCCGTATGCTCCTCTAGACACCTTTGGCTTCTTCCCACATCCTTTGGTTGTGGTGTGTGAAATGGGATGCTTTGAAATCTTTGGAAATCATGGGGTATTTATAGGCGGATATGGGTTCTGGCGTAACTAATAAAATAGTTACGTCGTAATCCTCTATTCTTTGTAAATTGCACTAGATATGCAGTTACGCGTAACCTTAGAAGTGGTTCGCCGTATCTTCAATAATTCTTGGTTATGCCGTAGTTTATGCACCTAATTATGGCGTAGTTATTAGCGGCGTGGATCCTCATTTAACCTAATGTAGTTACGTCATAGTCTTTTGGGAGAGTTACTGTGTAATCTTCGATAAGTTGGCTTTCGAGTCACGCTTTAGTTCTGACGTAATGTGAGAGATGAGTTCGCCGTAACTTCTTCAAAGTGAGCATACTATGATAAATCTTTAATAATTCTCCAATTCCGCGTCTCTTTAGCTCCAATGCTCGTAATTTACCTGAAAGTGGAATATAATGGAAAACAAGCGTAAATCCATATAAATGATATAAATTACAAGCATTATCGGGGGAAATTGACACTTAATATTCAGGATAATTTGATGTTATCAAACCCAAAAATCTTACTCATCACATAATCTACTCCTTTCTCCTTATCCTCCTAATTCCTATAGTAGACCGATAGCTTAAGTTCTTTTTCATCATTAGATAGTGATGAAAATTTATCAATCTTAAATGGCATTTGGTAAGCTATGTCATCGGTCTCATCCTTGAATCTAACTATTCCAAGCGACGGGTCATAAGTCATCCGGTGTTTTCTATGAAAGGCTTTCCTAGAATTACGTGGGACAAGCTAGGATCTATGGCGTACTAATATCTTCTACAATTATGAAATCCGTAGGGTGCGTAAAACTACCTACATAGAGCGGGCAATCCCTTAACTCTACCAAGAAAATTACAACTAACTCTAGGATTCTCGGGGTCTTGCCTATTTGGGATAGGTTTCTTCATTACCCAATTATAGTAGGTGCTAGTCATGATGTTTATTGGGGACTTGCGATCAATGTAGGCCTTTGCCATGAAAAGATGTCCTTTGCAACATGGTATGTTGAGATTCCAAGGATTTCCAAATTTGATCCGAGGGCTTTTCCTAACATACATGTGACAAAGGTCGCGCACTAAGTGTGGGTGGCGTGAAAGTTCCTCTTCCGTAGTAAACTTATTGAAGTATTCATCACCTACTTCGTCTACTTCATCGGTTGATTCTTCCTTAGGAGTTTTTCTAACCTCAAGCATAGTCTCATGGTTCGCTTCGCCACTAGTCCTATTTGGTTTCACTAAGGTGATGGTATTGACGAATTGAGCGTGCTTGGATAACTTACTGGGTCCTTAATTTTCACACGGAAGCTTCGGAGAATGAATCGAGATGGCATTAACCTTTCGATGGTCTTCCTATCACTATTGGTCATGGCTTTCAAAGGTTATCTATCTTCCTATCCATCTCGGTTTGTTGTTGGTTAAAGCGGTCCAAAGCTTAGCTATTTGAGCTTTTGGGATGTAACTAGGTATTGCAACATCCTTCTATGTTTTGTTGGCTAGGGTCGTGGGACCATGGGGAATCATTAGAGGTGAATTATTTGGTTTGTCCCCAATTATAGTCGGGTTTGCCCCTCCATGCTTCTCGGGCATCATTGAAAGCCCTAGGTCCGGGTGTTGTAGGGAATCTCCTCCCATTTCATTGGTACGCAAAGATGCGTAGTCAACGGAAGCTTGTTCGGGGAGTCTCGTGCAAGTACGAGTGTCATGGGGACCACTACATGGCTCACACAAGGAAGAGACTTTGTTCACTTGGCGTGAAAACTTAGGATTCTCGTAGGAGCTCATTAGGAATTTGACTTGATCTTCAAGTTCGAGCATCCTACGATTGGAAGTTTGTAAGTCAATGGGAGCCAAGGAGATTGCCTTGACGGTTTTGGGCAACTCACGGGGGTCATTCTGACTTCCGTTGTCATAGAGGGTAAGGTCCTCTATTGTACCCCACGATTCTTCCGCGGTAAGATCACTAAGTTTGCCACCGGCTGCTTGGTTGATGGATTGCTTAGTTGAGAAGTTGACATGATCATAAAATATTTGGACTTGAAGCCAAAGATCGATGTCGTGATGAGGGACTTCATGGAGCAAGTCCTTGAATCGAGTCCATGCCTCGTAGAGAGATTCACCTTGACGTTGTTGGAACATCAAGATTTCATTCCTAAGTTTAGTAGTTCTCCCCGGTGGGAAAAATTGGGCAAGGAAACGAGTAGTGAGATCATCCCAACTTGAGATGGATCCGGAGGAAGTCGCTCAAGCCAATTACTAGCTTGGTCCGTAGAGAATTGGAAGAGCAAGCGCGTGGTCTCCCGTGTGGTAGCATCACACATCGATGGAATCAACGATTTTAAGGAAATCCTTGAGATCTTGATTAGGATCTTGAACGAAGTCCATGGAATGCACATCCGCTTTGCACCAACCGGATGGTATCGGATCGCGGCCGTAGTTTGAGCTTGATCGGGAGCTCAATAGTGTTCCTATAGCCTTGGTGGCTTGGTCAGAGTATTCACCAAAAGTACGGCCTCTTGGCGGGTCAATGATTGGTGGGTCGATGGGAAGTGGTGGATGTGGTGGCGGGTTATCACCTTCCATGATGAAAAGTGATGGGATTACTAACAAAGTCACGAAGAAGGGGGATAGACTATAAGGAAGCTAAAATGAGAAAAAAATCTTGCTTGATAGGAATCAAGCAAGGGAACCTAAAGAGATAAAAATCTAACTAGCTATTCTATTCATGGCGGTAGCATAAAAACTTGATGTGCGTACAAGGCGCGTTCGGGGTCAAAGAAACTTCCTTTTCGTCGAAGCAAGTTTTCAACACCCTCGGCGATGAACCTAATCGTTGTAGTGTAGTATTGGGTAAGCCTCGGGTATTGATATCGTTCTCTAGGGGAATAGGAATGCTAGTGAGAAGTGTACTACGCTAAGGTTGAGGTTGAGGAAGATTATTTTTTTATCTTTTTTTATATTTTTTAGAAAGCTAAGGGTAAAATCTCGGGGTTTGGATTTGGGGGTTGGTACTTCTACCGATTACTTCTACTATCTAATTATCTAAACTATAGGTAGTCTTATGTCTTTTGATGTGTGCTCGTATGATGATTAAAAATGTGCTTACCTAGATACTATTACTCCCTAGTTATCTTTTATTGGTGGTTGAATTGTCATGTCCTTATTCTTAACGCGCTGTGTTTTATAAGGTTGTAGGGTGTGCCTTTTCCTAACTCTTTGAGATTACCTTAAGGTTGTGCCTCGAAATTCTCTAAGATTCATAAACTAACTTTAAGGGTTATCTTTGGATGTTTAGCCTACGAAATCCGCTAAGTGATTTATAAACTAAGGTTCACAAAGATTACTCAAGCATTTAAACACAACGATGGTCTAATCGCACTCCTAAGCCAATTACAATTAAGATAAGAGACAACCAATCAATAATTAATAACTAGGTTTCATAGATCTAAGCAAACACACAAGAAATTTAGCTGGACATGTTAAACACGCAAGCATACACACATTCAATCGAAGACATAATAAAATTAATAAAGTAAAACACTTATCTTGATGTAAAATAGGGTATGAGAACCCTAAGATACTGTCCAAGTCAGACTACAAACGTTTAGGGTTTTTACTCCACACGTCTACCTCCTAAAATTATGAAAATTCGATTTTTATATATAATTTTACACTTGCGACGGCATCGCCTTATAGGTGGGACGCCGTCAGATCGCCGTCATTAGGGTTTCGTCTTGGCCAAGTAATAGTTGGGACGGCATCACGTTGTATTTGTGACACCGTCGGCTTCGATGAGTGACGTGATGCGATTACGGATCTAGGTAAATGCGGGATGAAAAGTCTTCGTGACGCCTTCCTCTTCAAAGCTGGCGACGTCGGTGTATTTTAACAAAAAGTCTATTGAGCCGTCACATTTAATTACGTATAAAGGGACGTAGCCGCCTTTGATTGGGACGCCGTCGGTGCAATTCAGTGAGCTTGAGTGTATTTGATCTTGACTTAGCCATTGTTGGGATATGAAAGTCTTGAAGATATGAAAGTCTTGAATATTGATAAAAATCTTGTAGTACGAAATCTTGGAAAAAGTCAAAGAGTCAAAATCTTGCTAAAGACAATGTCAAAGTCTTGTATAACGAAGTCAAAATCTTGCAAGAACAAAGAAGCTATTATATTTGTTTATAGAAAGTATTGTAACTCTAGAATATTCTATGTTTAGATTACTTGTCGTACAAGGATACAAATTGTAAACCGACTAGGATATCCTTGAGCCTATAAAGGACTCCTAGATTGGCATTAGAGTGCGAGTTTATGAGTTTTAGAGTTCTGAATTTACAAGTTATTTAGTGTTTTAGAGAAAAGTTCGATAATCTTAGAGTTGTTTAGAGTATCGCATAATAAGCGATTTAGAGTTTATAATAAAGTTATTCTTCTTAGCTTTGTTAAGTAAATTCGCGTACTTGATAAAGATTGCTCGGTGTTTCTTTGTTAATAACTTAGGATTTATCCGGGTTGTTAAACCTTAACAAGCTAGTTAAAGTTAGTTTGATTAAAGTATATCGATCCAACAAGTGGTATCGAGCTTGTGTGGAAACTCGACTAGGAAGAAACCCTACTTCAACAATATTCAAGATGTCGATTGAAATTTTCCACCACCTCAATCACCTCACTCGAATTCCAATAATCAAGAAGGAGAATATGATCTACGGTGCATGAAGATGAGGCGGTATATTGCCATTACGAGACCATGCTCTATGGAATGTAATTGTGAATGGGAATGAAGTAATTCAGAACCCATTGATATTCTGGACAACCCAAAGCATCAAGGCGGTCTTACCAAGGCAACCCTAAGGAATCAAGAAAAGGCACTAAACATTCTTTTATACGCCATTCGGATGGTCATCTTCTCAAATTTCATGATGCTAAAGATGCTAAGCGACTCTCCGTACGCTCTCAAGACCAGATTTGGAGGAATGAAGCCTCTAAGAAGATGCATGTAAATTTGTTGAAACAACAGTTTGAAACTTTCACGGTTGGTGAAAGAGAAAGTCTTGATCTTTGCATATGACGAGTTTCAAAATCTCCTCAACATGTTGGAGTTATACAAGGCAGAAGTATCAGTTGAGGATGCTAATTTGAAGTTTCTAAGGAGTTTGCCATCTACATGGCATGTGATTGTTACTATGATCAGAGGACAACAAGGTTTGGATGTCATGGACTTTGATGATCTCTACCATCAACTAAAGGTGTATGAGCATGAGATGAGTGGTCAAACAAATTCCAAGTCTCACGATTGCTTTTCTATCATCGAAAAGAAGAACAAGACTTCAATCAAAATCTTGCTTCTCCTCAATCTTGTTTCTCAAAGTCTGCTTGTTTATACCCTCCTTCATATGTTCAAGAGCCCCACCACCTACCACTATGCACTCAGATGAAGTTGTGTGCTCCTTCTTTGCACAACAAGCCGGTTTACATCACTTATGAAGAAGATCTAGCATGCAGTTGAAGAAGATGCACTTGAAGAAATTGATGTCGGTGGCAAGTTGCTATGATCAACGCAAGGATCAAAAGTATATGAAGAAGACATGCAAAAGCATTGATTTCAAACCAAAACAAGGAATAACTTTTGACAAATCCAAAATTGAATGCTTCAATTGTCAAAAACCGGTCACTTTGCAAGGAGTGCAGTTGCTAAGTATCAAGCAAGCAGAACATCCGAGAAGCCAAAACTTGAGCTCAAAGAAATTTCAATTCTTGAAACAAAGGCTTTGGTTGCTCAAGAGAAGTTATCGAAGTTAGTGGGTGAAGAGCTTGATGATGAACCGGTGACTTCTTGTATGGTAGCGATGGAAGATGTAGTTGAAGAAGCGGTGGAAGCATTGGATGGACCACCGCTTTTGATGAAGAACACGAACATGCTACTTTGGAATCGATGATGGCTTTGGAGGATTTGATTGGAGCAAAGAAAGTGAAGATGATCCTGTTCTTCTTGCAATGGTGGCTACTTCACCAACTCGTCTCCTATCTCGAGGTATGCTCAAACTGTTATGATTTTTATCAAAATTACTTAAATGTTATGTAATTGAAAGAGATAATTGTGTTAGGGCTAGGAGTGCGAGGTGGTGGTTATCAAATAACCTTAGAATCTATGGAAGCCAAAATTCTAGCACATGAAACTAATGAAGTAGCTTGGGTGAAAAATATGAACAACAGGATTACCGGTTAAAACTTAGTGAATGGAAATTAAAGCGTAAAATTCTTTGAAATTGAGAAATTAACTAAGGGAAGAGATGATTTATTAGCTAAGTTTGATGCACGGAAAGAATACGGTTTGTCACATGTTTCTTATGTTCAAAAAAAACAAAGAGCCTACCTTAAAAGCTGGATTAGGTTTTGGAATGGATTTTAGTAAACTAGAAGAAAACCAACCTAGTGATCGGGATGAAGGTGATTTTGAGGACATAACAACTAGTGATGATGAACTCATTAACTATGTAGATACATCTAGTAATGAGGGCTCAATAAGTGAACCACCTCATGAGTATAAGAAAGATAATGGTTATCATGTTGTTCCTCATCCCATCGGCATTCATCAACCCTCTAGGCCCGATGTTTCTCGTTTTGGAGTAGATAGTCTAGAATTTAGGAAAAAGCTTGTAGCTCAATCTAGGTCTAAAAACCCAAAGAAGTCATTGAAAATAATGTTCAAAATCAAGCGGTACCTTTAAATCAAAGTCTTGCTCCACAAGCGATACATCTCGCAAAACCTTTTCAAAACAAGATCTTGCTAAACCTTTTGGGATAACTTTGGTCAAAACAGTTTCATCATTCACCAAGAAGGCAAAATAATTTTCGGCATAGAAATAGAAGAAATCACTTTGGAAGTATGGGTCAAAAGCGTGTTTTGTGTGTTTTAGTCCTACTCATTTAATCAAGGATTGTGAACATCACTCGAATACCTTAGCAAATTTCCAAAGAATGATCCGCCAACCACAAACCTAGAGAGCACAAACCGGTTTGGAATAATTCAAACAGGTTAATCACGAAACTTCACACGGATCATAGATACCCACATCGAGAAGACCTTTTCAAAACCTTGAGTATCTCTCGTGCTTTCCAAAATCTTGCTCACCAAAACAAGGTACTAATCACACTATTTGGAATAGGAATCCTAGGAGATCTCACTATCAACCTAGAAGGTATTACAATTCACATGGGGATCTAGATCACAGGAACCACGTGTTAAACCGAATGGGTTAAGAGGAAGGTATCTTCGAGGACAATCAATACTTTCAACAAAAGTGAATCGATGCTTTTGTGATACAAGAAAAAGCTAATAATCTTGTAAAAGAGATTTATGTTGAAAAATCGAAAGTTTTGAAAATCCACATGCTAAAGATCAAAAGATAATTACGTATCATCATTTGAAAGATAGTGGGAATTACATACTCAAAGAATTTGAGTTTGTAACTCCACAAGGAACACAAGTCGATAATGGCTTGGGTTCCTAAAAATCACTAACTCTTTTCTTTGTGTGCGGGGCAACCCGGAAGAGGAGCTTAAAGATCATCTAGTTTTAGATAGTGGTTGCTCGGAAGTATGACAGAGACAAAGAGATCTGTCTTATTTTAGAAATATTAGTGGAGGAAGAGTTGCATTTGGGAATGATCCCAATGGAGGAAAGATTCTTGAAAAGGAACTATCAAAGCGGGGCTTATATACTTTGAGAATGTTAGATATGTGAAGGAGCTTAAGTTCAACTTGTTATCGCCTCTCAAATTTGTGATAAAAATCATCACGTGTTATTCAGCGACGAATGTCTCATCCTTTCCTCTAACTTTAAGCACAGTTGATAATGACTTGGTAGTGCTAAGAGTACCAAGGACAAATGATGTGTATAGTTTAGACATGAAGAGTCTACATTCTTATGGTAGAGCCACATGTTTGGTGGCTAAAGCAACATCTGAAGAGGCACATCAATGGCATAGAAGATTTGGCCATGTTAGTTTCAAGAATATCAACAAACTGCTCAAAGGCAATCTAGTTAGAGGTTTACCTTCACAGACTTACAAGAATGATCAATCATGCTTGGCATGCAAGAAGGGTAAACAACACAAAGCTTCTGCAAGAAGCTTGAGGAGAGGACTATTAGAGAACCATTGAGCTGTTACATATGGATTTGTTTGGACTCTCTCTCGTGGCAAGTTTAAACAAGAAAAATAATGTTTGGTTGTTACGGATGATTGCAGAGATTCGGTTGGGTTTTCTTTTGGGTTTTAAAGATGATACTTTTGATGCTATTCGGACTCTCATAATAGCTCTTGAAAATCAATTGAGACTCAAGGTTAGAGGTATTAGATGTGATAATGGGATGAATTCAAGAACAAGCTTATGGATGAATTTTGTGCAAACAAAGGCATAAAAAGGAGTTTAGTATTGCTAGAACACCACAACAAAATGGTGTTGCAGAGAGAGGAAGAATAGGACTTTGATTGAAGCGGCAAGAATAATGCTAGCGATTCCCATCTCCCTATTCAATTTTGGGCGGCGTGTAAGTCTGCGTGTTATGTATATGAGTCTCATCACCAAACCACAGATGAAGACACCCTATGAATTATTGATGGGCAATAAACCCAACATTGCTTTATGAAGCCTTTTGGATGCCCTCTCACTATTTTAAACACCATTGATAATCTGGGAAGTTTGATGGCAAGTCGAAGAAGGATACTTATTGGGTTATTGCACTAATGAGAAAGGCTTTAGAGTATACAACGAGTTACTAAGAAGATTCAAGATTGTCTTCATGTTGAGTTTTAGAAGATCAAGACAATGAGAAAGGTAAAGGTCCCGATTGGATGTTTGATCTTGAGGTTTTAACTCCTTCAATGAATTATGTACTGTTAGAAGACAATCAACCTGTGCACAATGGAGAAGATTTACAATATGTTGTTCATGAAGTTCATATTAGACCGGATGTTGTTCTCGATGAAGATCCTGTTAGTCCAAAACAAAATCGATGTTCCCAAGCAAAAAATCGATACTTCAAAACAAAATCTTGTTGCACCACAATCCTCATTATCTCGCCGAGGATCAATCTATTCAAGAGGAACTTAATCGGATGCTTCTTCAAGATGTATTAGCACATTCTTACATCGATGAACAAAGATGAGCTTATGAAGAATCTGTTTATCATTCCAAGACCAAGCACATCTGATTAGGCATCACTTTATCGAGATTGCTATGAGCACAGGCTCATTAATGTGGTTAAGGTTCACACGAGATGATAATGTGGTGATTTACTCACCAAAGGCTTTGATGTTTCAAGATTCACTCACTTGGTGGTGAGCATTGGCATGATTAACTCTTGAGCTACATTTAAGGGAGGACTACTTATTATTAGTTTAGTCCTGTATTGTTTGAGGGAGGATATTTGTGTATACTTAGTTTATCTGAGAAGAATTTGGAAAAGTCTTGCTTTTCACGAAATACCACTGAAAATCTTGCTTGGGAAAATCTTGACACGTGGAAAATCTTGTTTGTCTTATTAAAATCTTGTTTCAACGGTTATATTGAGGGTAATTAATGCTAACGGTAATTTTATTTTGGGTGTGATTTTTGAATCTCACCTATAAATAACTACTTTCCGATTTTCCTCTTATATTAATACCTTAGCATCTTTTCCATATTTCTCTCATTCTTATTCGATTCCAATTCTTATTGTGCTTACATAATCACCAATGGCGATTCGACCTCTTGTTTCAAAGCACAATATGGTGGCCAATTTAGACAAGGCCCGAAGATAATGAGGCGTTTCATGATATTATTGATTATCTCCTTTGGTCATGATCGGTTATGCTCTTTTAGTGGAGCCGGATATCATAGAACCTTGGATTCAAGAATTTTGGGCTCTTTGCAAGGATAATATAGAGAATGATGAATTTTATATTAGAGCTACGGTTGTTGGAAGAAGCTGTGAAGATTATGAAGCCTCCATTAGAGAAGACTTGTTGTTTAATGATGACGATGGGGCTATTCGTTTTACTAAGGAGTTGATTTGGGAAACTTTGGACATCTTGGTTATGAAGGGTCTTTAAAGAACAAACTTTTCGGAAACAACTATTTTGTCCTCAATGGAAGTTTTAATACATGTGTCGTTACATTGTATTAGTGCTAAAAGTACTTCTTGGGGCAGTTTGGGTCAAATATAGCATCGCTATGGTGGGATTAGCTACTGAGATCGTGTTTTTAATTTTTCAAGGTTGATTCTCGATGGCATGCTTTCTTACATTAATCATGGATCCAAATGGTTAATGTATCGAGTTTATACAAGTTTTCTTGAACAAACAACTTCTCGATGTACCAAAGTCTCACCGATTTACTTCTGTTATTGTACAACAAGCAAAGATTTTTACTTTTATGGCAAGAAGAAGTGATCTATTCGGAGGTCCGAAGACACAGTTAACTACTTCTATAATGGAAGTTCTTCAAGTCATTAGAGCGATGTTGAAGATCTTGCGACAAGTGAAGGTCTTGCACCTACAAGTCTTGCGATCGCAAATACTCCTCTCAAGAAAGTATCGTGCATCTCCACAGTCTTGTTTCCCCAATCTTGACGTTCAAGCAGATGTTGTGGTTTCACCTTCTCCATCTCCACAACAACTGTTCTCGCTTAATCGGAGGAATGTTCATCAATTAAAGGAGATGATTCACATACTATACCCCTGAAGAAATGACATTGGACAATTATGTTTTAACAAGGGAGTTGGTTAAGTTGCAAAAGACTACTAAGGTTCAAGCCAAGCGAGATAAAGAAATTGAAGCTAAAATTTAGAAGGCTAAAACTTTTATCGGCCTTTGGTTTAAGAATTTCAGATTGGGTTAAATCAAAGAAGAAAGCACAAAGGCGGTCTAAGAAAAGTAAACACCAAAAGGTTCATCAACAATCTTACATCAACTTGGGAGGAATTTAGAAGAACGAACTTGAAAGAAGATATGGTTAAAGAGAATGAACACGAAAGTTCTAAAAGTCCGAAGAAAAGATCATTCAAGATCTTGAGGAGCAAGTTCAAGTTCAAAATCTTGCGATGATCAAAGTCTTGAACAACAAATTCTTGCTTTTCAAAGTACCTTTAGACAAGAGGTAATAACTCCAAGAGTGTTAGATTTTGAAGAGGAAGCTGGTCCTTCTACAACAGTTATACAAGAGGAAGAAGCTATTCTCAAACCTATTCATTCTGCAAGTGATGATGAGTTCATTGCTACAATTTTAGGAGATTTATCACAACCAAGAGGTGGAGTTACTATTCGAGAAGTACAAGAAGAAGAACAACAAAGAAATTCTCAACCTGCAATTGATCCTAAGGATAAAGGGAAAGGTGTTTTGGTAGAAGTAAAGAAAAAGAAGTTAACTTTGGCAGAACTTAAAGAAATTGAAGTTGCTAGGAATGAAGTCAGCTGACTAGAAAGCTTCAAGAAGAGTTATATGCTAAAGATAGAAGCTCGAGAAAGCTCAAGAAGCTCGAGTAGAGAAGCGACTAAGAAGTTACAAGATAAATTAGAAGTCAAGTTTGTTGAACCATTACAATCACTGCTCTGTTAGATATATGTCAAGAAGACCTAATTTAGCTAAAGAAAGGAATGCAATGATGGCATATTTGAAAAGAGAGGATATAAAGGATTGCGTGTTGAACTATGTTGATATGAAAAGACTATATGATCTTTCAAACAGAGGCTTATAAGAAGGATGTTGCAGGCATCAAAGACTTTAGAGAAGAAGCTACTTGACCGAAGCGGAAAGAAAGAAAAGTTTGAAAAAAAAGGAAAAGCGAAGTTTCTGGATGTTCGGTTTTCAAAGAAAGAAAAAGTTGAATTAAGATCTGAGACTAAGGATGAACTAAGGAATTATCGCAGAGTGGTAGATTTTGTCAAGAAGCTCAGAAAGCTCAAGAAGCTCATAGTAGAGAAGCAGCTAAGAAGTTACAAGATAAATTAGAAGTTGAAGCTGTTGAACCATTACAATCCCCTACTCCTGTTAGATATATGTCAAGAAGACCTAATTTAGCTAAAGAAAGGAATGCAATGATGGCATATTTGAAAAGTAGAGGATATAAAGGATTGCAGAAGTTGAACTATGTTGATATGAAAAGACTATATGATGTCAAAGCAGAGGCTTATAAGAAGGATGTTGCGAGCATCAAAGACTTTAGTGAATAAGCTACTTGGATCGAAGCGTAAAGAAAGAAAAGTTTGAAAGAAAAAGGAAAACCGGAGTTACAGATGTTGGGTTTTCAAAGAAAGAAAAGTTGAATTAAGATCCGAGACTAAGGATGAACTAAGGAATTATCTCGAGTGGTAGATTTTGAATATTCAAAAGAAGATCTTGACATGAAGATGAGCAGATCACAGTTAGTGCTTTTGAAGTTATGAAATCTAAAGATGGAGATTATATGATTTTTCATAAAGAAGATGAAAGCTTCAAAGTTTTCAATAGGCTATGGGACTTATTGCACATTATAGATAGAGTAGATTTATTCTATTCATATCATGTGGTGAAAGCTTACTTTGAACATAATCCATTAGAAGGATTGGTTTAGTTTACATGGTGATCTCATAACCGCATGGGAAATCAAGAAGAGAATCGATGATATTTGGAAGAATCAAGAAAATTGGGAAATTGTTTCTTGGAGATTCTTTGAAGAATCTGGAGTTCATGTTTTAGAGCTAGAAAATGGAACAATGATACACATGTTTGCAGACAAAGATACCCTCTCACAATGAGCTCATGAGAAGAATGCTAGAGCATGGAATGGAAGTAGAAGAGGATAATGAAGCGCTTGCATGGTTATCAACTTGTTTATCAACCGGACTACCATTTTTGAAGATGATGAATAAACCGGTATGAGACTTAATTGAATAAATTATTTTTGATAAATCAAGACTTTATTTAAAGTATCACGATCAAACAAGATTTTAATCAAAGTATTGCTTATGACTTTTAACCGCTTAAGTGATTTTTGAAGATAACTTTTGTTAAGTAACAAATATTTTAAACAAAGGTTGAATAAATGTTTTTGAGATGATAACATCAATAAGTTATCAATCCACCATGGTTACAAAAGGATTGACTAATCCATGAGCAAACGACTACGGTAAAGATATATCAAATCCTTTTTAGTTGACAACTTGCTAATAAGTTGGATGGTAATCAACTCACCATATCGAATGTGAAGAGTTGGCTAGCCCACAAGAAAATGGCTTGTGGTAAAGGCGATGGAAAAACCATTATTGGTAATTAGTTCACCATTTGATAAAAGAACTAACTAGTCCGAAGGGTACAACTTTTGGTAAAGACAACTCGAATCATTGATAGGCGATGATTTGCTAAAATCATATGGTTATCAATGTACCATGGTCTTACACACCAAAACATTTGGCTACTCGAGTTAATGGCTTTGGTAAAGAGATCTAAATCCATTAAGTTTTCAATGATTCACCTTTCACAGGAGTTAACACACTTGGAAGTGATGAGAATAGTATGCAACTTAAACTGAATTAATGTACAAAATTGTCATATGTTCTTTGTGTTCTTTGAAAAGATGGAGCTTCTTGGATGATGCTACAAAGATTATTTCTCTGAGATACTTTGACAAGCACAGACACTACGGAGATACAATCCAAAGACTAAGAAACAATTTGTCCTTAAAGATGAAGTCATTAAAGATAAATTTACAAGGGAACTTGAAGTCAAGCAAGTAGAATTCAAGTTAGGGAGGATTGTTGGGATATGAAAGTGCTAAAGATATGAAATCTTGAAGATTGATAAAAGTCGTAAGTCGCAAAATCTTGGAAAAAGTCAAAGAGTCAAAGTCTTGCTAAAGACAATGTCAAAGTCTTGCATAACGAAGTCAAATCTGCAAGAACAAAGAACTGTTATATTTGTTTATAGAAAGTATTGTAACTCTAGAATACTCTATGTTTAGATTACTTGTCGTACAAGGATACCAATTGTAAACCGATTAGGATATCCTTGAGCCTATAAAAGGACTCCTATATTGGCATTAGAGGTACGAGTTTATGAGTTTTAGAGTTCACTAATTTACAAGTTATTTAGTGTTTTAGAGAAAAGTTCGATAATCTTAGAGTTGTTTAGAGTATCGCATAATAAGCGATTTAGAGTTTATAATAAAGTTATTCTTCTTAGCTTTGTTAAGTAAATTCCGCGTACTTGATAAAGATTGCTCGGTGTTTCTTTGTTAATAACTTAGGATTTATCCGAGGTTATTAAACCTTAACAAGCTAGTTAAAGTTAGTTTGATTAAAGTATATCGATCCAACAGACATCATTCGTGAGCACCTTTTTAACGAAAGGGTAGCTCCAACCCGTGTCAATCACGCTGGAAAGGAAGTAAACCGAGATCCATACGGTATGAAACTCAATGGGCTCAAGCCTGAATTCAAAAAGTGGCAGGAACTCCTTAGAGCCAATGTCATTAGCACCATAGGAAATAGAGACCATATCAATGCTTGCCTTTGTCACATGCTCTACAACTTGTCAACTCGTCAACCATTCAACTTAGCTTACTACATTGTTAGGAGAATGGTAGATATCCCTACTCAAGGCTCCATTGCTCTTCCATACGGGATGCTACTCACCCCGTCTCTATAGAGCATTTGCACCCATTCCACCAAGTCCAAAAGGGTTGATGCTAGATTATTCTTTCATCCCTCACATATTTGTGTCCTTGAGTGACGAGCGAGTGGCTAAGACTAAGGCAAAAGGAAAAAGGGCAAAACCTCCAACTCCTTCATCATCATCATCAATAGTTCAAGATGGTCTCCCCACCTCGACTACCACCTCAAAAGTACTATGCATCTCTTCCCGTGATTGAGAATGAATCGTGAGTTCAAGCAAATCAAGGGATGTTCAAGTGCCTTGGAAGAATGATGAAAAGATTTACAAAAGTTGGATAAGTGAGGTTTTAAGGAGTGTTTGGAACAAAACAAAAACAATGATGTATGATACTATTTGGGTGTTTTACTTTGTAGGATGATAAACTAACTTGAAACAATGTTGTATGCTAACCGGTTTATGCAGGGGATAGCACACAGTGTTATCAAATTTACCCATTTTCACTTATATGTGAAAATCATTAGCCTTGGTCAAAATCATTGCTCCACTATGTTTGTGTATGCTATTGTTGCTCCTAACTAGAAATAATTAATGCCATATGTTTTAAGAAAATTTCGGTGTTTCAAAAAGTCTCGGATGGTCAAAATAGTGGCTGTGAAAATTTCGAGCACCACGGACTGACGGCACCAATTTTTGGTTCCGCTTGTTCAGAATTTGTGCCGCCATACCAGACAAAGGACAGACGACACCAAAATTTTGGTGCCAATTGTAAAAATTGGTGCCATGGGGACTGCGGGTAATTTTCTAAATTTTGCTAATTTCAACATTCCAAATTACCATAATTTGCTTCTATGATAGTTCTTACTAGTTTTATCCATATTAGAACTAGCTAACACACTTAGACATATAGGATAACCATTTCCCAAAGAAAATTCAAAATTCTAAAAATTCACCCAAGGAACCCTTTTTCATAAAGGAAGAAACCAAAAAATTGGTTCCTTGTAATCCGTGGGTGATCTGATTCTCAAGATCCTATAATCATTAGAACACATTTATTGCATATCTTTGTTTATTCACTCAATCCTTCTTGTATGGCTTGACTTAGATGATATGACTAGCATTAAAAACACTTCCAAATCATTAGAAACCTCCTTTCTTCTATGGATTAACATCAAATCAAACACATTTCTTCATAATTTCATAATCCTATAAATTAAGACCTTATAAGATGATCATCCTCACACCTTCCAAATTTCTCTCATCTTCTACTAGAACAAGTGATAAGGTTTTAAAGGTACCTTTTAAGGGTCATTTAAGCCCTTATTCGATCACTCAGATCCGTTATTGCTTAATATCGTTCCTTTTCACTTTTAGGTCTCTTGAAGGCAAAATGCTGGAATGATGCTTATTTGGACGAAAAGGCGCGAATATCTGAAGAAAATGGCCAAAGTCGAATCGAGACACTCAAAGTCTTTGAAACATAAGGCGACGGCGTCATCTGATATCTGCGACGCGTCGGGAAGGAATTTTGCGACGGTCGAGGCGAAATTGCATGTTTTCAAGGGACGACGTCAGTTCTAAAGGAGTAGGCCGTCGTTACTCGAGACGGCCTAGATGCGCCCAAGACGGTCGAGGTGAAGGGGGGCGTCACGGTCATAAGGTGGCGCCGTCGAAAGGTTTACGTGGCCAAGACGAAACCCTAATGAGCGGCGACACGGCAGCGACCGCCACGAAACATAAGGTGGCGCGTCGATATGTAATCTTATATATAGAATCCGAATTTTTCGTTTTGAGGGTAGTCTTTTGGAGTAAAACCTAAAACCGAACCAAGGCTTTCTTGTGCGATATTTTAGGTTCTAAACCCTATTATACATCAAGATAAGTATTTACTTCATTAATTCAATTATGTCTTTGATTATTTGTGTGTATGCTTGCATGTTCTCCATGTCCAGCTAATTTATTTGTGTGTTTGCTTAGGAATATGAAACTTAATTATTGAATATTGATTGGTTGATACTTATCTTAGTTGACTAATGATCTAGAGTGCGCTAAATTATTCGTTGTGTACTTAATGCTTGAAATTTCTTTGTGAACTTTAGAATATAATTATCTAGGTAATTGTAGGATAAAGTATTCAAGGACAACCGTGAGAGTAGGCGTCTATAAATCACTAGAGGATTTGTAAACAAGACCCTTTGGTAATTTCAAAGAGTTAGGAAATAAGCACGCCCTATAGCCTTAGAATCACAACGCAACTAGGAATAAGGACGTGACAAATCAACCATCAATAGGAGATAATTAAGGAGTAGTAAAACCTAAGTAAACACATCTTTAAACTATCATACGAGTACACATCAATTAGACATAGACTATCACAACCTTAGTTTAGATAATTAGATAATAGTAGAGTAATGGGTAGCAATACCAACCCCCAAATCCAATACCGAGATTCGTACCTTTTCATTTTCTAAAAACATAAAAGATAAAAATAATCTTCCTCAACCTCAACCTTAGCGTAGTAACTTCTCACTAGCATTCCTATTCCCCAGAAACGATATCAATACCGTGGCACCCTAATTACTACACTACAACGATTAGGTTCATCGCCTAGGTGTTATAAAACTTGCTCGAAGAAAGGAAGTTTCCTTGACCCGAACGACGTGTGTAGTTATCAAGTTTTGGCGCATTGCGGGAATAGAATAGCTAGTTAGTAGTCCACCTCGCTTAGGTTTCTTTGCTTGATTCCTATCAAGTAAATTTTCTCATTTTTTTAGCTTTCTCTTAGTCTATCCCCTTCTTCGTGACCTTTGTTCGTAACACCCATCACTTTTCACCATGGAAGGTGACAACCAACCACCACTCATCAACCCACCACCAAACGACCGCCAAGAGCCCGTACTCTTGGTGAGTACTCAGACCAAACCACCTAGGTTATAGGAACACCATTGAGCTTCCGACCAAGCCCAAACTACGGCCCTGCGATCCGACACCATCCGGTTGGTAAAAGCGGATGTGCATTCCATGGACTTCGTTCAGAAGATCCAAATCAACATCCGAGGATTTCTCAAAATTGTCGATTCCATCGACCTTGATGCTACTACTCGGGAGACCACGCGCAAGGTCTCTTCCAATTCTCTCTCACGGGACCAAGCTAGTAATTGGCTTGAGCGACTTCCCCGGGCTCCATCTCAAGTTGGGATGATCTTACTTCGCTTCCTTGCTCAATTTTTCCCACCGGGAGAACCACTAAGCTTAGGCAGAAATCTTAACGCTTCAAACAACTCCAAGGTGAATCACTCTACAAAGCGTGGACTCGATTCAAGGATCTACCCGTGACTTCCCCATCATGGCATCGATCTTTGGCTTCAAATCCAAATCTTCTACGATCATACCGACTTCATCACTCGACGATCCATTGATCGGACGCGATGGGAGGCTCGGCGACTTCAATGCGAGAGAAATCTTGGGATATTATAGAGGAGCTTGTCGATCAAAGCTACGAAGATTGGAATGATTCTCCGAAACTCCGATTAACGTAATCAACGCCATATCAACCCGTCCGAATCCTCCGACACCTCGAGAAATAAATGAGCGCCATTGAGAAAGTGGATTGATTATCTTATGGAAAGCGAAAAAGAGCCCGTACAAATTCCTCGAGAGGCGTCAAATTCGCCAACTCTACCTACCACCCCACACCTCCTTGGAGTCTCCAAGTCGTGATCAAAACCCAACTTCCGAAGGCGCCTGCGTTCTACTTCCCAATACCACTCTCACCAAGCTTCAAGGAACAAATGAGGAGTACATGGCTCATACGGAAAGATTAGCCAGGTTTGAAGAGAGGTTTATAGGCGAGAGAGAGAGATGCAAGCAAAGATGACGGAAATGATGAATTTGGTAATTGAGTTTACCAAAACAAAGGTTCCCGAAAAGGTGCTCGTAAGAAGCAACGATTGCCCTCCCACTTCATTTGTCAACGCTGTTTCCATTATGCCCGAGAATGCAAAGGTTGAGGCAGAAAACCGAGGGAAGTAATAAGGAGGAGTCGGTTGCATGACGACGAGCCCGAGACCATTGAATACTACCTAACACGAAATCAACAAGAAAACCATTGCAAACCAAGTAAACAACTTTAGGTACAATGAAGTTCTCAAGGAAGCCCTTGATGAAAAATGATGAAGAAGAGTACGACGCCTACCTATGGGACCCCGTATGAGTTAGTTATAAAAACCTCTAACAAGGAAACGTAACACCATTGTGGAATTTCGTAATACCAGTTAGCATAGGTGACATTGATAATATTAATGCCTTGGCCGATCGGGGACCGATGTGAACATAATGCCATTATCAATCTATAATAAGTTAACTAAGGAGAAACCACCAAGATCAGACCTTAGACTCTCCTTAGCTAATCACACTTATGTTCACCCCGTAGGAGTCGCAATAGATGTTCTAATTGAGGTGGCTAACATTGTTTACCGGTAGATTTCGTGATCGTTGATTTTGAAGAAGACAAAACATACCCTCATTCTTGGAACACCGTTTCTAGCTACCGCCAAGGCAACCATCAAATGCGGAGAGGGCGTCATGATACTAAAAGCGGAAGGGGTATGCTAGGATACCCATCATCCCAAGGTATCCTCTCAAAATCATGGAAATGATTACGAAGGAATCGGAAAACCCTAGCCATAATGTTAAGAAAAGATAAATGACCGGGAAAAGGGCTTAGAGACTTCATGGTCCAAGGATTGTATGCAACATTGTGGAAACCCGATAATAAGTTAGGAAGCAACCCCACCTCGGTACCTAAGGCACAAAAGGACCTAAGAAATTTCTAAAAGGAGAAAAGTACTTCTGTACAAATCAAGGAAAAGGGCAATGCAAGGAAAAAACAACCCAAGATGGTTTGGGCTTTTCACAATTAAGAAGACCAACTTAAACGAAACCGTCACCATAATTGACAGCAATGGCCTGGAATCCACGGTGAATATACAACGTCTACGCCGCTTCGATGAAGAAAATGAATGACGAAGAGGCGGTGATGCAAAACGTAGGAGCAGGACTACGAGTCTAGCTACAAGACTCTTAAATAAAGAAAAGCGCTTCGGGAGGCAACCCATGCTTAATTGTTTGCTTGTTAGTGTCATATATCTTTTATTAATTGTTTGTCCTCATGTTTAAATTTGTAAAAATGCTTTATTTTGTTTTAACCTCGTCTTAATTACATATAAAGGTATTTTACATAAAGGATAAGTGTAGGAGGATTACACGTTTTCATAAGAAACGTGAACATGAGAATAACAATTAACTAAAAGATATATATGTTTGTTTGTTCGAGTCAAATGCTTGTATCGAGTCATAATGGATGTTTTGCGTAAGTTTTTCCAGTTCTAAAGATGTAAATTTTCGAAATTTTTCCAAAATCGCGCACCGCTTTTTGTCGAGGATAACTCGACGCGTCAGATTGCAAACGACGCCGAGGAAGGAATAAAACTTGACCACTTTTTCTCGTTTCGAGCTACTTGTAAAATTTTGAATTTTCCGGATCTTAACTTTCAAAACAAATTGTAAACATCCATTCCACAAGCATTATATCCTAGTTTAAATCGAGTCTTATGTATATTATTACCGCCGATTTTACTGCGAAGGTTTCGTTTGTTTTCTTCTAGTGTGCGTGTTTAGTTTGTCAAGAAGAAGTTACACAAGTTTGGAAGGAGCCTTTCACGCAAAATACTCTTGGAAAAGATTTAACCACCACTTTTACGGATCCCTACCGAGCTAATCGGGGAGTATTAGTTTCTTTCGCTTTTTAATTACCTTCTATTATCATAACTTTGATACTTTCGGGGAACATTGGGGACAATGTTCGGTTTAAATGTAGGGAGGAAAATAAACGGAACTTTGAAACTATGCTTATTCTTGACTATTTGCTTTGTCCAAGTGTATTTGTGTAATAAACCATGAGAAAATGTAGGTTAGGATAATTTTAGCCAAATTTAAAATTTTTCATGACGATAAGAGTGGGCCATTAGTCTTAACAAAGCGTCTCATGGATAGGAAGTTGCATGACTAGCACAAAAACCCTTACCACCTAAATTCCACCCAAAATGCGAGGATCGCCTTAGATTAGTAGGAATTAAAGCATTCATCTTTAATGCTTAGAGTGTGAACCGGTAGTATATTAGATTCTAGAACTTGTTTTGTGATGCATTCCGAGATCGCAAGTGAGACTACACTTGTGTAGTTAGGAATAACTAAATGATAAGAGGCATTAGGATAAACCCTTGTTTGATACACGTAATATAATTACTTCTTCCACCTCGGTTGAGTAATTCCCCACACCCTTTGCGATGTACTCATCTTTAGTACACGATACCCTAGTTAACCCCTCGAGCCTATCCTTTTCGCGGTTCTCGTGATGTTTCGGTTTATCCGGATATCAATGAAGAGCATTGTTTACACCCCACCCCAAATATACACCCAAATCGCCTTAGCCTACCTTTATTGCACTCACTTTTAGTGCAAATTTATGTTATCACCCAAAACCCTTAGTTCAATTATCCGGTTGCTTGCATGAGTTGCTAAGTCGAGTCATATCTTTTGTATCTGATTTTGGGATGATTGGGATTCATGGGAAAAGTTAAAGTTTATGAAACATAGGAAAGAGAACGTTAAACTCAAATTCCCTTTGTTTGCATAATAATGTACTCCAAGTGTTTTGATCTTTTCAATTCGGGTCAAATTAGTGTTAGAGTAATAAAACTCAAGTGTAGGGATGTGTCTATAAACCCTATCATTTTGATGTACCGTAGAGGATGGTAGAGTAAAAGTGTATGCAAAAAAAAAAAAAAAAAAAAAAAAAAAATCGAAAAAAAAAAAAAAAAAAAAAAAAAATAAATAAAAAAAAAAAAAAACATACAGGCTACCATCCTACATCTATCTTTAAATTATGTTTGTTTATTTTCGTTGCCTAGAGTTTTAGAATGTCGAGTCTTGGCTTAGCAACGCCATTCTTCGTATACTTGCAACATAGAGATTTTGACTATCCACCACTAAATAGCCTATCCCACCAAACCCTTCATTTCCCTACCGTAAGCCTAACATTACAACCCTTTAAAAGACCTCTTTGATAGTCTTTCCTAGGTGCTTACGCCAAAGCGACGGAGGTTTGATCTATTCTCAAGCCTATGGTAATCTATGTACTAGGACCGGTTAATGAGTGTTTATCTTCCATTTCCGATTTGTTATATTTCATATACACCCGAGAGAGATGTGAGTATCCAAACACCCCATGTGAGGTGCTAGTATGTAATTCCGTGCTTGTTATGACTTTTATGGGCTTATATGTGTTGTGGACCGTTTTGAATGGATGCTTCATGACCCCAACTTATAAATTGATTGGCTAAAAGCACATTTGCTTGAGGACAAGCAAATACCAAGTGTAGGGATATTTGATAAGGTTTTAAAGGTACCTTTTAAGGGGTCATTTAAGCCCTTATTCGATCACTACAGATCCGTTATTGCTTAATATCGTTCCTTTTCACTTTTAGGTCTCTTGAAGGCAAAATGGAATGATGCTTATTTGGACGAAAAGCGCGAATATCTGAAGAAAATGGCCAAAGTCGAATCGAGACACTCAAAGTCTTTGAAACATAAGGCGACGTCACTGCATATCTGCGACGCCGTCCGGAAGGAATTTTATGACGGTCGAGGCGAAATTGCATGTTTTCAAGGGACGACGCCAGTTCTAAAGGAGTAGGCCGTCGTTACTCGGACGGCCTAGATGCGCCAAGACGGCGTCAGAGTCCGAAGGGACGGCGTCACGGTCATAAGGTGGCGCCGTCGAAGGTTTACGTGGCCAAGACGAAACCCTAATGGCGGCGACACGACGGCGCCACGAAACATAAGGTGACGCCGTCACGATATGTAATCTTATATAGAATCCGAATTTTTCGGTTTTGAGGGTAGTCTTTTGGAGTAAAACCTAAAACCAACCAAGGCTTTCTTGTGCGTATTTTAGGTTCTAAACCCTATTATACATCAAGATAAGTATTTACTTCATTAATTCAATTATGTCTTTGATTATTTGTGTGTATGCTTGCATGTTCTCCATGTCCCGCTAATTTATTTGTGTGTTTGCTTAGGAATATGAAACTTAATTATTGAATATTGATTGGTTGATACTTATCTTAGTTGACTAATGATCTAGAGTGCGCTAGATTATTCGTTGTGTACTTAATGCTTGAAATTTCTTTGTGAACTTTAGAATATAATTATCTAGGTAATTGTAGGATAAAGTATTCAAGGACAACCGTAGAGTAGGCGTCTATAAATCACTAGAGGATTTGTAAACAAGACCCTTTGGTAATTTCAAAGAGTTAGGAAATAAGCACGCCCTATAGCCTTAGAATCACAACGCAACTAGGAATAAGGACGTGACAAATCAACCATCAATAGGAGATAATTAAGGAGTAGTAAAACCTAAGTAAACACATCTTTAAACTATCATACGAGTACACATCAATTAGACATAGACTATCACAACCTTAGTTTAGATAATTAGATAATAGTAGAGTAATCGGTAGCAATACCAACCCCCCAAATCCAATACCCGAGATTCGTACCTTTTCATTTTCTAAAAAACATAAAAAGATAAAAAATAATCTTCCTCAACCTCAACCTTAGCGTAGTAACTTCTCACTAGCATTCCTATTCCCAGAGAACGATATCAATACCGTGGCTTACCTAATTACTACACTACAACGATTAGGTTCATCGCCTAGGGTGTTATAAAACTGCTCAAGAAAAGGAAGTTTCCTTGACCCCGAACGACGCGTGTAGCGTTATCAACAAGGTTAAGCAAAAATGACTAAGTCTTATTCTCCATCAAACAAGCCTTGCAAGAGAACGACTAGAATGAGTGTTATACCATATTGTTTTGTCAACATTAGCTCATCCTCCGATTCCTCTCCCCTAACCATCTCATCTCTCATAAGAGATGAGAACTTTCTCACTTTGACTACTCCTACACCACCTCCAAAATCACCTATTGTGGTCACCACTCCGCCACCAACAAAAACTCCCACTACTAGCTCTCCACCACCGGCTCCCAACCAAACATCCAAGTCACCATCACCTCCTAAATCTCCAACTCTCATACCATTAGAGCTATTCTCTACACCACCTACATCTTCAAACCCATTTTTAGAGGACTTGGGGGACTTGCCTCCTAGGCCCAACCATCCACCTTCACTACCATCATTTGGTACAATTGAGCGAATAGCTCATGAGTATACACGTCTATCCTTTGACCCAAACGCCCCGCTAGGGCCTCAACCTTGTCTTTTCCATCCTATTCACCATGACATTCATGGACCTTTGTTTGGGGATCATGACCTACCTCCAACATCCTTGTCTCCTCATATAGAGGACATCGATGAATCCATGTGGGAAGATCACCCACACTCTAAAGCGGAGATAGAAGCCGAGCTAAACCATCTCCACAACTTCTCCAATATGGTGGACTCTCACCTTAGTGAAACCATGCAAATGAAAAATGCTTTGCTAGCCTCCCTAATCACCACTCCAACCACCAACACCAACAACTCCACCATTCCACCACCACAAAATCATGAACCATATTACCCTCATAGACACGGTTGCTCAAATTGTGAGCGGACCGCCCACATTAGCGAACGAACCCGGGTGATGGTCCATGAGCTTCAAGATGAAATGAAGTTCATCCTCAACCACATCCTAGAGCGAATCAATGCTCTTGCTCATCCACCACCTCAATAGGAGGTTCCTAGTTTATCTTTTAAATTCTAAGCCTTTTTTATTTTTTTTTCTAGGATTTTCTTTGTAAGTTTCTAATTTTCTAGGATTGTCTTTTTTAATTTTCTAGGATTTTCTTTATGTACTAACACATCATTGTGTTCCATTTCATGATTTTCATATCATGAAAATTTTAACAAGTGAATGGTGTTTCTTATATTGTTGTTGATTGTTACATGGTGATTGGAAATGCTTATGTACTTGTGATGATGCTTATTACTAACATCTTTTTTGTATCTTTTTCACAATCCATGTATCTTTCTCTTGGCACCTAATTTAGGGGGAGCATTGGCCAAGGGGGAGATACTGGCTCGGGCTCATTACATATTTCGTCTCGCCTCTTCTTTTTGTTTCGACAAAAAGGGGGAGAAATATTTAAGAACTTGGACTTTGACTTTCTTAAAAAGTCAGCTACATACTTTGACTTTTTGAAAAGTCAACATCATACTTTGACTTTTTGAAAAGTTAACATCATACTTTGACTTGTGAAAAGTCAAATTTGGACAAACTAGTCATAAGATAAAATAAACTCTTTATTATCATATTTATCTAACTCACTAGTTATTTCAAGTTCTAAAATTAATTTTATATTTTTGTAACTCTTGTACAAACTTTACATCTTTTATAAAAATAAAATTTATGTTTTGTCCTCAACAAAAAAAGGGAGATTGTTAATACAAATATCGTCATTAAACGTTATTTATATTTTATGATCTTTACCTAAGTTTTGTTAACGACAAAAGTAAATTTAATTTTTATAAAACTTAAAGCTTGTCAAGTTTAATAGATATTAAAACAAGCTTTTCCTTAAATAATATCTTCATCACTCAAGCATTTACATTTTGATTAATCGTATTTTTGATATGCCTCTAAACCATAATGTATGTTAACATTTTTAGATCAAGCATGTTTTGGTTTCTTAAAACAAAACATTACATATGTATTTACATTTAACATGTTTCTAAAATAGAAAACAATATCTGACATCATGTAATGCATCATTGAAATCTCTAGAGGACTTTACTAGATATTTTGTGTGGATTTGGACTCTACATATCTTACACAATCTTGGATGGATTTGGTTGACTTTGGTAAAATTTTGGTAATCTTGTTGTCAGACCCCGGCGGCACCAAAATGTTACACGGGCGGAACCCTTTTTAGGGGTGCGTGGTCCTTGATGACTGCTGTATGTTTTGGCTATAAATAGCAAGCCAAACCAAGTTGTTTTCTCATCCTTTTCTAGCATAATCACATACATTCCTTCTCTCTAACATTTCTAACTCAGTTTCATATCATTACATTGATCCTCTTTTGTAGCAAAGAAGATAAAGGCATATTCAAGCTTCAACAAATAGTTGGAAGTCTTGTTTGTTTTGTTGTTGTATGATTTAGTCTTGTTCATACATCATTGTTGTACCAAACCATCATAAACTTGTGAGTGTGAGTGGTTAGTATTTTAGTCCTTAAAATACATTGTGTGTGGGAGTGGTTGTACCTTTGGAAAAGAACTCGACATCTAGCTTAGTGTCGGAAATTGTGTGTAAGCGAAGTGTAAAGGTTTCTCCGCCGGTGAAAAGAGCTTGTTGACTAGTGAAGTTAAACTCTCGAGTGTGAGACTCGGGGAGTGGAGTAGGGCAAGGAAAAAGAGTCCTTGTATACCGAACCACTATAAATAACTTGTAGTGGTTTGATTGTTTCTTTCCTTATTTACTCTTTATATATATTGTTTGCATGTTGTTTATTATTCACTAACATATCTAAGATCAATATCAATTGATCTTTCAATAAGTCTCAAAACAAAGTTTTTAATCGGTAAACTATTCAACCCCCCTTATAGTTTTCCACACAATGGATAGTTCATCTTCTCAAATGTTTTCAGAAAGTTTATGGTCTTCAAATAAATTTGCATAAATCCAAACCTATACGGAGTTGGGATTCCTTACATTGATGTGCAAACCTTGGCCTCAATTACGGGTTGTCACACATAACCTTCTATTCATCTATTTGGGTCTCCTATAGCGAAAAACATGTCTAGAGTAGCGGCATGGAACCACATCATTGACAAGTTTAAGCAACTTCTCTCAAAGTGAAAGTATAACATGCTATCGATTGGAGGAGATCCATTCTTATTACATCGGTTCTCGGTTCGCTTGGTACATATTACTTGTCAATCTTTCCGATGCCAAATCAAATAGACAAGCAACTTGAATCGCTCGGTCCAATTTTTTAGGGTTCTAAGGACCATGCGGTAAAGCACAAATGGATAACATGAAAATCATTCTCGC
This sequence comes from Chrysanthemum lavandulifolium, assembly GCA_022545495.1. Lineage (NCBI taxonomy): Eukaryota > Viridiplantae > Streptophyta > Magnoliopsida > Asterales > Asteraceae > Chrysanthemum > Chrysanthemum lavandulifolium. The sequence continues at coordinate 189,835,491 of CM040240.1, forward strand.
TTCTAATCAAAAAGGTGGGATCGGCATTGGTAGCTTGAAGGCTCTTAATCAATCTCTCATTCAAAAATGGAGATGTCATTATGTCCATAATTGGAATGCTTTATGGGTAAAGCTCATTAATGCTATTCATGGTACTTACAATAGAGGTTCGAGTTTCTTCTCCCATCTAAAACGTAAAGGCACTTGGTCTAAGATTGGTTCTTCAATCAATTTGTTACATTCTAATGGAGTCATTCCTCACCCTACACTTACAAGGAAATTTAGTGATGGCAAGTCTACTACTTTTTGGCATGACTTTTGGTTAGGCAATTTTTTTTGTTAAAAGTCAAATTTCTCGTCTTTATCAAGCTGATCCACACGAAAACTACCAAGTATGCGATAAATGAAATAATGGTTGGGTATGGAACTGGCCTCGGGGATTATTCTCGATCAATTCAACGATTTCTTGCATTTATTGGAGAGTGTTCACCTTTCGGACAATCCAAACGCATGGTATTGGGATCTTGACAACTCGAAAATATTCACAGTTAAAGAGACCCGGTTATATATCAATGATGTTTTGCTTCCTGATATTTACCAGAAACTCGTTGGTGTATATTCATTCCAAAGAAGGTTAACATTCTATCTTGGAGAGCATTACGTGATTGTTTTTTGAATCGATGGAATCTCAATAAGAAATGAATTGATATTCCCTCTCTGTTATGCCCGATTTGCTATTCATTTCCTGAAACTAACTTTCAATAAGTATGGGATTGCAATGTAGCCTCGACTATATGGAAGTTTGTCTTCAAATGGGTTGATATTCACCCTCCTAATATCCTTGATCTCACTGATCTCTTCAATTGGTTTGATGAATCAATGTCAATTAAATCCTCTTGCAAAACGATCATGGATTCTATCTTTGGCAAGGTTATTTGGGTGATTTGGTCATTCCGGTACGAAGTCATATTTGGAAAGATATATCCTCGTACTAGTGATTTAGTCGATAAAGTGGTTTATTACTCGTTTTTGTGGTATACAAATAGAAACAGGAAAGCATCAAAGTGTTGGAACAATTGAATGCAAAATCAGTTGTTAGATTTTGCTTTGTAATTCTTTTCTTTTATTATATTTTTCTAGCTTCTTGCTAGTTTTAATAAAATTTGCCGTCCAAAAATAACTTAACCCTTTATAATTTTGTGTAACCATCTTTTCTTTTCCTTCTACTCTTATAATCCTTTACTTTTGAATCTCGTATTTTTTGTGTAACAAGTCACATGCTTAGCAAGTCACCGCTTATTATTTTATTTTCCCAGTATTTTCAATCTTAAATAAAATCCTCATAGATGCCAACTCCTTTTAATTTAACACGCCATCAATTTTAAATACATCCCCAAATACTCTTCATCTTCTCCATGTCCACATTCTAAAAAATGTAATAAACCACCACCAACATACGTCAACCACCACATGTAGCTTCCATAGCCACCAGTCCACCACCATTGCAACTACTGTTGCCCACCATTTCTTATTAAAGATTTGAAACTCTTGATTTAAATGAGACACATAGTTCTAAAATACACGAGTTCACTTACTTATACTAAAACAATCATGAAACCCAAAATCAAAGTTAAAACAGTCACATACCAAACCTAAAATGATCCCAAACAAAACATAAAACTGATATATCAACATATTCCGAATTGGAATGGAAGTCAATATATGTAAACCAAATCAAATTGGACACATGTAATCCACCTTAAATCATAAACCCATTTTAATGTGTTTAGTAAATGTGGTTCAAAGTGGTGACGAGGTTATTGTGCAGGATAAGAAAATAAAGTGAAAAAGTGAAGATGATGATGTTTTATTAAAGAGGAAGATTGGGTTGTACAAACTCAAAGTTTGTTTGGCTAGACTTGGGAAAGCCAAGAGGAAATAATAAATAAATAACTTTTGGTCCACGCGGAAAAAACGGGTTTCACATATGCAATAGCGGGTTTTCAGGTCATCGGTATACAAAAACGCGAGTTTCAAAAGTATAAAAGGAAGGAAAAAGATAGTTACACATAACTATAAAATGTGACAACTAAGATACATTTTCGTACAATTAGCCATAACTTTACTAAGGAGGCTTTTCATGTGCAACTGCGTATTTTTAAGAGTTTCAGATATTAGATTAAAGGTATGCTAAATTCATGGTGACGTGGAAATAAATGGCTAATAAATTGGTGTAACTTAGATTATTTGTTGTGGTTATTTTGCCGTTGTTTTTAAGCATATATGAACAAACAAGTAAATCCCCGCAACAAGTCCTGGCTCGACCCACACATAGATAATTTCAACCAATTAAAACTTGATGTCGATTAAATGTTGGTATTGTGGTCCAAAAAAAGATTTAATCTCATTACATAGATGCGTTCTGTAAAACCAAACCAAGTTGTTTCTAAAAAGCGCAACCTTTCCTCATAAAAGCATAGTGCAAATGAACACGATACCGGTATATCGATGAGAGTGGGTTCAAGTTTGTTTTCGGTTTTATTTTAAGGTTTTGTCATGCCATAGTTTGACTCATATGGTTGAAAGAGTTGAGATCAATATAGAACTCATATTTGTCATAGAACAAATGAACCAATCATAACCCTCCATTTTTTATCTAAATTAATATAAAATCATTTTCCACCGTTTTTTTTAAAACATCATATCTTACAAACGGTAAATCTTCAAATATAAAAATATTATCGTGACGAGAATTAAATTATCTTTCATGATATGACTTTACATATTTTCGACAAACATGTTTTTCAAAATTCCGTCCGAAAAATCATATATGATTTTTACGAATCATATATGATTTTAAAAATCATGTATGATTCGATTTTTACGAATCATATATGATTTTACAATCATATATGATTCTCAAAATCATATGTGATTCGTAGAAATCGAATCATATATGATTTTCACAAATCATATATGATTTTTGTTGACCGAAATTTTAAAAAAAAAAGTTGTTAAAAATATATAGTAAGATATCTATGAAAGATAATTTAATTTCGTCACGACAGATAATTTTTATCACGTAACGATTAACGGTTTATAAGATATTTAATTTTAAAAAAATGTGAAAGTTTATCATAATAAAAACGAATTCATTATTATTGGTTGACGGATCTATGGTAGAATTTTGGTTACATATTGAACTTTCGCTACATGGTTGAAATACAAAAACTAATATTCAAAGTGTATTTTCAACTTTTAAGTCATTGTCGATGATTGTTTTGGTCTAATGATTGCGTGTATTGCAACATTCAGAGTGGGATGAATTCCTTGGGTGAAACGGATCCCATGATCTTCCTATCCCTCGAAACCCCTTCACCCGCACCCTCTCGGCATTTCCCTCTTTTGATGGAAGACACACAAACTTCGACCATGCACACATACACAAATACGTGAACCACTCCACACCTTCTCATAAGCTCATAATATGTTCCCTCATCTCGCTAATTCCAAGTTTCCAACCATTCGTAAACCATATCGTATGCTCTAAACTTATCATAACAAACAGACAAATAAATTAAAATTTTATTATTCAGTTTATTTTAAACAAGATGATTTATAACTTAGATGTATGTGACTCGCGACTGTTTTTTAGCCACCCAAACATATAACTAGTGAAGTTTTGAACTAGATATCTTGTAAGAATGTGATTTACAACTTGATCATTTTAATCATTTTGGTGGTGTTTCTCAATGAACACTATACATCTATAGTACATAAAATGGAAAAACAGTCAAAGTGGAAAAGTGGAAAAGTAAAAACGTTTAATGGTCAAATGAGAGAGAAATATATCTGTGTAATTAATACTCTTATTAAAACACCCTATTACTTAAAAGTATAATAGTTTATTCACATTGTACAACCAATTAAAAACATATCTACCAAATTAAAAACAACCAATTAAAACACCCCTTATTAAAAAATACAATGAAAATTTCACAATGTACAATTTAAACAAGCTACAACATAATTCTAAATATAAAATAATTAAACAAACTAATTAATGTTATTTTTAAAACACTCTAAAATGAAAAGTACATGTTATTATACACATTATACAAATTAATAAAACACACAAAGCTTCATACAAGCTAACAAGTTGATGGTACATATAGTTTTAAAATCGGACCGGACCAACGGGTTCAACCGAAACGGTGTCGCCATCGGTTCGGCTAACCAATAACGACCGTCCGGAAACGAACTAGAGAGGCCGTTAAAACCGATACAAACCGGTGAATCAGTCTCATCGAGATCTATTTCTCCGTTAATAGTCACAGGTACTCAGCCAGCCGCGGCGGCTACCCGCTATATTATATATAAAGGAAAACCAAAAGTAAAAAGTAAAAATTTGAAACTATTAACACATATTGAAACCGGGTTGACACAAGACGCTCAAATCCAATGGGTTGACCTCTTTAATTTGACCGCTTTTGACCCAACATGTCATATTGACTCGGTTTAAATCGACCTGTTTTTCTACGGAACGGTTGAACCACCCAGTCGAACTGGCTCAAAACGTTATGTTTAATCCCAAATCTTCAAACTTTTTATTTTTCGTTTAGAACCCATAAACTTTTTTAACACAAAACGATCTCGTCGCTATATAAATATATTATCTATAAGTTTTTCTTCAAAAACAATTATAATATTTTACAATTATGAGAAAATATGTGCGTTAGTGCATATTTAACTTTTCAATATGCTAAATACGCTCATCTATACTACTTTATAATGCATTTAGGCCTTTTAAAATTAGGGCTTAAAAATTCAGACTTTTTACTTGCTTATTATGGAAAGAATTAAAAAATAAGATAATGAGCTTAATCATCGAGTGACATGTGCCACTTCTCTAACTAAAAATAACAAAAGGAGGAGCTCTAACAAACTAAAATAAAAATTCGATAATGGGTAATGGCATACGCTACTCCTAACTAATTAATCACATTTATTTTTAAATTTAAATATCTTTTAATCCGTTTAATTTTTTATGATCTAATTTCACCATATTTTTAAAATTTTGTGCTCTTTAATTCAACATCCATTTTGATATATTTTTATGAGTTTTATTTAGTAGTCGGGAAGAAGCGGAGTTGGAAAGAGAACTTACTTGAATTAGGCGTATAATGAAAAACATTTGTTCACATAAATAGTCATCGTCAGTGCACCAAGATTGCTGGTTCTTCTAGTTTAAACAAAAGATGAGGCTAAATGTGCCTAAATCTTTTACTAAATAGCCAAAATTAGTCAATTTTATTTTATTTTAAATTAATCATATTCGTGATAATTTTAGTCACCATTAATCCCATCTTTGTTAGTTTTACGCAACAAGTAACGTGTGTTGTTAGTTTTATCCTATAACCGATGTAATGTTTACTTTCATTTTCATTAAATGATTTTATATGTTGTTTGATAGATGTTAAGAATTTTATGCAGACTTTAATTATCGTATAATACAACCGTTTGCAATCGCATTTTTATCGGTCATGTTCTATTTTAAACGCTACACAAAACACTCACCACAATATCACAAATTATTAATTATCGACGCTGAAATGCATTGCCAGCATGCAGATCGTCTAGTCATATTTTATGTGTTTTATTTTTTTCATTTCACTTTTTGAGTTTTGAGTTTTGAACCAAACCAAAACTTGATCAAATCACGCGCGCGTACCTCCTCTTCTCCTCCTCCCCAAATCAAAACAAAAACAAACCCTAAAACCAAATTAAAAATCCACATTTCAACCAAAAACCCAAATCGAAACCCAAAAATCCAAATGCACATATTTCTCTCTCTAACTTCTTCTTTCTAAAACCTAGAGAGAGAAAGTCTAGAGAGAGAATGACGTCATCCAATGAAACTTGCATCGTTATAAACGGTAGAAGCTTCGTTGGAAAATATCTTGTTGTTAGGTTATTGAAATTTGGTCATTGGATTGTTAAAGTTGCTGGTGTTGATCACTCACTCAAGCTTGATTTAGATGATTATGAATTCGATTTGCCGCTTAATCGCGCTGTTTCGACTGGTCGCGCTGAGTATGTGTGTGTCGATGTGCGCGATACGAATTCGATCGTTAAAGGTATACATTAGCTCACATTTAGTTAGAAATCGTTCGTATACATTTTAGCTCACATTTAGTTAGAAATCGATCGTATACATTTTAGCTCACATTTAGTTAGAAATCGATCGTATACATTTAGTTAGAAATCGATCGTATACATTTTAGCTCACATTTAGTCGACGTGCGTGATACGGCTGGTCGTGCTGCGTTCATTAATTAATAGTTATGCGTAATACGAGTAATTTACTAAGTTATGACAGTTTTAGGTGTGGTGATAAGTACACTATTAGTTTATGTCAGTTTTTAGGTGAATTAAGTGACAGATATGCGGAAAACGATAGTTGATTAGAAATTAGAAATATATGAAGTCAAACTGTTCACTGTTGTTTTCGCCACAGGACTATTGTTTTATGTAAATGTTGATGTGTGTGACACGAAATTGATCATAAACGGTATACTTTCTTAGCTCACATTTAGTGTACATTGTATAAGTATGTTGTGATATTAAATGAATTGTGGTGATTGTATGATCTAGCGTGTGTTTATATTAGTTTCCACGAACGTGTTAATAGTTATCCGGGAATGGCTGGCCGAATGATAGAAGTTTGTGATAGTTAGTTGAAATATATGGAGTAGAAGTATTGTTTTCGCCACAGGACTATTGCTTGGTAATGAATGTCATACTTGTATGTTAATTGATTTTAAGGAGACTCTTGATGTTGATAAATTAGGTATGCTTCAGTTGTGAGATATAGGATTGGCAACATAGCTGACTCACAGGATCGTCCATAAGGTTCAAACTCGCACAAAATAATGGTAGATATACACTATTGCGTATCGCCTATTGATTGAGAACTGCGGTAACCTATGTAATGAGATAGCTGATAGAATATTGGGGAAAGCCTAGGAGAAGCTGGTGAGGTTGGTCATGTGAACTATCATAAATTTTCCATGAGGTTTAGTTTACTGTTAATAATTTAGTGTTTGTTTATATCACTTTACGTGATTGCGGTGATGGTTATTGGGGATTACGAGTGATTTATGATGATTAGTTAAAAATATATGGAGTAACAAGTGTAGTGATCGCCACAGGACTACTGTTTTGCTATTAATGCTGTAATACACGAATAATTGATTGTATGTAGGCTTTAATGTTCATAGAATCATAGAGGAATGTATGTTTTCAGTTGTGACATGTTGTTTGGTACTTTGGTTTGATTGAAGTTTTGGTGTAGGATGGGCAACATAGCCTACCATCACAACTAGCACAAAATACTAAACTATCACTTATTGCTGTAAATTGCAATGAGATAAAGTATTGGTTGAAGCCTTGGAGCAACTGGTAAGGTTACTCATTTGACAGAACAAGGCTTTTGATAAGAAACAAGGGATAGATTTTCACTCAATGTAGATCAAAGCTAAGAAATATTAGCCTCTATGACACACACGAGTAAGTTATTGTATTGGGAAAGATGAACAGAAAACTTAGCTTATTAGGCATACACGAGCGTGTTTGTTTATTGGGCAAGATGCACATCATGTCTTGGGGTTCGTTGCAACATAACTAAACTGGTTGCAGGGACATAGACTGTACATAATTAAATAAGACAGGGACAATTGATTGGCAAGGGACACCATCAAGTTGTTTAATCCCATATTCCTAGCTTATCAGGGCTCTCTTGGTAGTGACATGTAACAAGAACAATCCTAACACTGCAGAAAATTGAAAGTTTGGCAAATATTCACACACCAAATACCAGATTTGTATCAATTGAGACTTGAACCCCCAACCTCTTGGTTGAGGATAGTAACATACTGCCAGGCCAAAGACCCTTTGGTCTTGGAAGTATTAAGACTGAAAAGTCCTTTAATCTATACCCTACAATAGAATAGCCTGCCAAGCCATACTTCTTATTCACACTCAATCTGTATGCGTCAAAAAGCAGCTGCATAACTGCATTAGACTCTTTCCATTTCAGCTAAGTTATGATCAAAATATATATCTTGTTTTGTGTTCTGGTGCAAAATATAGGCAATTGCTCTCTCAACTTTTCAAGCAATTCTCTTTATACTAACATTGCATACGCATGTGATAGCAAAATGAACTTATTGCCATATAACAAATCAAAAGATATTTCGGAAAAAAGTGATTAAACTGATGCCAGGAACTCCAAGTTTCTCATGCGGAATGTCCAAGTTTTTTTGGCACATAACCATGATCATGTTATACGATCTAGGGATCCGCAAAGAAACTGTCAACCGGAAAAGAAATTAGCCGCTTAACAACTAATCCTCACAAATAACTATTGATCATGTTGTTCATTTATACTATTTATTTACTTATCATTTTATTTTCAACAGAAGACTAAATCTGTTTGTCTGCATTTTCCCCTTTTGCAGCTATTAGAGGCTCATCGGTTGTGTTCTATGTGGATGATGATGATTCGTGCAATTATGATTTCTTTTCTGGGTACACAATAATAGTTCAAGGTCAATCTTATTATACCTAAGTTAGATTGCCTCCTAGTGTGAGATGCTACTTATTAGTTAAAGTTCTCACATCTTATAAATTGTGTCTTATATAGGTGTGAAAAATATCATCAGTGCTTGTCGAGAATGCAGAGTTAAACGCCTAATATACAACAGTACTGCAGACGTAGTGTTGGACAGTTCACATGATATGCTTAATGGAAATGAGACATTATCATACGCTACAAAAGTATGTCTTCTGATAATTCTACCTTATTTTGAGAGATTATACATTTATACTACTTCCAAAACCTATGATCAAGTGTAATGTATTATTTCGTAAAAAAACGCAGCTCATCATCTAACACTAATTACTTTCATAAAGTATAAATCTAAAATTGGGTTTTTCTATCTATGTTCTCTCAACTTAGTGCGACATGTGTTTATGATATATGTTTTTACTTTCACTCAAGTTCTGTTCTATCCGAGCACCTTTGATGGTTCATATTTTCTTACTCTTGCCTTCACAAAAAGCAATGCTTGGATAGATGAACCTGTTGAATAGTGAATAAAATACTTTAGGCCGAAAGGTGGAAGTTAACTTTCTCTTACTAAGCTTACATGATATATTTTATTTGTCATGACACAGTTTAGGAATGCATATAGCGAACTTAAAGCTCAAGCAGAGGCAACTGTTTTGCTTGCTAATGATACTGATGGCCTTCTTACATGTGCTCTTCGCCCTGCCAACATTTTTGGACCAGGAGACGAGCAGCTTTTGCCATCTCTGGTCGATGTTGCAAAATCTAGCTGGGCTAAGGTGTGGAAATCTTATTGGTATTCAACTCTTCTATATACATTTGCACCTCTGCTTTTATGTATCTGTCAGTCAAATCTGAAAATTGTGATGCGACAAATCTTTTAGTTTTGTTTACCTGGATAAACATAAATTCAATTTCCGTAATTTACAAGGTTGCATTCAAGGTTGCTGTAGGTTTTTCCATGTTATCTTTTGTCTTCTGTTTTATGTAAGTGTTAGAACGATGGGGAATATATTGGCTGGCTCAAATGGTAGGACATGATTTAAAATTGCTGTTTGGGTCTGACAGGCCAGTTAAAATATCATTGCCATATTGCTTAGAAAATAAAATTTGGTTTAGTTGATGACAGCATTCTCTTTGCGATACTGTTTTTCTGTTCTCAGAAAAGAGGGATGCTCTTGTTTCTAATTTGTTTATTAAGTAGAATAGTAGATTTGCCTTCTTGTTATTGGAACATATTTGGCAACAAATTTTTCGTCTTAAATTAGTTACTATGTTCCCTTTTTTGGACCATGAATAGTTCATAGGATCAGTAGCTATCCACTTTATGGTATAATTGTTTTTGTGCAAAGCAATGTCTTCTCGGATATTTTATATAAGTAATAAAGTCTCTCATTCCAGTTAATTTTAGGAAGTGACGGAAGCATGTCTGACTACACATATGTAGAGAATGTCGCTCATGCTCTTATCTGCGCGGAAGCTGCTTTGGGCTCTCATATGCTTATCGTGTCTGGAAAGGTATCATATAGTAACATATTTTTACTCTTGCAAGCACCTTGCCTTCAGTAGTTGTGTGTTTAACAATTAGCCAATCTACTGTAGGTATTCTTTATCACTAATCTTGAGCCAGTGAGGTCTTGGGAGTTTTTCTTGCCCATGCTGGAGGGATTACGTTATTACAGGTAAGGAAATGTTGTCCGTGTTTAGAGAATAGATTAATCACCAAACTGCAAAATGAATCATCTATGGATATAATGCATAAGATCATTATCATTTCCGGTCAATGAAATCTGTTATATATTTAAAAAAGGAAAACTGATTCTTGAGCTCAAACAAGCAAGAACCTTTGAACTCATTGTTTGTGAATGCTCTATCTAACAAAAAATTTGATACCTTCTCTCTTTTGTGTTAAGTTGTAGAGTGTTATTTAATAACATTGAACTATGGTTCCAACTTTATAAGGTAATACATTTCTACCAAGTAAAAGATGTTTGGTATTGGTCGCATTATGTGATGCACGTGTTGTCATAAAACTTGCTTTTGCTATTATCTGGTTATGTCCTACGTGCTCTTTCTATTATTAGATTATATCTTACATTCTTACGTGCTTTTTCTGTAATATAATATTATAGGAACCTCTTCAGAACTATTGTTGTAATATTTTTTGCTTTAGAGAGGCATATATGTTTCTGCTAACAACTTTGGAAGTGGTACCGTTGACCTCGTATGGGAAGTTAATCTATACATGTGAGGTTCCATAAGTTATTCCTTAGTTATTCTGATGTCTAACAACCTTTCCTTATCAAGATCTCCCCAACCTCATATCGACTGCATCTTCACCCTAATTAACTTACCCAGATGACTGACTTATATCGAGGGTTATCTTCTATAAAGTTAATTCTGGTCATGTTCTTTTTTAAAAAAATTATTTTGATTCCTTGTCTTCTTTCTGTGCTTTGTGGTTTTTGTCTGATTGATTATTATGTGTACCGGAAATCCATCAAGGCATAAACACTTGAATTTGTATTTCTTTTTAATGCTTCTGATGGACTTGTGTAATAATTTTCAGGCCAGTGGTCAAACTTCCTGCTGTGGTTGTCAGGTTGATTGTTTATCTCATTAAATGGATGCATTCAAAGACAAACTCCAGAAACATTTGTAGTTCTGTTTCAGTTCACAATATTGTCCAATTAATGTCACAAACTACAACCTACGATTGCTCTGCAGCCCAACAGCACATTGAGTACTCACCCGTTGTCTCAATGGATGTAAGTTTTTGTTTTTGTTTTTGTTTTGTTTTTTTTTTGTTTTTTGTTTTTTTTTTGTGAGCTGTGTGTTGAGTTTTTTTTATCTTTCTTTGAGTACATGCAGTGTTTCTAATCTTTTTCGAATGCGTGATAAAGTTTGCTATTGTCATTCTATACTCATGGAGTGTTAGTTTTTTGCTTTTGCTTATTGTCCAAAGCATTTGGTGGCTTCTTTGCATTATACACAATATTTGCTTGTGAAAGGGAATTTAAAATCTTTTAATGTATAAGATGCTATTTTACCTCATTGCCATTAATTTTTGATGTACAGGAAGGTGTCACGTCAGCCATCGAAGCATCCTCTCATTTAGCAAAAGACTTGTCTTCCATACTTCTTGATCAACTTTATGAACAGTCAAAAATACAGCAGCTACTAGGCGGTGGAGAAGGTAGATGGCAATATATGCACTCGATATTTGACAATTTTTAGTTTAACCACTGCCATTTCTGTTTTTGTTTGTCAAGCTGTGGTAGTTGATATTGATAGTGCTAAAAATATAGCCAACTTGAAGTACATAATCTTTTACATTCGAGGCCTATAACCAGTATCATCTTTAAATAGATACAGGTCTATTTGAACATCTAAAAGAAGCTGATAGGCCTTTGAGAACTTGCATACTTTAAATAGAAAAAGAGCTCAATTTGTTTTTGATGTTTTTTGATTGACTTTCAAAATTAGTTACCCTTACATAGGAGCATTTCCTATGATTTTTTTTTTTCCTTTTTTTTTGACAAACTCAGATGAATCGTCAACATTTTATTTTAGTAACTTCTTGTGACTCGCCATCAAGATTCTTATTTCTTAATATTATACTTTGAGAAAAAAAATCAACATTGGAATTCCTGAGTCCTGACTACAAGTTTTATATCTGTAATTATTTATATTCATGATTTCACTTTCCTTGTTGTCTTGTACGCAGTTGCTGAGATTTTATTATGGAGAGATGAGACGAAATCATTTGTTTGCTTTTGTGGAGTGATTTCTTTATTCTACTGGTTTTGCCTGTGTGAAAGAACAGTTGTGGCGTCTACAGCTCTACTACTGCTTCTCATAGTAATTTTTCTATATGGATATGCTCAACTATCGCATGAAGATCCTCTATTGTCAACTGAAGTGTAAGTTTCGACCTTTAAAATTCTTGTCAGTCACATAATTGTGTTTGAGCACAACTAACCTGTTAAGTAGAATTGGATGAGTACCATTTTTGTAGAGGTGGCACGATGGATAGGTTGGGTGGGTTGGCTAACTATTCAAAACATGTTCGGGTTGAAATGAGTCATCTTTGTCAAAAATGGGCGCCAGGCTGACCTGCAAACACTGTTTTGTCCAATCTTTAACAAAAACCGAGTAAAACGATTTGTTAGCTTTATTTTGCATTCAAAGTTAAACTTGGGGCAATGTTCAACCCATTTGGCCAGTTCCCCTTCTAGCACAAATTTAGATTTGACCCATTTCCAAATCGACCCGTTAATACGTACATGTGTTAAAGTTGCCATCCATTATATGTGTAGTAGTATTGGAATTCAGAAAACCCATAACTGATGTTTGTAGTTATCTTTTTTTGTGAAATGCTGTAAGATTGACCACCTACATTTAGATTTAGGTAGTTCCAGATTGCTGTTTAAAAGCTAAATTCTTTGATACTTAAATCTAAGAATGTTTGTTTGCTACAGGTCTAATCGCTCACGTTTAGAGGTCTCTGAAATGTGTATGAGGAGATATGTAAGAAATATAGTAAACATTTGGAATGGAGTAAGTCATATTTTTAGATCATTGGCAGGCGGAGATTGGAGTTTGTTTTTTAAGGTACTTTAGATCCTCTCTTACTCTTGCGATTGTGCTTCTTTTTATGTTTCCAGGAACCTGCTAGATTTGACATAAGCTTGATTTGACCCGTCTGATATTACACATAACCCAAATTGATATATAAACATCGTCAGTTGTAGCAGACATCTGAAAAGTTTTGGGGGGCACTAGTTTGCTATTGGAGCTGTGAGACTTCACTTTAGAATCAAATTGAAATGTATCATTTACATGCCATAAGAATTCTTTTACTAGTGGTGGTAACTTCGACCCATATACTTATAAATGGGTTGCTTCATGTTATGAAATATCTCAACCGGGTCAATGAGTGAAGTCAAATAAGTTTTCTCAGGAGGAAACAAGTCAAAGAATGAATGCATAAAACATCTTAGATCATTTCACTTGAAGAATGAGACGAGTTTGCAATCACATTATAAAAACCAATTAGTTTGAATAAAAAAAAAGTTTTTAGACAAAATATGCTTTGGGTTGACCCCTTCCCAACAGTTTTGACCAATCCAGAAATTGCCCGTTTGACCCTTTCACAAACCCGTCAGCCCAACCATTTTGCCACCACCAGTCCTTGGTATTTGGTATAATATATCTTTGGATCATGACAAGGTTTTTTCTTTTTTGCATTGACTGCTGCAGGTGGTAGTTTTGCTCCGTCTTTTCAAGTTGCTTGTTGTCAACTCTTTTCCCATTTCATTGGGAATAGGTATGCCTTTCTAATTGTTACATTTTTTAATCATACCATTCTTTTTCTGATTTCTGTTTAACCTGAATGCAGCACTGGCCTTTTCTTTTATTGTGTTCTTCGTTTATGAGCAATATGAAGAGGAAATTGAAGGACTAATAGGCATTTTAAATGAGCTCGTATGGCAGTTCATGGCATCCGTGCGATCTTCGTGACCTAACGCCTCAATTAGACCTTTAGCTTCAAAAGATGTTAGATAGATGTAGATAGATTGGTAAAACATTGTTGTATGGCAGACGTAGCTTGTTTATATGCAAGTAATCTTGAAATCCTTAGAGAGAAAATTAGCAGACTTGGATAGTATCCTCAAATGCCAAAGGATCCTGTAGTTGTTAGTTATGTAAGTAGGCAAGATTATTAGATAGTTAAATTTGTTATGTATCTGAAGATAGGAATTAGAATGACAGTTGAGTTCCATTTTTTTTCATAATTATTCGAAAAAGGGAGGTGAGAAGAGTTTAATAATCTCAGATTACCAAATTATATTGTAAGTTTGCAAAGTAGATTTTAGCTTTGATTTTAACAACATTATCTTTATTTTGTGAAAATTAAGTTTCTAAAGTTAAGGCAAGTTGAATGAGCTTTTAAGAACAAGATGATACAAAAGTATCAAAATTAGATTTAGTTCAATTATATATCCTTCGCAAATTCTTTTTATTGATATACTCTCTCCGTACTAAAATAAGTGTTGTCCCTGCATTAGTAGTTCAGTAGTCGGGGATATGCATCTTAAAGGCGGATGTCATGGGTTCAAATCTTGGCCCCGTGTCCTTTAACCATCGTATTACGTGATTTACGTCTTTTATGTTGGCCGCGAGACCGGTCGGTGGGGGCAGTCATAGTATGTTACCCAATTTACTTGTCAATATCGCTATTTTTGTTTGTTTCAAAATACATGTCCACTTTAACAATTACAATAAATGACATTCCATTCGTAGAAAAAGTATTGATTGTGTTTTTCTTTTTTAAAATTGTGATTTAAAGTAGACACTTGTTATAAAATAGAAAGAGTATATAAGTTTACATTTTAGTTACAACTCCAACTCATTTGTCAAACAACTATTTATTCAAATCTCAAAGTTACAACTGTGACAATAAGAACTTGTCAAACAACTATTTATTCAAATCTCAAAGTTACAACTGTGACAATAAGAACTGTTAGGGGGTGTTTTGGTTGGGGTGATTTGGAGTATATCGGGCAAGCGAGACGGACACGAGGATTTTAAAAGGGTGTTGACAAAAAAAAAATGTTGAAATTAATTAAAGTTACATCGTAAAATGAAAGTAGAAAAAATTTTGGGGTTGCACATACCATAAAACGGCAGTTTGAAATCTTTTCAGACTTCGTGACTTAAAATCGGGTGTAGCCTGTACACATCCGGCAGATACATGGGTCCGTCCATGATTGTAAGATTTGATTTCAATTTCCTTCAAATATCTTGTTTGGTAACTCAACTGGGAGCATTTGAAGTAATTTACAATGGAAAATGATTCTCAGGCCTAAGTCATATGCCTAAAAATATGACTAAACAACTCATTGTGTGACACATGGATTGTACTAAATCTTATTTTTCATATATACCATTGATCTAGCCAAGTGTCTCAATCTCTTTATTAGCCATAAAATTAGTCTTATGAGTTAGTCATGCCAATCAAGACTCATTTACAATTACATGAATTGACAAAATAGAGAGAATTAGAATGCTTTCAAAAAGTGAAGAATTTTAATTTACTTGAAAAAAAAATTTATAAACTTTTTTTCTTATTGTTTTTTATAAACTTTTAAATATAATATTTATGAAAAAAATTTATACACTTTTTTTATAATTTTTTTATAAATTTTATTTATAGATTTTTATAAATTTTTATTAACTTTCTTTTTATAATTTTTTATAAACTATTTTTATAAATTTTATAAATTTTTTTATAATTTTTTATAAATTTCTTATAAATTTTTACAAACTTTTTAATAATTTTTTATTAACTTTTTTTAATAAACTTTTTTTATAAATTTTTTATAAACTTTTTTTTATAGATTTTTTATAAACTTTTTTTTATAATTTTTTTATAATTTTTTTATATAAATTTTTATAAACCTTTTTTAATTTTTTTTTATAAACTTTTAAATAGAATATTTATGAAATTTATATTAAAAAAATAAAAAATATTTATAAATTCCTGTCAACCAAACATGCGAAGGTATTTTAATTTTGAAATTTAAATTCTCAAGAATTTAAATTTTCTAGAATTTAAAATTCAAGAATTTCAAATTACCCTAACCAAACGCCCCCTTAATTTGTTAATTCAAACTAGTTATTACTCCATATGTCTAATAATTTATGTCTATTTTGACTTTTTCAATCAAACTTTGACCTTAAATATATCTTTTTGTACTATATAATACTTGTTGCAAAATATATAAATGAAATTAGGTTTTAAATGTATTTTCATTAGTATAACTTTCATCAAATATTATATAATACAAAAAAATATATTTAAGGTCAAAGTATATTATATAATACAAAAAAATATATTTAAGGTCAAAGTTTGATTGAAAAAGTCAAAATGAACATAAAATTTAAGACGAAGGTAGTAGTATTTTAGAAGATATACTTGTAAAAATTGTTAATTGAAACCAGTTATTGGTATTTTATTTCAGAGATGATATTCAGAGCCATCATATACTTATAATGTGTTTGGTACGTACTTTTAGAATCGGTTTTCATTTGTTGTGACTATAAACATTTGTTTAGTTGTATTTTTTGAGAGGGGGAATGAATTGTAACTTGATGGAATTTGATAGATATTAAGGCCTGTTTGGTTGGTGGTTTTTGACCAACAGGTTAGGATTTGGGATGAAATCATTTGTTTGGTTTAAATACATGGGATAAAAAATAAGAATTGAACCCAAATATGAGGGATGAGCAAATCCATATAGAGGTGCCAGGTTTTGCTCTTACTGTCACAATTCTCAATTTCCGGTCATTTCTCAAACTCAATATTCATCATATTAGTTCATGCATGGTTTTGCATTTCACATTAAACGTATAACTTTTATTAAATAAACGTTATCGCGTAATTTATTTATTTTGAACAATTGATCCATTACTTCCGAAAATTATTTCAATATATTTTTATACTCATATTAAGTTTATAAAAATAATATTATGAGTTTACCCAGTGTTTTAAATTTATTTTGTATATAAATGGTTATATTTATATAATTACGACGATTTTATTAAATACTACACGATTATTATTATATCACGCAAATTTTGCAAGAAATGTATTTTTATAATTTTTATGACCTCAATGCATTTTATTTTGTTCCGTTACAATTTATTTGTAGATAACGCTACCTTAAATACTCAAATGTGTATACAAGTTACTAGTTATCCTTAAATAATTATACATATACACTACATATTATACTTAATAAAAAAATAATAATAATAAACTAGCACTCAAAACACCTTGGTCGACATAGATAGATGATTCACACCATTTTAGCAAAATATCTATCTATTGTTTAACTTATATTTATTTTATATTACAACTTACACATACTTCATATAATTTCAAGTGTGAAAAAAAAAAGATCAAGTCTCTTCCTCTCTTCTCTTCAAACCGGCAACCATAAGGGATCAAGAAAGGTTCACCAAAAATTTTCTAATCAAGTTTTATATACTCTAGTATCACTCTTGTTTAAGGTTTTGCAATATAAACCTTGGGTGATTAGGAAAAACCCTTGTTCTCATAAACCTCATCAAGTTACTTGTAAGCTTTTCATATTCATGATCGTATTTCATATTCATTATTATGGTCATATCATTTATTTGAGAAACATGCAAGTTATGTGATGTTTATACCACTTTTTAAGATTTTTAAGTGTTATATATATAATCCATCCTATAATTACTCCTTGTTATATAGTAGTTTTGGTGATGTCTAGGAACCCATGACACCCTAAGAAGGTGTATGGTAGGATTAGAATAGCTTCGGAGTTGTTTTGAATGGGTTAGAATAGGTTTGGCGAGAAAAACTCATTTCGACAAGTTTGGAAAAGGGTCTGTCCTTATTTTTAAAATCTGGAAAATCCGACAAGTAGATAAAAATTTTGGCCTAGATATTTAGAAAATATACTTTAAAACGAAACCGTGGCCGCATTGAAGCGGGTTAAAGCGGAGTTATAACGAAGAAGATATGAATTTTTCAAGTTAGACGTCGAAAACTAATAATTTCGGAAATTCAGCATATAAATGTCACTTTTACGAGTCAAAAATGAGGTTTAAGCGTTATGAAATGTGTCGACTTATCGAAAATATATTAGTATACTTTGACACGAAGCTAAGGTATAGAAAACGTGAAAGCGGACTTGTAACCGAGTAAATTACACGCGATAAACAAAGTTGCGTAACTTTATTCTATTAGCAACATTAATATATTTTCTAGACAAAATTACACGGATGGTCCCTGTGGTATGCCCATATTGCAAGTTTAGTCCCTAAGTCATTTTAATTACCCCACAGATACCTATTTTTGAAACTATGCGCGCTTTTGGTCCCTATTTTGGATGGGCGTTAGTTAAGTCCGTTAAGTATTTTGCGTTGTTAGTCCTTCGTTAATAATTTTTGCACCGTTAGTCCTTATTTTTTCACCGTTAGTCCTTATTTTTTGTACCGTTAGTCTTTATCGGTTTTCATCCGTGATAGTCCCAGATATTTTTGTCCTATGGGTATATCCACCCACAAACCCACTCCAACTCATCATTATCATCACCACCCTAGCCGCCGGAAAAAGGACGCCGCCACCACCACACCGTCGGCCTCCACCACACACCACCCACCTCAAAAGGTGGGGGAGGGATTTTATTAACGAAATAAGCCCTCACCGAGAGCCATGCTCTCGGCTTGGCTGCCAGGACACACACGACACGACACACAACTCTAGCATGGATACCAACAAGTTTTAACACGTTTTGTATGTCAAACCCAACAAGTTTCCCATGTTTTTATATGTCAAACCCAACAAGAAACCGAGTCAACTCGTGACTCACCACGAGTTATCAAGAAACCCGAGTCAAACTCGTGGGTTTTCGAACCTACCTTTGTTTTGACACAACAAAATGACCGGTGGTGGCCGTGGTGGTGTTAGGGTGGCGCGTGAGTGGTGAACGAGAGGTGGGGAGGATTTTAGCGTGACCTGGGGATCGGGCAGAGGGAGTGTGGCGAGTGTTTTGAGGTGGGTGGTGTAGTTAGGGGACCCGGTGTGGTGGTGGTGGTGGTGAATGTGGCCGTGACTGGGGTGAAAAAGAGAGAAAGTTTTGAGGATGATGATGATAATGTGTGTTGGTGTGTGTGAGATGTGGAGATGATAATATGTGTTGGTGTGTGTGAGATGTGGAGAAAAAGAGAGAGAAAGTTTTTTATAATGGGTTATGTATTAAATTTAGAGAAATATAAATGAAGCTATGCTTAGCCCAGTTGGGCAAAGCTATGCTTCCCACCCAAATGTCCCGGGTTCGAATCCCATGCGTGACAAAGTGTTGATATATTTTACCAATGCCACGTGGCACCACCTCATTGGTCCACGTGGCAACCCGACCCGTTAATTGATCCGACCTGATGACACGTGGCGTTAACTAACGCTCATCCAAAAAATAAGGACTAACGGTGAAAAAATAAGGACTAACGGTGCAAAAATTATTAACGAAGGACTAACAACGCAAAATACTTAACGGACTTAACTAACGCCCATCCAAAATAGGGACCAAAAGCGCGCATAGTTTCAAAAATAGGTATCTGTGGGGTAATTAAAATGACTTAGGGACTAAACTTGCAATATGGGCATACCACAGGGACCATCCGTGTAATTTTGTCTATTTTCTATTAAACATATACTACGGCAACTAGGGGCCATGTTGAGGGTCGTTTTTAACATTGATAGGATACTCTTTATAAAAAGATGTCTTCTAGTAAAATCAAGTTCGCCAACGATATTTTCCAAAATATCCAACCGCTCGTCAGCGGAGTTGTAATGAATAAAATATAGTCGCTCAAAGTTTACCGAAACCACTCTTAAACACACAAGTACCATACTTAACCTATATTTTCTCTAAGATCGAGACCTCTAGGATGAAAATTAAATGCTAAAACTTTGAGATAATGATACAAGCTTCCCAAACCGCCGAGTTTGTTTCTAACGCTCGGCGCGCGCCAATTTACGACTAGCTTTTAGAGGCCGTTTTAGTCACTTTCATGGAAATTTCAATGACATTATTTACTGACGAAAGTTATAATTTCACAATTAATCACTAAATGATTATCGTCGGATATCATTTCAATGTAAATACATGTGAAGTAATTTAAAATGGTCAAGACGTTAAAAGATTATATTTTCGACGAGAAGTATTGTTTCCAAAATACATAAGTGGTATAAATATCATCCGAATTATGCATAACATTACATCATGACTTATTGCATATCATATCATTCATAATAGGTCGGTTCGAGATTCACGCTACATTTTGTAACCACTTTTGTCATCGTGATCTATTCATCGTTGAGTGATCACATCCCTTTTACCGTTTTACTATATTTTGGGGTGAATGCATGAACCATACTTGAATTAAATTGATTCTTACTTTTATGAACTCTTTGACTAGAACTTGTGAACTCGAATCAAATCCTTGAACTTAATTACAATTTATGACTTGTTGGAATTTATTGAACCGTACATGTTATGACCTTGACCTAAAGTCTCCTATGTTCGAGCATCACTATAAAGTCTCCTATGTTGGAGTATATCTTTGGGAAGAGGCACCAATATATCTTTGGGAAGAGGCACCCAAGATATCTTTGGGAAGAGGCACCCAACATAACTTTGGGTAGTGGCACCCAAAGATAATTTGGTTTCATGAGGAGCATCCACAATTATTATATTCGTGGTACTATATTGTGAACTATTATGACCGCTTATACTTGACTACTTGATACGGTATATTTTGTGCAATGGGTTGTGAACACACGGGTTGCAAGTTTTGTATGGGTGAACTTGAACCGAGGTGGATTTACAATGCCTTTGCTTTGTGGATTATTTATGATGACCGAAATCTTTGACTTTCTCACTTACGAGTTTTCTTATTTTGCGAAACGTGTATACTCACCAACTATTTTCATAGTTGACCGTTTTTTCTCATGCATTTCGGTGATCATTAGTAAGCTTTTTCTACGGGTCTTGCATAATGAAGTTTTCACTTGTCACTACAAATCGTTATGTAATAGAACAAATATTTTGGAATCTAAACTTTGTAATATATTTGCCGATGACGGCTAAACCCAGTATTGTAATGGTGTACTATTTCTTTTAAATATTAACGTTGGTATGTTCTATTATCTTGTGCTTATGTTCCTTCATTACACTCGTGTTTCCGCCTCCGGCGAGGGTGTGACACTTACACACCCATTACTCTACGTTCTCTTTCCTTTATTTATTTTTTTTCTCTCACAAATTTAACTCTCTTTCTATAATTTACTATCTTTGTGTACTGATCATGGGCCCTCTTTATATATTTGATATATTTTAATATTTATATAAGGGGAAATCATCCCCTCAACACAAAGATCTAAACTATCTGCAGAAGGCCAAAAAAATTTTGCAACTTACATTTTATACACTTATACCCTTCATCATTTTCTAATTTGCATTAATGGTCCCTCCTTATAAGCCACAACAATAGGGTAAGATCCCCTTCATTCTAAAGAGGATCATTTTGCCTTTATATAAATATATATTAAATAAACACAAGTACAAATATTAATATATCAAAACCAAATCTAAATCCAAATCCTAAACCCATCTAAATACTAAACGGATCATTAGTAATTTTTGTGAGTCCTACGTATTAGTCTATTCTCATCTCTTTTTACATTTATTTTAAATAATAATATTTTTTATTCTAAAATTATTATATAAAATAATTAATATTATTAAATAACTTTTTTTCACTCTTACATTAAATCCAAATTCAAATCTTAATCAAAATTTAAATTCAAATCAAAATCTTAATCCTAAACCACCTGCAAACCAAACGGGCCCCTTAATATTTTCACGAAGGCTGCTTATGTGTTGAAACGAGATTCATCGTTAGTCGTGCATTTAGGGCCCGTTTGGTGTGGGGGTGTGGATTTAAAGCAATGGATTTACTAGTTGATTCAATTGTTTGGTACAAAATTAGCCAAATTAATGGATTCATCACAGTAGATTATTTTTAAAAAATGATTCCATATGAGAAAGGTGGGTTTCTCTTTTAATACCACTGACAAAGGCCCACATATCAAATTTAATTCGTTAGTCAAAATTTTCAGGTTATGTTTTTTTGTTTTCTTCTCACAAAGTGTGTACATATTTTTTACTTTTTTTCTTATTATTTATTAAATAAAATATTTTATATATTTTCTCTCTCTTATTATTTATAAAATAATAATTTATCTTTTTATAATAGTTTTTTCTCTTTCCTACATCAAATCTCAAATCCAAATTCAAATCTAAATCTAAATCCAAATCTGAATTCGAATCTTAAACCCGTCTACAAACCAAACGGACCCTTAGTTCGTTTTGTTTGCAAACTTTGTTACTCGTATTAAAACAGTTAAATGTATTTCTTAAAGAAAATGACTTGTCAAACTGCTGCTTTAGAGCACAAGGTATGGGGAGCTTTTAACATGCCAAAGGTTTATTTTTATGCCATTGATGAGCCAAACCATACCACCACTTGGTGCCATTGGTGAGCCAAAGGTATTTGAGCCATTCCAATGACTCAAGCCATTTGTGATGTTTGGTGGTTTTTTTTTTTTTGTATTGTGGTGGTGGATATTTTTAGTGGGGATTTTGTGGGACCCAATAACACGTTAGTGGTGTGTTATGAGAGAAGGTGTTTTAGTTATTGGTGAGTTATTGGGAGGTGTATGATGTGGCGCTGAGGTGGCATACCATGCCTTGTGCTCTTACAAAAACAGCCCCTGAAGGTTTCCAAACATTCCCTTGACAGACAAAGAATCCAAACAAACACCGCTCAATTGCTTCACCTCCCGAATATTCCTCTCTCAACCTTGACGAAAACGAAAATGGTAGAAACTTCATTCGTATCTCATGATCTCATATCCCCAAACACCCAATAATAACAATATCCCCACATACATCTTTCACAAAACAAAATAATAACAATGGTGTTATGGGAGATAACATTAGGAACAGCTTATTTCTTAGGATTAAAAAGGACATATAAACTTGCTCTCAAGATTCAACGACGTCTTGTCGGTCCCAAACATCCTAAGATCCGACAGTTTCTTCAAAGGTATCTTTGTCCTTTTTTTTAATTATTAATTTGCATATGTTTGAATGTTGTTAAATTCTTGTTAGATTAGAATTCATGTGTGAAATGACTCATAAATAGTTAGATATTGAAATGAAAGAATTAGTCCTTGTACATTATTATCTGCGACTTAAATTGCCATAATCTGGTAATCGCTTTTGAAATGGGAAACGGCTTTTGAATTAGTTTGTTTTTATATCAATATTGATCATGCACTTTTAATTGAATAAATTAAGGGGGTGTTTGTTTTGGTGTATTTACCGGGCTTATGAGCTGAATGTACATTTGGAAATTATCAGAAGCCCACTTTTTCAGCGTATGAGCTTATCACGATTAGCTTATGACAAAATCATTAGCTCAACTTGATAAGCTCATAAGACGAAAAAAGGGTATTATGAGCTATTTCCAAATTTACGCAAGCTCGGTAGATAAGCTAGCACAAAAGCTAGCACAAACACCCCTAAGTGTAGCAACTCAGTCCCATATTGATAGCTTGTGAGAAATTTGACCCCCTTGTAAGTCTTAAGCTGCGGGCCGATAATACCTTTCACCTTGTATTTAAGTTGAAATCCGAAGGTATTGTACTAGTTCGGGGTTTGGGGGGTGTTACATTTTTGGTTTTCATATCCTAGTTTCATTTCATTTGCTTTGATGAATTGCTATTTTAGTACCATCTTTATTGGAAAGTTATTTGTTTTGAAAACATGTAAAATTGAGTAGGTCGTGATATAGTTGCTAAAGAAATGAAGTTATCGTTGTCTACACATGAATAAGATACGTGGAAGTGTAAGGAGGAATACGAAGCATAAGCAGGCAACAATGGACGATAAGAACAGATTAATAGATGATTTAATGCCTTTGCTATCCCTCATTGGAACTCCTTGTCTAGCCTTCCCAGACTTTAACCAACATTCCGCCACACAAACAGATGCTACTGGAACTCAAATAGGCAGCCTTTGGTTTTACGTTGCCGAACAAATAGCTCCTAGAATGCAATGCAAGGTGTTTTTACATATCAACGTGAGATATTTGCTGCTATTAAAGTAGTAAAAATTTGTGCCAGCACCTATAGGGGCACTGATTTGAAGTCCAAGTGGATAATCAGATGACCAGAGCCTCTGAAAATGGTTGTATCAGGCCATCCAGACGCCCGCACAGCACAAATGGCTTTGGTTGGTTGATGTCTTATGACTTTATTAATACACATAAACCAGGTAGCACATAGCCACATATACATGGTTTATGATATTACACAAAAACTTGGCTTCAGTTTCGTTGTAGTTTGAATGGCACTACAATACTGCATGACACTTTTACATTTAAATGACTCCCAAATAGGAGTTGTCTACATCGTGCTGAAGTTAGTGTAGGTGACTGCATGATCTTATGGAGGGTTTTCATGTTCTAGTCTTTACGTGGTAGCCTTCAAGAAGTTATAAGGGGATGACCTCTTGTAGTTATTTATTATTTAGTGTAGTAGGACTAAGTTCATTCGTGAACCACATATAACTTAAGTACAATGAAACAAATCCGGGCCCTTAGATAATAAAATGAAGGGCCTTCATCGAAACTCTTCACAATATATGTTTCGTCACATATATATATTCGCATGTGGATTAAAAAGTAGTCAAGTGTGAATAGATCGATGGTACATAATTCACAAGTGAATAGTATCGGTGTAGGCCTTAATTTTATTCTCCAAGGGACTAGAGTTGTTCCTTGTTCCGAAGTTACTCATGGTTTTTACCTAGCCCTAGTCTGGTAAACTTCCATAGTTAATCCAGATGCAGGAGATTGTTTAATGTATGGTAGCATTGAGGGTCTGAATTCCGAATACATATATTCATTACCTTTCCTTTCCTTTCTGGCATTGCTTTCTTATCTTTACGCGGAAGAAAAACGAATTTTGCGTACTTGAAAGTCAATAAACGACTTAGTTTGTAGATCAAATTCACTAAATGATAGTTTCATTCCTGGTAAACATTAAGAGTACCCGGTTTCAAAAGATTAGCGACTAGTTTGGCACTATAACTTGTAGTTGTGCAGTGACCGGTGAAAGTTTGAGGAAACACGTTGCTATTTTTTCACTTTAGCCTTAATATTAGGATATTAGGTAGCTGATGATGAATGAATTTGGTTGTACTATGATAATTATTTTGCTGATATGTTTGATAGGAAAACACGATCCATATTTGACGTGGCACTAAAAGTTCATCGTGAAGTACAACAAAGAGACCTTGAAGTTGGTAGAAATCTTGGTAATTGGATCCTCCGATGGCTGGACAAAATGAAACCATCCGCTCACATACGTGTAGCCAAACCTAAACCCCATGACGATGCAGTCAATCCCACAAAACAGCAGTTGACCGACACATCTCACCAGAAACCACCAAAACGCTATGGAATATCTTCTAAGGATAAAGAATCAGGTAAGCGCCTCTTTAGTTCAGGAACTGCTATAATGACAAGGCCAATGCAGCCTTTTGGAATTTATACTCACAACAGACACTTCAGCACTTTTGAGTTGAAAAATGCAAGGTTCGGAGTGGTCCGAAACGATATAATGCAGTGGATGATTCAGAACTAATGGGTTACAGTAAATTTTAGATGTGTTGCTTCAATGATTTTGTATATTTGTTTTAGATGGTGTAGTTTGCTTCAGTTTTGGAATACAGAGGTTTGAGGTTTGCTAAAAACTTAAAATAATATACACCAATTGGCACCGTTTTGTTTGTGACTTATGGTACCAAACTACGGGTTCACCAGTTATGTGACGGTTGGTCCCCTGTATGATAGGTGGCCTTGTTATCCACCCCATGTAAATAAAGGATGAGATCAATACAGAAGTTAAAAGAGGATCCCACACCTTAAAGGTGACCTGTATGACAGGTCTTCCAACGAGCTCCTAGTGACAAATATCATAATATCATAATAAAGTCAGTTTGTGTCATTTTCTTTGTTTCCTTTTACACATATAGGATACACGTTAACGAGTCTATATTGAACTAGGAATGATATGTCGACAAAGAATAAATGTTGAGTGAATCTTGAAGCAAAAATTCATAAAATCTATTAGTTTAACAGTTACGGGATAGCACACACGTGTTGTATTGTATATCACAAATTTGTTCTATTAACCAAAAGTTATAAGTCAAAAACCTCGTTCTAAACATATCTATGACTTATATGCCATAAAAAAATAATTACATTATACATAGTTGTAACATTGTTTTTCTCATGTAAACAATGAAATTTCACGAAAAGCTGTTGTCTTGTCTAAAACCAAACCGGTTGTTGTTGTACTAGGAATCAACTTATTATCTTAAAAAACGTTGACTTGTTTTCAGCTATACAGTCACTTGTTGAAGCAAATGTATACATTTTTTCTGGTAGCGATGATTTTCGACCTTTTGACCGATTAATTCACGGGGTTTGAACCCATCGTCACATAGACTCAAATCAAGTAAAGCACTCCCTTTTCAGGAAGTTGGCATGGTCACTTAAAGTTGTTTGCACCTAGGGCTGAGTAAAAAAAAAATATATTAGGTACCACCTCAACACTTTTTTTCTCATGGCACCAAATTTTGGCTATGGCACTAAAACCCCATCCCTAGCAAAAAGTGGTGCCGTAGAGTAAAGTGGTGTCATAGTACACAAAAAAAAACCCCTCCCTAGCAAAAAGTGGTGCCGTTGAGTAAAGTGGTGCCATAGTACACAAAAAGACAAAAAGGAAAAAAAAATGTCTTTGGTGTGGGCTGGTATAGGGCTGAGCATCGGTCATAAACCGACCTGACCCAAACCGAGAAAACCGAGGACCGAAAACCGTGATTTGGTTTTTCGTCGGTTCGGTTCAGTTTTGTCGGTCTAGGTGTATTTTGGTATGTTTTTGTCGGTTTTAGGTCGAACCGGACCAGACCGAACCGACCCGAAACCGAAATCATGTAAAACCTGAAACCGAAACCGAAACCGAACCGACTGGCTGTCGGTCCGGTTTGGTTTTTGTCGGTTCAGTCGGTTTCGTCGGTCCGATTCGGTTTTGAACCTTCGATCATCAGCCCTAGGTTGGTATATACCAGCCAAGATGCTTTGGCAGGAATTACGATATGATATGTGATGCCAAAGATTGGTGCCGAAGCTCATGACTCAAACCATATCACACTGTATCCGGTGCTCTTAAGTGGTTCATGTTTACATTTTTACTCACTTAGATTATGTTTGTCTTTCGATCACATGTATAAATTCACTAAACCTCTCATTTTATCTTCCAATAATTTTTTGAAGTGTCATAATTTTGTGGCTAGGAAAGACGTGTATGTAGTTTAGGCTAGTGGTAATAGAGCATTACTACCGCCAATTCAGCGTCACATCAACTTTTCAATATCACCAACATCACCACCGACATCAGCTTAAGACAGCCAAATTTACAATCTAAATATACTCCACTTAAATACGAATATACCCTAAAAACCAAAATCACACGAACAACCTTTTTTTTCTTCCATAACTTGGTCTTTCCAAAGACCGACTTCTCCATTTTTGGGTCAAAAACTTGTTGTGTGGGGGTGTTGCTAAAAAGGAAGACGCGTGGTAATAAGGGGAAGACGCGTCTTCTTCCTCTTATTACCACTAGTCTTAGCTATAGTCACTTATAAATTTCAACTAATTAAAATGTTTATCTAAAATAAATGTGACATTTTATTAGTGCAGTGTAACAATTGTTTTTTTTAAAACCCGTGAATTTTGCAAATGAACATCTAGTTTAAAACGATGAAAATATTATTTAGTGTGAATGTAACAAATTTGTTTATATAATCATGATATTACTCGAGTGATCTATAATATAGTCATATGTCTATCTTGTCACTAAGATGATATGGTTAATCTTGTACATCTGAGTTAAATATTCATATTATATAAGAGTTGAGATCAATATAGATTTTAGAGTTAATTACATAAATGGTCTTTGTGGTTTGTCGGGTTTTACAGATTTAGTCCTGAAACTTGTTTTTTTGCGAATCTCCTTTCTATGATTTTGACCCGTTACTGTTTTGGTCTCATGATCATTTTTTCTGTTAGTTTGATCGTCAAGGATGATTAAAATAACACTTATACCCTCGGGTCTTAGCATATGGTCCCGATGGTTTGTCTCGTATAATAGATTTAGTCATTTTATTTTACTTTTTGTAACTATTTAATTAACATTAGTATTAATTTTCTAAGTCATTTTTTTTGAAAATTTTTATTTTTATTTCTTATCACATATTTAGTCAAAATTTACTTAAATTTTAAAAGTTCCTTTTAAAAAAAAAAAAAAAAAAAAAAAAAAAAACCTATGTCAAACCTTTAAAACTTTAAAAATCTAAAAACACAATCATTTCTTAAATTTTAAAAACCTATGTCAAACCTTTAAAACTTTAAAAACTTTAAAAACCTTTAATTTTTAAATAGATTATGTCAAAACTTTAAAAAAAATATTATTTTAACGATTTTTGTAACAAATTAAAATTTTTATAATTTTGAACAATATTGTTTTTAATTCAAAAAAAAAATTGACCGATTATGTCAAAACTTTTAGAGAAATTATGCCAACTTTTTTTGTCAAAACAATTTTATAAAAAAATCTCGTAAAAATTATTAATAATGTCACAAAAAATCTCATAAATAAAACTTATAAAAAAATCTCGTAAAAAGTATCATGAATATCATAAAAAATCTGGTAAAAAAAATTTATAAAAAAAATCTCGTAAAAAATTTTATAAAAAAAATCTTGTAAAAATTCTTAATATCCAAATTTTTCAAAAAGCTTTTTGTGAAAATTTTATAAAAAAAAATCTCGTAAAAAGTTTAAAAAGATTTTAAAAAATCTTTCAAAAAAGTTTAAAAAAATATGTGAAAAACTTACTTAAAAAAGTTAGACAAAATAATTTTTGAAAAAAAAAATCATTAATAATATCATAAAAAATCTCGTAAAAAATTTTATAAAAAAAATCTCGTAAAAATCATTAATAATATCATAAAAAATCTCGTAAAAAAGTTTATAAAAAAATTATTGTAGAAAATTTTATAAAAAAATTCGGACAAAAATTTTTTTGAAATAAAAAATTATTAATAATATTAACTAAATATTTGAATAAATAATTAAATCAAAAAAGTAGGGACCAAATTCGTGATATGCTACAACCTACAGGGACCATATAATAGGAGGGTATTTTTGTTATTTCAGCCATTTAAACACTCACTTGACGGTCAAACTAATAGAAAAAGTCGTCAAAGGACTAAACCCGTAATGGGTCAAAACCATAGGGAGGAGATCCACAAAAAATAAAGTTTGGGGACTAAATCCGTAAAACCCGACAAACCACAGACACCATTCATGTAATTAACTCTGGATCTTATATTTACTATGAATCTAATAAATCAATTTTAGCTATCCATTTTTTATCAAAACTAATAAAAAAAATCATTTTTCACATTTTTTTTAAATCAACATATTTTACAAACGGTAAATCTTCAAACTATAAAAATACACCATCGCGACGAGAATTAAATTATCTTTCTATAGATATGCAGTTCTCTATATTTTAACATTTTTTTTTTCAAAAATTCCGTCCAGAAAACTCACATATGATTTGTAAAATCATATATGATTTGTAAAATTATATATAATTTTCAAAAATCACATATGATTCGATTTTTACAAATCACATATGATTTTTTCAAATCAAATCACATATGATTTGCAAAAATCATATGTGATTTATAAAAATCAAATCACATGTGATTTTCACAAATCAAATACGTAGTATGATTTTTCTGGGCTGAATTTTGAAAAAAACAATTGTTAAAAATAGATAGAAGTGCATATCTATATAGAGATAATTTAATTCTCGTCGCGATGGTAAAATGGTTAAACTGATAGTTAAAATTTCATGATTAATTAAAAGACATTACATTAATAATTCAAATAAAATAAATAATATTACAATAAAAACTAAAAAAGTTAAACTGATAGTCTAAATTATATTTCTCCTTAATTTTGTGCTTCATCTCCAACACCGTCTCTCATTTTCTTCCAGTAAAATGGTCATAGAAAGTATTGAGGTATTTGTCTTTTTTTTTTTTTTTTTTTTTTTCTTTTGAAAGATAAACAATTGACGTTGTAGCTCAAGTTCTTCTTGCTTTTGTGCAAAACACTATTGTTCCAATTCTATTTGCCGCTAACGCGCCTTTTCTTCCATTTTTATTTGTCGCTGCTTCAACTCCAAATAAGAATCATAGGCTTCCTTCTTTTTGGAAAAGAACCCTGATGCGACGTTTTTCCATTTATAGACTAACCGATCAACAAGAAGATGTACAATAGCTTAAGATTCTGAAGGAACTGAAGAGGATGGCACTTTCTTATTAGCTTTGTCTCAAACTGTTGGTCGAACTTCCTGAACCTCTACATCTTCTAAATTAGTTGCTTCGTCGTTATGATTAAACCACCATGTGCTGAGTCCGAGCGCGTGAGGTGGTTTTCGATGTCTTTGATTTTTTGAGAGCAGCTTCTTTGGTTCTGTAAAATTTTGGCATTTCTATCTCTTGCCAATTTTTATGTTGACTCAAAAGTTTCCACGGCTTAATCAGTGTGAAGCTTTGAGCGTACATCACTTGATATGCACAAGCCGCTTGCTTGAAGATTAGTAGGTCATTTGCGCCACTATGGTTCCTCCATTTTACATTATCGTGAATCGCTCAAAATTGTCCAACTTTAGGACGAAACATATTTTTTCATTTGCAGTTGAGGGAATCGTGTCCTCTTCTCGATTCCCCAATTTCCTTCTCAAAGTAACCTAATATGGTTGTCCAAAACCTAGCAGACTTTTGAGCATTCCATTTGACGCTATTTTCAAACGTGTTTATCCAATTTTTACACAACGCTAACTCTAACTGAGGTCCGTGGAAAATTTTCATCTTTTTTCGTTGTCTTGGATTTTTGATGTCTTTTTTACACTTTTTTTTTAACGGGCGCCACCTCTTTAAAGGGTGAGTCGTCTTGAACGAGTACAGATGGACCACCCGAACCTTGAGCCAGAGAATAATCTTGGCTACCAAAGAATAGATCTAAATCTTCTACATCCTCATAAACAGGTTAACGGTAGAATATTGTTAAGAAGTTTGAGATTGGTACGGTAGTGGTGAATCGTGTAACATTTGCGGACTATATATATTTGAGATTGTTGTTGTTGTTGGTAAATCGGTTGGTTTAACAGAGGTTGGAACGAATTATTTTGGTAAAAAAGGATGTTGTTGTTGTTGTGATTGGTATACGAAACTTGCGGGTTGAAACGAAAATTGATTCTTTTTGAATGGGTGGTGAGTGACCGGTTGAATGAAATTAGAATCCGGTGTTAGAACGTTTTGTTGGCGTCAAGTTTTTGGTGTTTTGGGAGACATATTTTAAGTTGAAGAAGAGAAGAATAGAGTATATAAATAAAAATTGAGTTTTAAAACGTGTATAAAAATGATGAAGTATTTGGTATTTAACTATTTATATAATTGATAAAGATTTTTTATTATTATTTTTTTTAAATGACCAAACGGTCAATAAAATAGCCGTTAAGCTTTTTCTTTTTCTTTCTTTATTTTTTTTTCATTTCACATCGGTCGTTATTTTTTGGCCGAGTCCTTTTCTTATTAGCTACCAAACGCATTGGGCGGAAGGGGTTGTAGCGAGAGTATGCGCCTCCCTTAGAGAGGGAGGTGTGGTAACGTGGCCATCAAGGTCAAAGTTTAACATTTACATGTTAAAGCATGTTAACCATACTGCGTATGGTGTTAACGGGGTGTTAACACTCTCATGTTAACACTCTCATGAGGGGTTGTTTTTGTAAATTGTTAGTAAGTTAATATTTAACCTTGAGAATGTTATGATAAGAGGTGTTTTTTTGTTGAGTTAAAATGAAATGTTAAAGTTGATGTGATATTAACGTGATATGGTGTTAAGGTTTAACATAGGTCATGATACTCTCCGCTTTTAGAGTGACCGATCACTCACGACCGAGCCATTAAAGGCTTACTGTTTACTCTCGGAAAACAAATTACCGTTATACAAAGTTACACCAAATCAATAATACTTTTATCTTTTTGTTGATAAAAAGTCAAACACGAAATAATTTTAAAAAAGTAGTGACCACCCTGATTTTCAATAATAAATTGCACACTCTCCCTCCCTACATCACCCTGTATCAATCATTTCCTTTTCCCTCTCCCTCCCCTGTAAATCAATCATCACTAACCCCAACCCCAATTCCAGTTTAAAAAAATGAGTTTTCAAGATATAGAAGCAGGGGGTAGACAGTTAAACACTAAACGAGGTGGAATTAATAATAATAAAACGGGTAACGGGAAAGACCCGACACAAGCAATAGCTTCAGGAATATTCCAGATAAATACATCAGTTGCTACTTTTCAAAGATTACTTAATTCTCTTGGTACTCCTAAAGATACTCCTGATCTTCGTGATAAACTGTATGTCTTACTCTATCTCCTTTTCTTTTTTATATATGAAGAGTTTTAATCTTTAATACGTGACTGTGTTCTCGAATATCACTTAAGGAAACGAAAGTAAAGAAAATGAAGTGAAACAGAAAAGGTTGTGTTCTCGCGTATCACTTAACTAGGAAAATGACTGAAAAAGAGAGTTTGATTTGGTTGATTTTGAAGTACAAATTTTTCCTCCCAAAATTGGACTGAAAATGTTTACTTCGAGTTTCTTTACTCTTTCCTTACTAAAAAAACTTGAGAACTAAGTATATATATATTTTTAGTTAGGTTTAGAGTGGTAGAGTTTGTTATAGTTGGATTATTAGATATTTAAGATGGTCTTTGGGTTTGCTTATGGCTTATTTGATTTTCGGCTTATGGTTCATAGAGGGTGTTTGTTTAAGCTTATGGGCTTATATGATCTCGGCTTATATTTCATAAGCTTCAATTTTCCGGCTTATTCTAAGACTTGTGGGCTTATATAAGTTTGTTAACATATAACAAACTTGTATAAGCCCGTAAGTCTAAAAATAAGCTGGAAAATTGGGGCTTATGAATTACAAACTGGAATCATATAAGCTTAAACAAGCAACCTTATAAGCTCACTTTTTGTGGTTATTTTGAAATTTTTTGGCTTATATAAGCTTGTTATGACATGATAAGCTTATATAAGCCGAAAAGTCTCAAAATAAGCTACAAAAATGAGCTTATGAAATATAAGCCGAACACCAAATAAGCCATAAGCCGCTATACATAAGCTTAAAAAAACCAACCACTCAGGTGTGACCTAGTGGCTGTTGAATATGGATCATATATGAATAAAGGGTAACATTCAATGAATCTATGCAAGTTGATGAAATCTTAATAAAGATATCAAATCTTTAGCAAGATATGGAAAATTCAGTGAATATGCAAGTTGCTGATTTTTCAACTTGATGTGCAACTTGAGATGGTTTTTGAGCCTATAAATAGAGCTCATTCGTTAGAAGCAAAGCACACCAAAACACACATACAAGCAATCTTGTAGTGTTCTATCTTCCTTTCTTTTGTACTAGTAGGTTTCTAGTTTTGCAATATGTTTCTTTGATTGAGAAATATATAAGAATGTTTGGTGTTCCATTCTCTTGTTCATTTCATAGAGTCTTAATTTTCAATAAGCTAGTTTGAGGTATACTTGTGGTGTTGAAAGATTCACACTCTTTACCTAGTCGGTGGGATATTATCGCGGTTATTCCACAACAAGTGGTATCAAGAGCGAGGTTATTCTTAGTATGCTCGTGGTTGCAATTAAATTTGATCCTCCACATCGAGAAAAGAATTTCGTTGGTTTTTGGTTGAAGCTATTGAAAATTAATTTGTACACGAAATGGTGGATGGCATAATTGACAAACCTTCCACATCGGTGGATCCAACATCTCAAGTTGGGCTAGACCGGTCTTGACGAATGCAAGATTGGCGGTGGAGGTTTTGATGGCACGAGCCATTTCGGTATGTGGCAAAGTGAGGTTCTAGGCGTTCTTTTCGCAAGGTCTAGACATTGTCGTTGAAGAAAGTAAACCGGAGGATGTAGAAGAGAATTGGTTAACCATCAATCGGTTAGCTTGTGGTGCAGTTCGTTCATGTCTTTCGAGAGAGCAACGATATGCTTTCTCAAAAGAAACATCCGCCTATAAACTATGGGTGGCGTTGGAAGAGAAATTTCTGAAGAAAAATTGTCAGAATAAGCTCTTTATGAAGAAGCGACTCTTTCGCTTCACTTATGTACCCGGTACCACGATGAATGATCACATTACCAGTTTTAACCAGCTGGTAACCGATTTGATGAATATGGATGAGGTGTTCAAAGACCAGGATCTAGCATTGATCTTGTTGGGATCGCTTAGGAGAATGCGAGTTGCTTGAAACAACTCTACTTAATGGAAAGGATGATGTGTCTCTTAGTGAAGTTTGTGCCGCCTTGTATAGTAAAGGCGAGAAGGAAGGACAAGCAGATTAGTTCAGTGGAGCGCAGAGGTTTCTTTGGTCGAGGTCGTTCGCGGAAGAAGGCACCGATAAGAGATGGAGATCCAAGTCGAGGCAAAGACTAAGCAAAGATGAATGTGCTTTTGTCATGAAAAGGCCATTGGAAGAGATTGTCCAAAGTTGAAAACCAAGGACAATCATTACAAAAGGAAAGGTGTAGCAGAGGCGAATGTCACCAAGTGTGATGATGAAGAATCGGATCTCTCACTTGCAACGTCGTCAACAAAGAATACTTCGATGTATGGCTATTAGATTCCGCATGTAGCCATCATATTACACCACATCGAGTGGTTTAGTAATTTTGAAGAACATGAGGAAGTTGTTTACTGCTGACGAAACTCCCTCACTACACATGGGATTGGTTCCGTTCGATTGCGAGAATGAAGACGGAACAATTGTGACCTATGAAAGGTGTTCGTTATTCGCCAAAGTTGAAAAAGAATCTCATTTCTGTTGGTATGTTAGAATCTAAAGGATTCGGAGTAAGAGCAAAGGATGGGGTTATGAAGATCATCTCTGGCGTACTTGTAGTAATGAAGGGTATTCGTAAAATAAACAACACATATCACTACAAGGGTAGAACAGTTGTTGGGCTATGGCAATTTATTACCGATGGTGATAGAAATTCAGAAGCTGTGAAGCTATGGCATATGCGCTTAGGACATGCAGGAGAAAAATCCTTGAATTTGCTCATAAAGCAAGGAGTATTGGAAGGAGTTAGTTCCTGTAAGTTGGATCTCTGTGAGCATTGCATCAACGGGAAGACAACAAGGGTGAAATTTGGGACAGATATCCACAAGACACAAGGTATCTTGGATTATGTCCACTCTGACGTATGGGGTCCCTCAAAGACAAGATCTTTAGGAGGAGACACTACTATGTGACCTTTGTTGATGACTTTTCTCGAAGAGTTTGGGTGTACGCGTTGAAGACAAAGGATGAAGTGCTAGGAGTGTTCATCAGTGGAAAAAGATGATGGAAACTCGGGCGTGCGAGAAGATCAAACATCTCCGAACGAGATAACGGCGGAGAGTATAAAATGATCGATTCACAAAATTTTGTGAAGGCGAAGGCATTGTCGACACTTCACATCGGCATACACCACAATGAGCGGGGTGGCGAGCCGCATGAACCGAACTTTCTTGGAGAAAGTTCGGTGTATGTTATCAATCTTTGGGTTGGGTAAAGAATTTTGAAATTTGAAGTTGTGACGTATCGTGTCACCTCGTTAATCGTTTGCCATCTACGCTATTGATGGGAAAACACCATTTGAGAAATGGTATGGAAAACACTGCTCTGATTATGATTCCTTGCATGTGTTTGGTTCATTGCATATTATCATGTGAAGGAATCAAAGTTGGATCGAGCAAAGAAAGCATTATTCATGGGATTACCTCGGAATCAAAGGCTATCGTCTATGGTGTCGAGAGCGAAGAAAAGCGATCTTTAGCGAGGATGTCACCTTTAATGAATCTACCATGTTGAAGAAGGTGAATGCTAAGCGGTTAGATGGAACTCCCAAAAGGTGGAGTTTGAAAGAACAATTGTACGGATGATAGAAAGCAGTTGATGATTCTCCTGTGGTAGAAGGAGATTATGAAGAAGAGGAGGTTCAAACCGAAGAACCTCCACAACAACAATATGAATCAATTGCTACCAATGAAGCCCAAGAGAAACACTAAAAGGCACGCTCGCCTTAATGATACGGTGGCTTGTGCATCTTCATTGCGGTGATGATGTTCCTACTACTTACTCAAGCGGTTCGAGACTCGAGAGCAAGAAGTGGAGGATTGCCATGAGCGAAATGCGGTCTCTTGAGAAGAATCGAGACATGGGAGTTAACCAACCTCCCAAAGGAAGAAGGCAATTGGATGCAAATGGGTGTATGCAAAGAAAGAAGGATTTCCTAGCCGGGATGATGTTCGCTACAAAGCAAGATTGGTAGCTAAAGGCTACTCTCGAAGAGGAATTGATTATAATGAAGTTTTTTCTCCAGTGGTAAAGCATTCCTCTATTAGAATTTTGTTGGCTTTGGTAGCACAGTTGGATTTGGAACTAGTTCAGATGGATGTGAAGACTGCATTTCTACATGGAGACTTGGAAGAGGAAATCTATATGGTTCAGCCAGAAGGATTCAAAGTTGCTGGAAAAGAGCATGAAGTATGTAAGCTTCATAAATCGTTGTACGGATTGAAGCAATCCCCAAGACAGTGGTACAAGCGATTTGATAAGTTTATGATGAAGTCGAAGTACACAAGAAGCAAATATGACCATTGTGTCTATTTGAAAAAGCTACAAGATGGGTCCTTCGTATATCTTCTTCTATATGTAGATGATATGTTGATAGCTTCTCAAAGTCTAGACGAGATTGAAAAGTTAAAGACTCGGTTGAAAAGCGAATTTGAGATGAAGGATCTTGGTGAAGCAAAGATGATTCTCGGCATGGAGATAGTCAGAGACAGAAAATTGAGGAAGCTCTGTTTGACTCGAAACAATATCCGAGAAGGATTCTAAAGCGTTTTAGGTTTGACAAGCAAACAAAGCGAGTTAGTACTCCACTCGCTTCTCAATTTAAGATCGGTCTTTGCTATGTCACCGAAAAATGATGCGAGAGGCGTACATGGAGAAAGTGCCTTATGCAAATCTTGTCGGTAGCTTAATGTATGCTATGATATGTACTCGACTAGATATTAGTCATCTTTGTTGGGATGGTGGCGGTATATGCATAACCACGGAAAAGGACATTGGCAAGTGTGAAATGGATATTACGGTACATCCATAACACGGTTGATGTAGGGTTAGTATTTGAGCATGGAAGTAGTCGGTGGGTAGCGGGATATTGCGATTCGACTATCTTTGGAGATTTAGACAAGCGAAGATCTACTACGGGCTATGTTTTACTCCGCAAAGCTCGATTAGTTGGAAGTCAACCTTACGATCAACTCGCTTTGTCAACTACAGGCGAGTATATGGCGATTCAGAGGTCGTAAAGGAGGCAATTTGGCTTCAAGGGTTGCTCGGTGAACTTGGAATCAATCGAACTTTGTCACGATGCATTCGGCGGATCGAGTGCAATTCACTTAGCGAAGAATCAAGTTTATCACGCAAGGACGAAGCACATTGATGTTCGGTATCATTTCATAAGAGATCTTGGAAGAAGGTGGAGTCGAATCCGAAGATCCATACTTCTAAGAATCCCGCAGATATGCTAACTAAAGTATTAGCTGGGATCAAGTTCAGTTACTGTTTGGACTTGATCAATGTAGTGAAAAGTTGAAGATTGGTTTGAAGACTCCACCAACGATAGTTTATGAGCCAAGGTGGAGATTTGTTGAATATGGCTCATATATGAATAAAGGGTAACATTCAATGAATCTATGCAAGTTGATGAAATCTTAATAAAGATATCAAATCTTTAGCAAGATATGGAAAATTCAGTGAATATGCAAGTTGCTGATTTTTCAACTTGATGTGCAACTTGAGATGGTTTTTGAGCCTATAAATAGAGCTCATTCGTTAGAAGCAAAGCACACCAAAACACACATACAAGCAATCTTGTAGTGTTCTATCTTCCTTTCTTTTGTACTAGTAGGTTTCTAGTTTTGCAATATGTTTCTTTGATTGAGAAATATATAAGAATGTTTGGTGTTCCATTCTCTTGTTCATTTCATAGAGTCTTAATTTTCAATAAGCTAGTTTGAGGTATACTTGTGGTGTTGAAAGATTCACACTCTTTACCTAGTCGGTGGGATATTATCGCGGTTATTCCACAACAGTGGCAAACGGTTCAACTAGGTGCAAACAATCAGGATGTGGCCACACCAACCTTCTGAAAAGGGAGGGCTTTACATGATTTGAGTCTATGTGGCTCGGGGGTTAAACACCGTGAATTAGTCGGCCAAAAGGTTGGAAACCATGGTTATCCAAAAAGTGAAAAAACTACTTGTAAGCTGCTTAAAAATAAGTACTTTATAATTCAGTGTTTGGATTCTTATTTTGCTAAGTTTTGCAATGGTACTCTAAAACTAATAATTTTTTGTTGGAGCGTCTTAATCATATTTATTTATAAAACGTTTTAGGTTAATATGATGCAAAAATTATAATTATAATTTCATTGCAATTTAGCGTTTTGAAATAAGCAGCTTCCTACTTATGAGAATTTGCTTGTGTTACCTCAAAATAAGCAGACAAGCAGAAGCGGTGCCGGTCATTATATAATATTTCTAAGACTTAAGAAGAGTACCTCAATTGAACTTAACAAGGAGGCTATGTTTATGTACAATACTTAATGTAAAAATCATTTTATGGGAAACGGAAAGTGCCATTTTATATATTTAGTTGTTGTGATTATGTGATAGAAAATTGTAGTATTTGCGGGGTGGAAATGACAAAGTCACAAAGATTGAGATTCTGTAACATCATACTTTACAAGCTCAATTGTGCACGTTATGATATATGTTTAAATGACACAAGTTTTTATCTTAGCAACATGGTTTACTGTTGAATGTGTATAATTTAAGGTTCGGTTATTGTTTCATCTTTACACAGCAAGGACTAGGGATGCACGTTGAATGTTGTTAGGTTTTTGTACTCATGATTATGATATATTGTTAGCTGGTGGACGCTGATGAGTAGGTTATGGTATATGTGGTTGTTTATCTGGTGATTCTTACTCTTAGTTTGCGCAATTGTAGGCACAAGACAAGAGTACATATTGGGCAACTTGTGAAGGATACATCTGATAAACTCAAGGAAGCTAGTGAAATAGATCACCGTGATGAAGTTAGTGTAAGTGACCCCATGATCTTATGGAGGGTTTTTATGTTTAAATCTTTACATGGTAGCCTTCAAGAAGTTATAAGGGATTGGCCTCTTATAGTTATAAGTGGTAGGAAAAAGTTCATACGTGAACCACATGTAACTTGACTACAAGGGAAGAAATCCGGGTCCTTGGATCATAAAAAGAAGGGCCTTGGTTGTACGTATTCACTTGTGAATTTTGCCACATGGATATATTCACATGTGGATTGAAATTTGAAACGTGTTCACATGTGAATAAATCCATGGTACATATTTGACATGTGCATAGCATCAGTCTAGGTCTTCCTGTTGTGGTTATTCTGCCCTAGATTTGTTCCTTGTTCCGAAGTTATTTGTGATTTACTAAAGAGCTCAGCCCCTAGTCTGGTAAACTTCCATAGTTGATCCAGTTACATTGCTTTCATAACTTCACTCAGAAGAAAAACAAATTTTGTGTAGTTGAAGGTCAATAAGCTGACTTGGTTTGTAGATCAATTAATGATAGTTTCGTTTCTAGTAAACGTTAAGAATGGATGAAATCTTCCTTTCATCAGCTGATTTCATATCATCCTTAGTTTTTGCACATCTTTAGTTCTCCACCATTAAATT
The DNA here is from genome assembly GCA_022545495.1 of Chrysanthemum lavandulifolium. Classification (NCBI taxonomy): domain Eukaryota; kingdom Viridiplantae; phylum Streptophyta; class Magnoliopsida; order Asterales; family Asteraceae; genus Chrysanthemum; species Chrysanthemum lavandulifolium. Next base: position 189,875,797 of record CM040240.1, read on the forward strand.
GGCGTAATGCTCAACCATCATCTCTGTACTTTGCAATGACATCATCGTTATAAGTTTTATGGTTAGATTCATACCATAAGACATTAAAACTCGAATTTATTTTCACTGGCTTTTTTACAGGCCAGTAAAAAGATTACAGACGCTAAACTCGCAAAAGATTTTCAAGCAGTTTTAAAAGAATTCCAGAAAGCCCAACGGCTTTCAGTAGAAAGGGAGACAGCTTACTCACCTGCTATACCTCAAGCTATTCATTCATCACGGTAAATCCTCGTGGAACCAGTACTTGCGTTTGTATTTACATTCAAATTAGAATATGTATGAAACAACCTTTTTGTCCTGATACTTATGAATCATTTGCAGTAATGAAGCCAGTGAAATGGATGACAGCTCAGGTGGAAGTCAAGAACAGCGAGGCCTTCTTGACCAGTCTAGAAGGCAAGTTTTATGCTTTTTATCTTTTCATATATATGGGCCACTTGCACATGGTACTGCTTGTAAGTATCAAAAAACTCTGTATCAATGTCCAAAGTATGAAGCAGTTTGTAAAGTAAAACAAAACCAGCCCATTTGACCCGTTATTTGGCATAATTGGTCAAATGGAGTTAAAAACTATTACTTTAAGGAAAATTTTTACACTTTGGATATGTTTGTATTTTATTGTAGTTTTAATATATGTAATTAAATTCTCGTATACTTGTCAAATATCGTTTTGCATATAAATTTTATACAGGGTGTTTTGGTATGATCTTTCTTATTACAATTCTGTAAATCTTAATGATCATGTATTGTTCGTGGTTGTCCTTGTCCATTATGCAGGCAGGAAGTGTTGCTGTTGGACAATGAGATTTCATTCAACGAGGCTATTATTGTGGAAAGAGATCAGGGAATAGAAGAAATTCAGAATCAAGTTGTCGAGGTCAACGAAATATTCAAAGATCTTGCTGTTTTGGTTGATGAGCAAGGAACGGTGATCGGTGAGTGTAATTTCCACCTAAAATTTTTATTTTAAATTCTTCTTGTGATTTTGAGTTTTGTGAAATTGATAATCAATTTATAGCAGATGATATTGGCTCCAATATCGAAAACTCTCATGCTGCAACTGGACAAGGAAAATCCCATCTTCTTAAAGCATCAAAGACGAAAAAAGCAAACACTTCCATGGTAATTTTTCTTTCAATCTTTTTAAATCTGTAGCTCTTCTTTGGAGGTTTTCTTATGATTTAAGTCAGCAAAGTGGTACATGTTTCATTATACTTTGAAGGGTAAGGATCCAGTGAGAAGAAAATCTCATCCTTCTTATTTTAAGGATTCTTCTCATTTGATCCTTAGTCATACTTTGAATACATAATGTTTGATCAACGTATTCTCTGATGCTTATTCATTCACATTTGTCCCATGCAGATTTGCTTGCTTTTGGTGATCTTAGGGATCGTGCTTCTCATTGTGATTATAATACTTGCGGTCTGATCTTCAGTATATTTATTCATCGGAAAATCAGAGATTGTTTACGTCTTAGGGGGTGGAAATTCTGAAGCATTCTTCAAGATTCTGCCATATCTGTGCTTGTAAAATTAGAGTTCATCTTTTTTCGTGATCATGTGATTGCATGCTTTGCAGGGGGTTTCTGCTAAAGTTGAATTAGTATTATTTTAAGCTTCATATATGTGTTTATAGTTTGTTTATGACTTCGGATTAAATACAAGTTCTCCAGCCTTTTTGGTAGTGTATTTGAGAGCTGTGAGAGATGGACTGTTTACGCTGTGATTTTTGAAAATAAGTCGTGTATTTCGTTGTGAGTGTATTGTATGAGAGTTGCAAAGTTTGCGTCAGTATATATTCACTACTTATTTATTCATACAAAGTTTGGATGTCTATTATATTTGTATACAATCTGTGGTAGTTAATGATCATAGTTTGTTGTCATTGCTAGTTTGCAGATTGTGTAAATGAACTACTCCATAATCATGATGCTTATGTAATTGAGGGTGTTTGGCACTAATCTTCTTTAGATTAAAGCAAATAAGCAGGTAACAAAATGCACCACCTGCTTATTCAATACTACTCGTAGTAAATTGAACCGTTCGTCCATGTGGTTTTATCCAAATCACTAGTCCCTCAATTTTCTATTGATGAATAATTCTTATAATGAAACTTGGTAACGCCATTCATCATTATCTCCAACACCCGTTGGGAATTAAATTTGAAACCTCACATTGTAGTTATGACGGTTACAAGTGAGTAGTGACAATTCTTTTTACGACTAGGCCACCAAAATATGGTTACTTAATTGTTATATACACTTAAAAATAACAAGCGGGTAAAGCACTAACCACAATTGTATAGTCACGCCTTAGTTTCCGGGTTGAAGCTTACTGTTCATTTGCTTATCATATATCTCTTATATCATGAGATACAAACAGTTTTGATGGTTGTTCAGGATTGCTTATCCAAACTGATGATCAGGATCTTACAAGTGAAATAAGTTATTTTGCATGGAAATTTTTGAAAAGATTATATCTTAACATGCTACTTGATTTTAGTTATTATAGTCTTGCCTGATTGATAGAGTTCATTGCATCAAAGTGTCTTATGTCCGACAATCAAGAATTTCATATCAAACTAGACAAAACAAAAAAGGCCTGTGCAGCCGCAACAGACAATCAAGGCCAACAGCAAAAATTATCAAATCAAACTCTTAAAACACTGCCAGTATAATATCGAATTCAAAATACTAAATAACAATCCAAAACTAGACCACTTAACGTAAAACTAGAATACTTGTGTTATGACATAACTCATAAGCTAGGTATAACTAGAAACTTAACACTTGACCTCCTTCAATCCATGAGGAAAGTACAAAAAAGTTGGGTCAGCTGCACCTTCTTTGTAATAAGCAAACACCATCCCACTGTCATCATGCATGCTCTCCCCAACAAAGCTGCATAAAATTAGGACAATTTACATCATGCATACGGTTAATCAATTGTCGGCTTACTCAGAAGCACATTCTAGTAAACATGCTATAACAACATTCTTTATTGAATTATCAGTTTCCCCGTTTCAAGTTAAATACTGCCCATTTCTAAAGCAAAAAACAGTTTCTTATAATAATACAATTATTTTAACTCGGCATAATGTTCACTGTAGTATGGGTAATGGGCAAATGACTAATAATATAACACTATATTTGCATAAAGCTACATATATCTTAGAAGCATAATTGATCAAATGAATATGTAATGTGAAGGAGGAGCAAAAAAACTTACTACTGGAGGTCGCTGAGCTTTCCGAGGAGGAACTTTGTTGCTGCCTCAATGTTTTTCTTGAAGAACTCTTGTTTCTCAGCATCAAGCTTAGCGGTGAGTAGTTTGATGTACTTCTTGATATAAGCAATAAACTGCTTCTTATCAAAAGGAGGTTGCTCCTGCATTTTTTACAATATCTCAATATCTTAAAAACCTACGAAAGTCTCAAATTTTCAAAAGCAGTTAACGTTTTACCTGAAGTCTAAAAGTGTCAACGATGTCAACAACCCTCACGGCTTGATCATCAACACCCTCGTCTTCGCCACCTCCTTCAGCAGAAGGGTTTGCACCAGTGTAAACATCAACAGCTCCCTGAACAACCCACTGTATCGGCAGAAGATCATAACATATCAGTACCATAATAAGGCCTGATTCAGAAAGACACCAAATGCATAGGAGTATAGGACAGTAAGCAACTAACCTTTCCTTCGACTTCCCAAAGAATCCCATTCAAAATTTCCTCGTAAGGAAAAGAATCAGAAAGAAGCTCATCACCTACATTAAAAAATTACTCATTAACTTGCAACAATCAACGTATATTGACAAATTAAAGGTAATACTGTGGATCCTATTCATTATCCCTTGAAACAGAATATGATCTTGCAAAGAAACTTATCCAAAGCATAAATTAACTATCAATTAAACCTGTGAAAACTCACACACAACATGAACTAAACTAACAGTGTCTTCCAAATCTTTCTATTTCCATTTTGAAATCCTCAAAGGTAAGTAGATTGCTAAAGCAATGCTTGAACTTAGCAATTATCAACCACCTCGTAATGGGGCTCTCCCAAAGCATCTCAATCTAATCAACATTGACTTCACTTTCAACAACAATGAGCATCATCCCCTTCAAGGGGATTAAAACAGGAAAAACTGAACAAAAGTTACAAACATATTAGTATAGGGATTGATGACTCGTCAACGCCATGGCATATTCCCCTGTCTTGCCGTTATGATGGTGGATATGAGAGAGCAAATGCCCTCTTCTCCATCGCCAAAACCGCAACACAATAGAAGACCATGGCGATGACACCCCCTATAATAATATGTTTTTGTTTTCATACATTTTTTTTCTGTTTTAACCCTGTTTAAATAGAAAGAGCTTCATGTTACACAATGGATTGACTAATGCTGATTTCAAGTATTGCTTTAGCATCATCTACTTCTTTTGAGAAAGAAAATTCAGAATATTTAGAAGACAAGCAGATTGTATCCATTTGACATACTTTTGGGAAAAAAAAGATGGATTTTATCTTGTGATAAATATTTTAACTGTAATTCTAAAACTAAACATTAAACTTCTGAAACATTATAGTTTTTTCTTGGTTAATCCTACCCATTAGCCAAAAAAAAAATGCACGTTATAAAAAATTTATGATCATTATTCAAATTCAATGCTACCAACATAAAAAATTACTGGTTAATACAAGCAAAATAATATATACCAAAATTAGATAATTAGATCTATAACATATTCAGCTAAGAAAACCAATAAAAAAAATCAACTTCCTCATTAACAAAAAACTAAACTTACAAACTAAAAAAACTAAACTTTGCAATAAAGTTCAATAAGAACAAAAATTAACTGTTAGTTACACTTATAAAAACCATAAAAAAAACTTAAAAGTTAAAACTATAAACATAATTACCAACAAATTAAATAAGCCAACCAAAAAGACTTAAGACCCAAGTGTAATAAGCAATCTTTCACGCGTGGTGTGTCGATCACTAAAACACCACCCTCCTTTTTTGAGTCTGTGTGAGTATATTATGGCCAATATTTGTGTTTATGCTTTTAAAAGGCGAAGTTGGTGGTCTTATTACACCTTTTCAGGTGCGGGGTTGGTGGTGGAGTGAAAAGCTGACATGAGTTACCCATATAAATAAACATGCTAATCACACAACCTTAAAAAAATTACCCATATAAACAAACATGCTAATCACACAACCTTAAAAAAAATACCCATATAAATAAACATGCACAATAACACGATATATTCATTAAACAAGCTAAGCATAAAACCTTAAAAAAAACTACCCATGTAAATAAACAAACACAATAACACAATATAACTAAATTACATGCAGATCTATACAAAAGAAAAAAAAAATCTAACAAATAACACAAAGCCATATATTTTCTTTTAAATAAGACGAATAAAAAACCTTAAAGAATATATTACACGTCAAACAAAATAAAAAAAGTGTTAAAAGATAAACAGATCTATGCTGTAAAAAAGTGATGAGAATTTACCAGTGAGTAAATCTTGATAAACCAACATGATGATTCGGAGCTGCTCAAATCGTGTGAATAATAAAATAATAGGGTTCGAGAATATTGTGAGGGTTTTTGTTTTTATAGGCAAAAGTGTTTGTGTTTGTGTTGGACTTGGATTCTAGTAAATTCTTTTTTGTTTTTGTGTTGATCCCTATGCTGGTTGGCCCATGCCCACTTGGTTTTTAGGCCCGCTATGTCTGAGATTTATTTTATTTTTTTATTAACTTGCTTCTTTTATTTTTTCTTTCTTTGGTAATCGTAGTTCCCGACCTTCTTGTTAGTTAAACCACGGGGTTTGAGACGCCGTCACATAAACTCAAGCTAGGTAAATTAGTCAATTTTTTAAGGAGATTCAGGGTGGTCATTTTAAAGTTTCTTGCATATAACAAAAAATAGTTATAATAATCGTACACGCACAGAGTTTTTTTAAACAATTTTAATTATGTATTATTATTGATTAATTTTTTTAAATATGTTCACAGGATATACCAAAGCTAAAAAGATGTATTTAATCAAAATCTTATTTTTTATTAGCACGTTTATATATAGACTATGTTGCACACATCATGCTACAATTCCATTTCTTTATTAAAAAAAAAATAATAATAAAAAATGGTTGAAAGTCCAAAATCATATACTACAATCCAACCATTGGTTTTCTTCATAAAGAGTGACATGACCAGTGATAAGAACTAAACGGACAATGTTCAGGAAACCGTAAGATTCACAATATATAAAAATAGATGAACATAGAAACGTTACATCCACGTACCAATTTCTTATGGTCATGCATCAAGAAACAACAGTTATGAACAACTAAAATTAAGAAATAAATCAGCTTGTTGCATAACAAAACACTTACATTCAAAATTTCACATGACGATGAAGTATCATTTTATAGCCACAAAACTATTAGGCATAGCAAGTTTACTAATTATAATGCCTCTCCATCCTTCAAATCACATTATAATATTATTGTTTACAATTAAATTTTATATTTAGCATGGTACTGAGAAAGTAGAATTGTATGTAAGTTATACCTTGACCACCCACGAGACATTTTTACAGAAAAATTAAGAAATTTAGCGAATAGTCAATGTGAAAGAGTAAGAGGATGTGCACTCACGATAAATACACATCTAACTATGGTGTCTTCTAAACTTTGGAAACAAAATGACTTGTTTTTTATCAAGTATTTAACCACAAAAAGCATAATATAAGGGATTTTATATACCAAAATTAATGATGACAAATGAACCAAATAAGCAATTTTACATGAATCGCATAAGTTTTCTAGTAAAAGAAATGCATCAATTTTTTTAAGGATATCTAGAAAAGTAATCATTGCAATTATAATCTATACAATGAGCACAAAAAAATGTATCATATTTTCCTATAGCAAAGAAAATACTTCATATTAAAAGAAGAAAAAGAAACTATCAAAGGATATGAAAACAGGCTTACGGAAGCACACGTATTCCATCTACCTCTGTCTTATTTCCCCTGTCGACAATAGGCTATGAATATAAGTACCATTAGACATTAGCACATTTTGAAACAATCATATACCATAAACTAACACTTAAACTTTTTATGTAGAGCACAAAATGATGTTTATAAGTAGGGGTGAGCATACAACCCGAACGGACCGGACCGACCGAGACCGGACCGGACAGGACCGACCATATTCGGTCCGGTCCGCGGTCTCGGCTTTTGAGCTAATTAGGTCCTCGGTCCGGTCCGGACCAAAACCGATGAATTTGGGCTAATTTGGCCTTGTTGGATCGGACCAACTGAAGGACCGACCGGACCGACCCGGACCGAGACCTGACCGACCACATTCGGTCCGGTCTCGGTCTAAGATTTTTGCCGAAATCGGGTCTCGGTCCGGTCCGGTCCGGTCCGGTTTTTGGACCGTGCACACCCTTATTTATAAGTAGTACTAGTTGGCACTTTCACTCGTTTATTTCCGGATGCGCTGATTCAGGTTATCTTTACTACCTTATAATGCATTTAGGACATTCTCAAATATAGAAGCATAAAAATCGACTTTGTAACTTACCTATTATGGAAATATAACGCTCTTGCTAAATTAATACATACATCGCTAGCTTAAAAATCAAGCCAATATCATAACATTAGTAGTCGTTGAATACAAAATTTAAAGTCCTTCCAATATTTTTAAAGGCCACTTTTATGACTTTAAACGCATGTATATTATATTACCCATTCTTGCATTTCACTTTAATAGACATTAAATGTATTGATAAGTCTAAACAATTATAAAACCACAAATAAACACACACAAAAGACCAATCATATCTCACACTCACTCTCAAAAACTTAAATTGCCACTTTTGTGCTAAATAGCAACCAACGCCACCAACTAAATTTGCCACCACAGCTAACGGTATGTGTCGGCATTACCACCCCTTGACATGGTCTAGGTGGCCTTCACTCGCCAAAACTTTTAGTACAATCGAAAAATATTGCACCCCAAAAAATTTAGTTTCAGGGTACCCGCCGCCGCAAGTCGCGAATACCCTGCTAGTAATCTCTAATGGGTTCATAAAAAATTGTGAGATAGGTCGGCGGAAGACGTTTTCTAAATGCTTACGACCTTCAAAATCATTTTATTGAAAAAACATTTTATTGTTAGTTGAAGATTATATATGTTATGCTTATATTTAACTCATACCGACACGTACTAAAAATGTATTTGTTTGTATGTTAACCGCAACCAACACAAACTGAGATGTACTAAAGTCAACCTATCTCAACCAAAACATGTTTTGACCCGTTACCCAGCCATCCACTCGCTAACCTCTAATGTAAACCTTATGCCCCAAATATCAAATTGAAGATCATTACTTTTGGACAACTTTCTGTTAGATTATACAATATTTTAGAAATAATATATTGAAATAGTAATATACATTATTTATTAGCATCATCATTTCTGGTTTAGCCAAATTGCACGTTTCTTCTTTGTGGTTCATTAAGTACAATCGTTCGTATTTTCCACTGTTACGTTCGATTTTAGTTCTCGATTTTAACTAGGCGTTAAGTGAGTTCTGCTAGATTACATATTAGTCCTTTTGCTAACGATAGTTGCACTGCCCATCTTTAAACTTTTTTTTTTTTTTTTTTTTTTTGTTCGTCCTTTTCTTTTTGAAGTTTTTTTAAATTTTTTTCGTCCCTTTTTTTGCAATTTTTTTCGTCATGCGAATTTTTTGGAAACTTTTTTCGTCACATCCGTAGTTTTTCTTGAGAAAAAGGTTTTTTTGTCACGTGTAAATAATTTTTATCGGAAAAAGTTTGTTTCTGGAAATTTTTTTTGGCACATGTTCAAATTTTATTTGAAAAAAAAAAATTAGAAAAAGAATTCTCAAAAAAAAATTTCGAAAATCATTTTTACGTGTGACAAAAAATTCAAAATTTTTTTTCACATGTGATTTAAAAATAACTTTCTAAAAAACCTATTTTAGAAAAAAGTGTATAAAATCGTAATAAAAACGGACGAAAGTGTATAAAAACAGATAAAAACGTATGAAAACATATAAATACGTATGAAAACATATAAAACGTATGAAAACATATACGAATAAATATTATTATTTGAGCCCGAGATTTGTATCAAACGGAAGCCGCACAAGAGGCGTACGAGACGGCTAAAGAAAATTTATCTGTTTTATACGCTTTCGTCCGTTTTATGCATTTTTCCTGAAATATATTTTTAGAAAGTTATTTTTCGTCACATGTGAAAAAAATTCTGAATTTTTTTTCGTCACATGTAGGGGTGAGCATACGACCCGAACGGACCAGACCGACCGTTGAACCGACCGAGACCGGACCGGACCGACCACATTCGGTCCGGTCCGCGGTCTCGGCTTTTGGGCTAATTCGGTTTCGGTCCGGTCCAGACCAAAACAAACGAATTTGAGCTAATTTGGCCTTGTTGGACCGGACCGACCGAAGGACCGACCAAACCGACCCGGACCGAGACCGGACCGACCACATTCGGTCCAGTCTCGGTCTAAGATTTTTGCCAAAATCGGGTCTCGTTCCGGTCCGGTTTTTGGACCGTGCACACCCCTAGTCACATGTGAAAAACGATTTTCAGAAAAAATATTTTCGAGAATTGTTTTTCTAAAATTTTTTGTTTCGAATAAAATTTGAACACGTGCCATTTTTTTTTTCTCCTCATAAAACACTTTTTTAGTTTTTTTACATGTGACGAAAAAAAGTTTCCAAAAAAAATTCACATGACGAGGAGGAAAAAAAAAAGACGAAAAAAAATTCGAAAAAAAATGGACGAAAAAATGAAAGACCAAAAAGGGACGTAACATTGGAAAATACAGACGATCTTTGCACTTAATTAACCACAAAGACGAAACGTGCAATTTGGCTAAACCATAAGGACGATTTTTGCAATTTACTCTAATTAAGCCTCTTGCTTTTCATATTCTACAATAGTCAAGAGAAGTCCTCAATTTACTCTAATTAAACCAATACATCTACAATGGTTTAGCAATTTGTATATGAGAAGTCCTCAATTACAATAGTAAAAGGGAAACCTGCATTTCTATGACTTACGATGTCAATTATTCATATTGTTAAATCTAGAGTAAACTACACCATTCGTTCTTGTGATATACGTTGACCAACAATGATCGTCATTTGACCAAAAAAAATGCACCGTTAGTCTTTAAGTGCGAAACGTTACTCAGCGTTGGTCCTTTGCCCTAACTGGCGTGAGTAACGGCCGTTAAGCCTATTTAAGTTGAAGGTATTTTTGTCTTTTCCCACCCACACCCACACCCTCAATTAATTCTTTCATCTACCATTTCATTTCATTCACAAACCCCCATAAACTTAAAAACACATATCATTTAAGCTCTATTTTCATTTTTTTGCCAAAGATATTTAGCAATTATAAGTTATTACATTCTTGTTGGAACTATCATTAATGCTCTTTTATTTCATTTGCCATTTCTGGTGACAATAACTAATCATCATGAACTTCAAAGAGGACAACAAAAATATACCAACTTAGCACTTTGTTTCTTTGTAGTGTCTGAAAGGCGATTCCTTAGTGGTTCCACGTGACCACTTCCATCTAGTTGGACACCAATAAAGTATTGAAGTTCTCCCTGAACGTTGAAAGTATAGATTGGCTCAAATTTTGCAAAGGACATCCAACCTAATACTAGTAATAAAATCATGTACATTACCTTTTGGTCTCGCATATGTTGCAGGTTTCCTGTTATAAATGTTGGAATTATATAACATGACAATTATAAATATAAACAATAAGCATCAAGTATACGTGCGAGGCGTATAGGAAAGATTAATAAATAATTAATTAACGTAAGCAAGAATATCGTCGCTTTATTGATTACAATGAACGAGAATCAAATCACAAACTATCGATTGGATGAACCCTAATTAGGGTTTATAGGATTATAAATTATCACTTCTGGTTTTGTAATTGATCCAAAATCTGATCGATAGTGTGATTGTCTGGCGTTCTGATTATCACGCGTCTTATAGCGAATTAAAGTAAATGCTAGTTTAATTAACACAAAACATTTGTTAAGGAAAACAAAAGTAATCGATCCTAGGAGTAGAGATCCGATCGTATGGACTAAAAACACACAAACAAGTTTAGGTTTTAGGTTTAGGTGTACGAGTAAATAACAATGACCCTAGCGTATGTATTTATCTTGTAGAAACTTAGAGTCCAAGTTAGGGTAGGATTGGGTTATGGTAACCCCCAAACGATTTGTTTAGGAAACCCATAAGGTTTCTAGAACCTTCTTGACATCTAGTTTTCATATTTAGTCCTTTCCTTTAACATTTAACGACCGTTAGTTCATTACGTTTAATTACTTAACGTTCGTTATACGTTTTGTGTAAATAATAACTAAATATAACATTTTATATTTAATTATTAAATTTTAATTCTCATACGTAAAGTGTGCAATCCCGTGGTCTCGAGTTCGATCCTAACACACATCTATTAATATTTTGTCCATTAAACCAACAATAAATTCAGTTCATACATCAAAACAAATGAATCACATTAACTTAATTATGTAGCACTGCAGTTTCAGAAATATAAAATTGTAGGTGGCAATCTGGACCATTTACTTATGAGTGGATCGTTTTTGGTTACATTATACATTGTACGGGTCAATTAGTTTAAACGGTCCAAACTGGTCAAAGTGCCTATACTATTATTGCATATAACCAACAATATCATTTTATACAAACAACTTGAGTTTATATTACTATGAGACCATTTCGTAATCATATCTAACATGCTAATAGGTAACAAAATGTTTGGACAACGGTTTCGGATCAAATCAAACCACCAGTTCTAGCCCATATATAACTTAAAAACACACACCAACACTCCTCAATCGTTAAACAACTTGTCCAAACTGCGCCATTTTCCACATTTAATTGAAGGTATATCTCACCGCTCTTTGTGTAGTTAATCAACTGCACAGTAATTTCTCTTTGTTCTCTGATAGCTACTCGTACTTTATCAATAGTGCTTTGACTGTTTGAGTCCTTGCAATCATCTGACATAACTTATAAATCCATGAACCAAACTTTGAATAAAACAAGTATGATTACGGGAGAAAAAGTATCATAAAGGCAAGTCACTGCGTACTGTAGTTCCTTCCCAAAATTTCCTCACGTGTAAACTCGTCAATTCAAGAAAGCTATCGATGCAAAATCTACATACAAAGTGTAGATTATTGTATGCTGCATCTCATAAACACTACTTTCAAACACTATTGTAATGAAAGTGGAGATTATTGTATGGAGATGGTTTATGATTCGATTGAGGAGTGTTGGTGTGTGTTTTTAAGTTTCTAGGGGTTTGTGAATGAAATGAAAAGGTAGATGAAAGAATTAATTGAGGGTGTGGGTGTGGGTGGGAAAAGACAAAAATACCCTCGACTTAAATAGGCTTAACGCCCGTTACTCACGCCAGTTAGGGCAAAGGACCAACGCTGAGTAACGTTTCGCACTTAAGGACTAACAGTGCATTTTTTGGGTCAAAGGACGATCCTAGTTGGTCAACGTATACCACAAGGACGAATGGTATAGTTTACTCTTAAATCTATGATTTAACATTTTTAATACAAAAAATATTTGTTTGACATCTTCTGCTACCAAGCTGCGCACTTTTTATTTCCAAATCTATTATTTTCAATTGTAATCCTTTATTTATGTTTACAAAGGCATCATAACATGTCCATTTTCAAGCTAGAGTTGAGATCAATGTGGAACAAAAATTATTTAAAGATTGATGAGCCGTCTTAGCGCTTTTTTAATCAAAATAAAAAAAACTCACTTTCCACATCTTTTTTAAAAATAGAATATCTTGCAAACGCTAAATCGTCAAGTGAAAAAAAAATACACCATCACGACGAGTATTATTTTTAACTTTCAGTAGACGGGCACTTCGATATACTTTCGACGATTTTTTCGATTTTTCTATCGATTCGTCGAAAATCACATGTGATTTTTCCGGCGTAATCGAAAAAATCAAAAAAAAAATTGTCGAAAGTATATAGAAGTGCAGTCTATAGAAAGATGATTAATTCTTATCGCGATGGTATGATTCGTTTTGCGTAATGATTAACGGTTTGCGAGATATTTAATTTTAAAAAAAAATGATGAAAGTTTTTTTTTTTTTTTTGATAAAAATGAATAACTACGATTGGTTCATTAGATCTTTCAAGAATGTTGAATCTAAACTTTTCTCATTGAAGCTCAAAGTGATAAAACATCTTACAAATCCCCTATTTTTCCTCTTCTTCATTTTATCTTTCATCCATATTTTCCATCTATTTTATATCTTCTTAACAAGCTTTCATATGAACCACCGGCATAACTGTCACATTAAAAAATTGGTTACGATGACCCAAATTAAAATATTTTAACATCAATTAGTAAGTGCAATAAATTGTTTTTGGATATAAGTGTTGTAATTGCTGGTAAATCAATGAAAACCAAAAAAGGGGAAAAGAAAAATAATAATACAAGTGTTTTTATTAAAGAAATAAAAAATGAAAATTTTTGGATATCAGTGTTGAAATTGTTGATAGAATCAATATAAAATAAAGGTGAAAAAAAAAGAATAATGTTGAAAATATGTCTTCTTTTTTTTTTTTTTTTTTTAATGGAAGAGTAAATTGCATGTCCATTAATGGAGGATGGTGGATAAATAAAGAAGATGGGAAGGAGCCAGTGGTAGTCTTACTGGGGAAGTTTGCAAATTGTTCGGAATGGTTATGGGGGGTTTGCAATTGGTTCGCAAGGCTTTGTAATAAGGACAAAGAGGTTCGTATAAGGAAGAAGGTGTTCTTTGAAGAAAAAAAAAGGTTCTTCATTCTTGGGAAGAAGAATGGGTTAACTAGAGGAGAGATAATGCCCGTTTTTTCTATAATCTCCTCACATATATAATAGAGGATTATGCCAACTCACTAATGCCATTTGGCACCCTTAAATGTCATGCTGGCAACATTTAATTAGCTGGCAATGCCAACAATTTATTCAACACACGCCATTCTCACCTGTAACACACGCCCTTATCATAAACACAACCTCTAACACACGCACAACCTCTAACACACGCACATCTCACACACTCTTCATCCCTGATCTTCAGCAACTGAAATCAATTCCATTCATATCCCCCCAAGATAAACCAGGTTGATATCACAGATATTCCAAAACAATCGGAGCAAATCAACGCAAACCCTAAAACAATCAATATCAGCAAATGCTCCACAATCAAAATAAATAAAAACCCTAAAACAATCAACAATCTCATAATGATTGCAAAGTCTAGCGAGGAAGATTTATCACAAATTAAGCAAATGTATAATGAATTCAAGATTATTTTCTTAGGCATTATGTATTTTCGTTATTGATTATTTGGTTTCTGTCCCACTAGACAATCTCAAATGTTGCGACTATAATCAATCCCGCCCAAGAACAGGTACAATTGTTTTGTTTCTTTTTTGAAGGGTTTTAGCATGTGGATCTATTTATCTTGCTGCAATGAGGAAGGATGTCCTGTGTTGTTCCTTGAAATAGATTGGTGATGCCCTTTTTAGCTTGATGTGTTATTAGTAGGCTATTAAGATAAAAATGCTATTGATCTAAAACTTATGCATTTTTGTTAGCAATAATAAAGTGTTTGGGCTTGCTAATTTTTCCTCCTTATGCTTATGTGTGCAAATAAAAATTTATAAGATGCTTGACACAAGTTCATGAAAATGGGGTTTGGAATTATTTATTGTCTGAAAGATGGTTGATTAGTACAAAATATGAATTGACTTTATGTTTTATTTTAAAAACAATAATGCTTTTGTGTTGATAAATAAGTTAATTATCATGTTCATGATTTTTTTGCGAGATACTTGAAAGCGACAACTTTGTGTTCCATCACTCGGAAGTTCGGTTGGATTGAAGCTTATCGGGTTTGTTACTTTTGCAACAAAGAAACAAAAGAAACAAGAATAGTCATTTGATTTTAGTTTTATTTGCAATTTGAATATACTTATTTTACATTTAAACTTTAAACTTTAAGTTAGTAGACTTAAAAAGGGCAAACATAGTAGCCCTCTCAATAATCTTTAACTTAGTGATTTGCATTGCCTTCAACTTTAAACTCTAAAAGCGCATCAAACGCCCCTTAGTACATAACCATATATTTACATTCATTCTTTTGTTCACAGTTGGTCGTTGGAACTCTAAGGCTCTAAAGCAAGCATAAATATGTAAGGTATAAGAAAGAGTGTGCTTTACGAAGATCGAAGGGACAAAACTGGAACTTCACAGCAGCTTCCAAGACTTATTAGCCGGTTTCTAGGATTGTTTAAATAGCCATCTCAAATGGAGGTGGACAACATGACGAAGATGGAAGAACAAGCAATAAAGATCAAGTTTCCGTAAGTTTTGTTACTATCCTTTCGTATAATGCATTTCAGATTGTGAAAAATGACCTTTATGACCATCTTTATGCTCAGGTCGGGTATGGATAAAAAACATTCACTGTTCAGACCCACTACAAGTTCAAGAAGCAGTAAGGCGCGCAAGGCATATAACCAAAGTGAGAAAATTTCAAGCTGAGAATCCATTCTTTTCTGGTCGGTGACCCTTCAAGACGCACACATATTATCAACACTTTGTAGGCAAATTCAGGTATAATGAGAAACCTTTTTAATGTTTACACCCGACGCCTTCTTCTTTTTGTGATTTTGGAGCTCAAGTTCTGTATTTGAAAGCTTGTTGAAATTTGATATCCTAAGATGTGTCTCATGAAAGTTTTAAAAGAATTTGATTTTTCTTAATTTTTTTTTGTTTTTTTTCAACCTCTTTAGTTATTTGTTTGAACTTATGATACATGAACAAACCATAGAACTTCAGATTTCTTAAGTTTTTAGGACAATTTAATAGAAGACTAAGCTATTAGGCATGATATTAGTTTCCGAGTAAGGTTACCTGATAAGGTTTTAAAATGTACCTTTTTGAGGGGTCGTTTAAGCCCTTATTTGATCACTTTTGTATCCGTTATTACTTAATATCGTTCCTTTTCACTTTTTAGGTCTTTTGAAGGCAAATTGCTCGAATGGCACTTATTTGGACGAAAAAGCGCGGATATCTGAAGAAAATGGCCAAAGTCAAGAATCGAGACACTCAATTCTTTGAAATACAAGGGGACGGCGTCGGTGTTATCTATGACGCCGTCGAAGCACTTTGTGATGGCTCGAGAGCCAAATTGCTTATTTACAAGTAGCGGTGTCGGGCTTTAAAAGAGTATGTCGTCGCAACTCGGGCGACCTAGATTTGATCGAGACAACGTCGGAGGTGAAGAGACGGCGTTACAAGCATAAGGTGACATCGTCGCAAGACTAACGTGGCCAAGACGAAACCCTAATAGCGGCGACCGGCGTCACAAATCATAAGGTGACGT
This sequence comes from Chrysanthemum lavandulifolium, assembly GCA_022545495.1. Classification (NCBI taxonomy): domain Eukaryota; kingdom Viridiplantae; phylum Streptophyta; class Magnoliopsida; order Asterales; family Asteraceae; genus Chrysanthemum; species Chrysanthemum lavandulifolium. Next base: position 189,892,388 of record CM040240.1, read on the forward strand.
CGCGAATGTAATCTTATATATAGAATCCGAATTTTTCGAGTTTAAGTGTGTAGTTTTTGGAGTAAAACCTAAAAGAACCAAAGGTTTGTCTTGTGCAGATTTTAGGGTTCCAAACCCTATCTTACACCAAGATAAGTGCTTTACTTCATTAATTCAATTATGTCTTCAATTATTTGTGTGTATGCTTGCATGTTCTCCATGTCAAGCTAATTTACTTGTGTGTTTGCTTAGGAATATGAAACTTAACTATTGAATATTGATTGGTTGTCTCTTATCTTAATTGTTAATGATCTAGTAATGCGATAGGTCATTCGTTGTGTAGTTAATGCTTGATTAATCTTTGTGAACCTTAGACTATAACACCTAGAGTAGTTGTAGGCTAAACCATCAAAGAGTACCTTAGAGTTAGAGTTTATAAATCCTATAGATTTTGTAGACGAGACCCTTTGGTAGTTTCAAAGAGTTAGGGATAAACGCATACCCTACGACCTTAGACACACAAAGCAATTAAGAATAAGGACGTGACAATTCAACCATCAATAGGAGATAATTAAGGAGTAATAAAACCTAAGTAGACACATCTTTAAAATATCATACGAGCACACAATAATTAGACATAGACTACCCTCACCTTAGTTAATTAGATAATTAGATAATAGCGTAATCGGTAGAAATACCAACCCCCAAATCCAAACCTCGAGATTAGTACCTTTCCATTTCCTAAAAACATAAAAGATAAAAAATAATCCTCCTCAACCCCAACCTTAGCGTAGTAACTCCTCACTAGCATTCCTATTCCCCAGAGAACGATATCAATTCCGTGGCTTACCCTAATACTACACTACAACGATTAGGTTCATCGCCTAGGTTTTGAAAAACTTGCTCGACGAAAGGAAGTTCCTTTGACCCCGAACGGCGTGTGTAGCGTTATCAAGTTTTTGGCACCGCCGGGAATAGAATAGCTAGTTAGTAGTCCACTCGTTTAGGTTTCTTTGCTTGATTCTATCAAGTAAATTATTTTCCCATTTTAGCTTCCTTGTAGTCTATCCCCTTCTTCATGACCTTTGTTCAGAAACCCATCACTCACCATGATACGTGTCTTCCGTGAAGATTCTTCACACTACCCGTTCCCAATCCGAAATTGAGAATGCAATCCCACAAAACCCTTCACCCGTTCACCATTTTGGAAATCACCTAGGGCATGATGAGATAAATTGGCAACAACAAAGTCCTTTCTATGACTCAGATTCCGATGAGGAATTTGATTATGGTAAAGCACTTGACAACGCGGAGGTCATTGATGAAGTTAGTTTTGAGATGGAAGAAGACCCCTCCCAATGTTTTGACCCTAGGTGTAGAATTGAGAAAGATGGTCCCTTTAACATGCAATTCCCTTGCAAAATAGGATTAGAAGGGTTCGATGCTTACTTGAATTCATTCTTGCCTTTGAACTTAATCTCAAGGTACCTATACAATGAAATCAAGATCAATGAGTTAACTTATCAAGGAAACAATGTTGTTGAAACAGTCACTCATTTGCACGTGTTTGTTGGAAGTTTTGCTTATTTGGTAGAGTTCATGGTCTTAGAAGACTTAGGAGAATTTATTGATAAGGACCTCACTCAAGTAATTTTTGGAAAACCTTTCAAAAGAATGACTAGGTTGAATGAACGGATGATTGATGGTCTAATTACATTCTCTGATGAAGTTGAAGACTTTATCTACCAAATGCCACGTGCTCATCCTAGGTTTAAACACAAGGATATTGAGGCATGTAATAGAATGACCCCTATTCCATTGCTTAGTGAAAGGGATAAGCAAAGTGGACTTAGGTACCCATATGAGAAAACTAAGAGGTATTACAAAAAAATGCCTAGAGTTAGGAGATGATTACAAAAAGAATGAGAGAACATTGGAATGGCTTAAGTATGAGCACGTAAGCGTGCACGAGACAACGTATGAGCACGACTACAAGTCTAGCTACAAGACTCATAAATAAAGAAAAGCGCTTCGTGGGAGGCAACCCATGCTTAATTGTTTGCTTGTTTGTGTCATATATCTTTTATTGATTGTCTATTCTCATGTTTAAGTTTGTAAAATGCTTTATTTTGTTTTAACCTCGTCTTAATAACATATAAAGGTATTTTAAATAAAGGATAAGTGTAGGGAGGATTACACGTTTTCAAAAGAAACGTAAACATGAGAATAACAACTAATTAAAAGATATGCATGTGTGTTTGTTTGAGTCAAATGCTTGTATCGAGTCATAATGGATGTTTTGCGAAAATTTTCCATTTTAAAGATGTAAATTTTCCAATTTTTCCGAAAATCGCACCGCTTTTTGTCGGGACAACTTTGACGCGCCAGATCGCAACTCGACAAGCATCGGAAGGAGTAAAACAACAGTTATTTTTCTCGTTTTCGAGCTACTTATAAATTTTGGAATTTTCCAGTCTTAATTTTTCAAAAATTACGTAAACATCCATTCCACAAGCATTATATCCTAGTTTAGTAGAGTCTTATATATATTATTACCGCGATTTTAAGCGAAGGTTTCGCTTTGTTTTCTTCAAGTGTGCGGGTTTTATTTATCAAGAAGAAGATACATAAGGTTGGAAGGAGCTTTTCACGATATATTCTTCTTGGAAAGGATTTAACCAATATTTCACACACGGATCCTACAAAGCTAATCGTGGAGTATTAGTTTCTTTCATTTTTATTACCTTCTATTATCATAACCTTGATACTTTTGGGGAACATTGGGGACAATGTTCGGTTTAAGTGTAGGGAGGAAAATAAAGCAGGAACTTTGAAACTATGCTTATCCTTGATTATTTGCTTTGTCAATTGTATTGTGTAATGAACCATGAGAAAATGTCGGTTAGGGTAATTTTGGCACCAAATTTAAAAATTTTCATGACATATAGGAGTGGGCCATTAGTCTTAACAAAAGCGTCTCACGGATAGGAAGTTATATAGTTATCTTAATTGTTAATGATCTAGTAATGCGATAGGTCATTCGTTGTGTAGTTAATGCTTGATTAATCTTTGTGAACCTTAGACTATAACACCTAGAGTAGTTGTAGGCTAAACCATCCAAAGAGTACCTTAGAGTTAGAGTTTATAAATCCTAGAGATTTTGTAGACGAGACCCTTTGGTAGTTTCAAAGAGTTAGGGATAAACGCATACCCTACGACCTTAGACACACAACGCAATTAAGAATAAGGACATGACAATTCAACCATCAATAAGAGATAATTAAGGAGTAATAAAACCTAAGTAGACACATCTTTAAAATATCATACGAGCACACAATAATTAGACATAGACTACCCTTACCTTAGTTAATTAGATAATTAGATAATAGCGTAATCGGTAGAAATACCAACCCCCCAAATCCAAACCTCGAGATTCGTACCTTTTCATTTCCTAAAAAAACATAAAAAGATAAAAAAAATAATCTTCCTCAACCCCAACCTTAGCGTAGTAACTCCTCACTAGCATTCCTATTCCCCTAGAGAACAATATCAATTCCGGTAGCTTACCTAATACTACACTACAACGATTAGGTTCTTTGCCTAGGGTGTTGAAAACTTGCTCGATTTAAAAGGAAGTTTCTTTGACCCGAACGACGCGTGTGGCGTTATCATTACCTTGCGGGTTACATGGTTCAGGTTTTGGGTTGTGTTTGGGTAAAAGTAGAATCCCGTGTTTCCGTGAGGGTGTTTCAAGGTCATGTATTTTGTTTTTGGTCTCTTGAACCTTTTATATCAATCTTTCGATTTCGATTATATGTTGCACATACCAAAATGAGATTGATAATCTATAGATGATTTAACTGTGATATATAGAAGGATTTTATAGAAAAACTTTGTTTGATTTTATGCTATTGTGTATGCTTAAATTCTAAGATGAGATTAGTATTTGTCTTAATTTTGAAACACTAATTGAACTTTCTTATCGGATGATACCTTTTAGATGAATCTTAAACATGGAGGAAAAGATGAAAAATTCTATGAAACATTCGAACGGGCAAACATTAATGTCCATGTATGTTTTCCTCAAAGGATTTTTCCCTTCCACACATCGAAACCCCTTTATGCTTGACTATGCGTGTTTGGCTACTACTGCAACCATACCCAAACACCCCTTTTTGTAGCAGAAATGTGCACATACAACTTATAACATACATTGTATATTATCAAATTTTGAATAACCTTATAAGCCCGTTAAAAAGTTGGAACTGTCAAGAAGCTAGAAAATAGGAGGTAAGAATGAATTTAGAAACATCTTTGAACCAACGGTGAAAAAATGGCAAATTGATTGGTGAAAACTGTGAGATGATTCGAAGCAAGGAGTGTTTGCGACAAAGTGAGGTTAGGCGACTTGATATACAACTACACAATAATGAAATAAGTAATAACCACAAGTGGTGCGGGAAGGAAAAACTTCAAGCTCGTTCATTGAGAAAATAGGCATAAAATTGTTTGAGGTATATTTGCATTTATGCTTACACCCTACATATTCTTTCCATTTCCTTTGCTAACAATTGTCGTTTTGCAAAGGACCATGAAAGTTGCAATGCTTCATTCTCTATGAAATTTCCAAATCTTGATCTAAAAGAAAAATGCTAAGCAGAATTAGGCATGCCAGTAAAACAACGGTTAGACGAGTCAAATGCTTATGGTTATATTATTTTCAGATCAGCAAAATTATTGGGCCATAGTATTTATGTGTTCCTCTTTTACCAATGACATTGATACGATATTCTTAGGTTTTAATATCACCTAATTAGTTCATATTTGGGCCATAGTTATAGCCAATAGGCAAAATGATATCAACAAATGATGTCTTAAGTTCAATTGGGCCATAGTCATGCCAGAGTATTCATAGTTCATTAACTCTATTTACAGCTGCCAATAATGCTAGAGGCAACGAGTGATCGAGCAGTTTCAAACACTTGTCGTGCTCGAAAATATATCACACATGGCAAACGTTAGAAACTGGATTCACATACCAATGACACAAGATTATGGTGGTTTTACTCTTCCTTCAACGACACCAAGTTGCAAAATTAATGATAACAATTGTAAAGCTCACACCTCTATATTCCAAAATTAACATTTCGCTTCTTTATATATCTACATTCTTATGTAGATATGTTACCTAATGTAGCCATGCCTCCAAAATAGCGAGATATGGGAGACTTAATCGCAATTTCATTATTGTGTTGCTACATTACAGCGAAGAAAGACTTAAAGAGTCGTTGCACGTGGAATGCTTTGTATCACGGGTGACATCTAAATGTGTCAAACAAAGCCTCAAGAGGTGAGTCTCATATCTTTAATATTATGGTAGCAAATCCGTTAATATCAAGTCTTTTTACCTTTTGAAGTTAGATTTAACAAGTTAATAATCTCGAAGATAATGGATGCTACTTTTATGCGTGATAAACCAAGGTCCTGTTAATAATAATTTAGGATTTAGAATCTGATTTTTTATGCCTTTAAGTGCAATGCCAAACACCCCCCTTCGAAGACGATCAGATAGGAAAAGTGAGAAACTGAGCGTGAAAGAGTTAGGGGTTATAGTTATATGTGTCTGTTCAGGACTTGAGTTTAAGATGAAGAAGTCTCATAATCTCATTTTAGATGCTGTGGAAAACTAGAAGGGGGGGGGGTTGAATAGTTTTGCCGAATTTACGTTAGTTTCAAAAACTTTAGATTCGTTAATATGTGAGATCTTATGGATGTAGAGAAAGTATAGATCTAATGATAAAGCAAGTAAATAAAGTAAAGCGAAGGGAAAGAAAAGGCACAACCGATGTATAGTGGTTCGGCTACAAGGACACCTTCCTTGCCCTACTCCACTCCCGAGTCACCTACTCGAGAGTTCAAGCACTATGTCAACAAACTCCTTCACTTGGCGGAGAAGCCTTCACAACGTTGCTTACACTTTTTCGGTACAAAGCTAGATACCGAGTCCGTAACACGGTGGACTAAACCAACACGACTATTACACAACAAATATGTGAAATATCAAATACAAGATCTTCGCTACGTAAATCTTGCGGGTGACAAATCAATCAAGGACCCCTTGCTTGGATGACTTGTAGAATGCTCGTGATCTTGCCTTAGAAGGACCTATATGAGGATCACAATAGAAAGAAGAAGAACAACTCTCTAGATCAAGTGATCTATATGTTAGAAGAGAATGAGAGTGTTTGAGAGATTTAGTAAGAAGAGGGTGAGTTAGAATGAAGAAATGGATCTCTATTTATAGGAAAAATATTCATCGTTTCCGGATCCCACGGATCCCTTCCATTTGGGATCCGTCTAGTGTAATCCTAGGGATCCGTGGAACGCTCCTCTTGCCCATGGGTTTTTGGTTATGGGTCATGGGTTATGGGTTGGTCCATGGGTTTCTTTAGATTCAATGTATCTAAGTATACATTGTATCTAGCCAACAGGTATGGGTTAAGATCCATGGGTTATGGTCCATGGGTTATGGTTTTACCCATCCTAATAAACTATTACAACAAATGCTTAATTACTACATTTTTGTATTTAAATGGCTATATGTAAATGCTTTACAAAATAACATGTATCTTTATAATTATACTTAAGATAACATTAAATTTGTTATCAACAAAACACATAGAGATCGCAAAATATTAATAAAGCGCTTTTACGGTTTATTTGTATTAACAATCTCCCTTTTGTTGATGACAAAACATAATGTTATGATGAGTAAAACTTAAGAATAGATGTAATTTTGAAAGCCTCTAAGTTTTACTTCTTCTCCTCCTTTTGTCGAAACAAAAGTTAACCCTTGGAAGAAATAAACGCTAACTCCCTCGACGGTAGCTCCCCTTGTTTGGGCGCCAAGTAAAGAAAAATAAAATCCTACAAAAGAAAGGTTAGTAACATGCTTAAATAATCTTGTGATTGCGAGAATCAAGATTGGAATCCAAGGTATGTAAACAAGGCCTTGTAATAAAACAACAAATTGTAGCGGTATTTATGCCACGTACAAGCATGTAAAAATAAGAACAAGACTTGTTCTTGAAAATGACTTCAAAAGAAAAAAATACTAAAAATGGAAAATAGTAGTAGTGATTCCTTCCATGCTTGCATAAGGTTATGGATGGAGGTTTGATGAGTGATGGTATTGATACGATCAAGGATGAGGTTGAGTATGAAATGCATTTCTTCCCTAACTTCTATTGCGATTTCCCTAGTGGATTGGCAATGTTCACAATGTAAGTGATGTGGGTAATGAGTGCGGAAGTTTTTGGGTTGTTTTGATTTGAGTTATGCGGAAGATGTGGTGGAAAATCGGGAAAATATGGATCAACATCCGGAATGTTTGTAAATGGTGGTGGAAAAGAACCTAGATGTTCTTGTAATGTGATGGGAGCTAATGGTGGTGATGTTTCAAGATCTTGAAAAATAGTATTTGGAGATGTGGGGTGTTGAAAAGACTATTTCTTTTTGTTTAGGTTGTTTAGATCTTGTTGGAGTCTTAAGGAGTTCTAAAAGAGTGACTTTAGGTGGTGATGAAGTTGGTGTACTTGTTGGTGATGAGGGAGGTGCTATAAAGGAAGCATCTTGTGGTGAGTTGTTAGTTGAGGAAGAACCATTTGAGGTTGGTTTTGCTAAGCAACAAGATCGGATACTAATCCGTGCGGATATCCTAGAGTTTGATTGTGGTATTTTGGATGGTGGTAGTATAAAGTTTTGGGTATCATGAAGATGATTGTTTGTACTAGGTGATTCATCTAAAGGGTTTGTGGATGACATGGTGTATTGTGTTTGTGAGGATGAGATGGATTATACAAGCATTTTGGGAGTTCTATATATAGAAAAACAAAGCATTGTAATGAGTGCTTGACCCAAAATGTGGATTAAAATCTAGTGATTACATATGAATTTAAGGCATGTGATCATGAGAACACAAGCATTAAAGAGCATACTCCAAAAAATAAAACAAATGTGGATTTTTCATCCAAAGTGAGAAAAATAGAAGGTAAAACGACTGTCTCCACGGATCCCACGGATCCTTCCCTTGAGGGATCCGTCCGGCATGAAGGTTGGGATTCGGGATGCAGTGATTCGAGCAAGACAAAATTTTCCTTTGGAAACATTTTTGCCTATTGTGCCTATATGCAAACTATTTGGAGTTGCGGTTATCTCGACCTCTAAAAGGAAAATGAAAAATAAACTAGAAGTAGAAAAGCATCCTATTAAGATAACTCGAAAACACATATTTAGTACATAAGTACGTAATTGAGTGTTATCAATGCTCCTAATTCATTGTTGCTTAAATGAATGTGCCGAAAACACATATTAGTTATGTGTCCCTTTAGCATTCAAAAGACATGAGATGCAATGAAAGCGGGGTTTTTTTTGTATTAATAATGAAAAGCGATTTGTCCTAGGCGTGAGAAATTGCTTTTATGAAATTGATATGGAAGGTATCATTCTTTTAGAAAACATTTTGAAAAGAGTTTTCTTTGAAAATGTGTATGTGTTTAAAAAATAAGAAAGCTATAAGTCGAAAACTTATCTTGGGTTTTGAAAATTCCGTATTGTTTGTGAGTTGTCGTGAAATAGAGATCCTAGACTCGAGAAGAAGAAGGCTAGTGTTTACATACCTTGTAGAGTCAAATAAGTTATGACGTTTGTTCCATTAGACCAAGACCAAGGCGAAGTAGGTTGAATTGTTCCCGCTTCAACGGTGTAGAAAACTAGAAGGGGTTGAATAGTTTACCGATTAAAAACTTTGTTTTGAAACTTATTGAAAAGATCAATTGATATTGATCTTAGATATGTTAATGAAATATGCAAGCAATATGTAAAGAGTAAATAAGGAAAGAAATGATCAAACCACAACAAGTTGTTTATAGTGGTTAGGTCTACAAGGACTCTTTTCCTTGCCTACTCCACTCCCGAGTCTCGCACTCGAGTTTAACTTCACTAGTCAACAAGCTCCTTTCACCGCGGAGAAAACCTTTACACTTCGCTTACACTATTTTCGACACTAAGTTAGATGTCGAGTTCTTTCCAAAGGTACAACTACTCCCACACAATGTATTTTGAGGACTAAAATACTAACCACTCACACTCACAAGATTATGATGGTTTAATACAACAATGAAGTATGAATCAACACTAGATCATACAACACTAAACAAACAAGACTTCCAACTTCTTGTTTGAAGCTTGAATGTGACTTGATCTTCTTTGCTACAAAAGAGATCCCTAATATGATATGAAACCGAGTTAGAAAGGTTAGAGAAGATATGTATGAGAGTATAGTGGAAAGGGATGAAAAGCTACTTGGTTTGGCATTGCTATTTATAGCCAAATGGACGGGGCGTCCACGGACCACGAAACCCTTAAAGGGTTCCGCCGTGTACCATTTTGGTACCGCCAGTCCGATGTACCAAGATATCAAAATCTTTGCTAAAGTCAACTATATCTAAGTGAGATTGTGCAAGATATGAAGAGTACAACCACACAAAATATCTAATGAAATCTTTCAATGATTTCCATGATGCATCACATGATGTCATATGTTGTATTTCTATTTTTAGAAATATGCAAATAGAAATATGCAAGTACTTAAGTAGTGTTTGGTTTTAAGAACCTAACACATTCTAAAAACTACTATCATACATAATGATTAGAGTCATATCAAGATGTCACTAATCATAAATGTAAATGCTTGAATGATGAATATATTGTTTGAAAAAGCTTGTTTTAATATCTATTAAACTTGACAAGCTTTAAGCTTTTATACAAATTAAATTTACTTTTGTCGTTAACAAAACTTAGGTAAAGATCAAAATATAAATAGCGTTTAATGACGATATTTGTATTAACAAACAGTTTAGTGAGGACGTCGGCTATGTTGTCTTCGGATGCTACCTTCTCAATAGAGATGTTCCCCTTTGAACATTGTCTCTTAAGAAGTGATGTCGAATCTCTATATGCTTTGCGAGAATGCAACACCGGTTCTTGCTTAAGTCGATGGCACCTTTGTTGTCACATAGGATGGCTATGTCGCTTAGATGAATGTCGTAGTCGACTAACGCTTGTTTCATCCATAGTGCTTGTTGGCATGCTTTTGCCGGAGACGCACTCGCCAGGTTGTTGATATAGCTAGTGCCGTTTGTTTCTTAGAAAACCAAGATGTTAAACAACATCCCATGAAAGTACACACCCCACTTGTTCTTTTTCTATCAACGTAATCACCGCATGGTCGAATCTGCATATACAATTGTTTCTACTCCCGTGCCCTTAGGATACCATAATCCTAATTGTGTTGTACCCTTAATGTATCTAAATATCCTTTTTACGGCTTCTAGGTGTGATGTTTTAGGGTCTTCTTGAAATCTAGCACATAAGCAAACACTAAACATGATATCCGACCTACTTGCCGTGAGGTAGAGAAGACTACCTATCATGCCACGATATTTAGTATTATCTACGGATTCGCCATCTTCATCTTTTGTGAGTTTGGTGTCGGATGACATTGGTGTCCTAATTGGTTTCGACTCTTCTAGATCGAATTTCTTTAACATCTCCTTTATGTATTTAGATTGATTAAAGAAGATACCATCTTCTACTTGTTTAATTTGTAGACCAAGAAAGAAACTAAGTTCTCCCATCATACTCATCTCGAACTCGTCATGCATGATTTTAGAAAATCATCACATGTCTTGACAAGTGGATTCGAATATAATATCATCTACATATATTTGCACTATGATTATATGTGACTCTCTTTCTTAGTAAAAGTGTTGTCAACTAACCCCATGGTATAGTTGTGTTTAATTAAAATGACTTGAGTCTATCATACCAAGATTTTGGAGCTTGTTTAAGACCGTGACAGGGCTTTCTTTAATTTATATACATGTTTGGGTTTTCAAAATCGATGAAGCCCGGAGGTTGAGCTACGATACTTCTTCATTAATGAAACCATTTAGAAAAGCGCTTTGACATCAATTTGATAAAGCTTTAGATCATTAGCACATGCACGCAAGAAGTATTCTTATAGACTCTAATCTAGCCACGGGGCATAGGTCTCATCAAAGTCTATTCCTTCTTGTTGGTTATACCCTTGGGCAACGAGTCTAGCCTTGTTCCTAGACACTACTCCGCTTGCATCTAACTTGTTTTTATAAACCCATTTGGTTCCTATTATGGTTTGATTACTAGGTGGAGGTACAAGCGTCCAAACATCATTAGAAACGAATTGATTTAGTTCTTCTTGCATAGCCATTACCCAACTCTCATCTTTATGGCTTCTGTGTATTCCTAGGTTCTATGGTTGAAACGAAACAAAACAAGCTACTTTGGTTTTGAACTTGAGACCTTAATGTTCGTTCGTTTAGCTTTCCTATGACTTTATCTACGAGGTGATCTTTGGACTCTTTAATGTTTATGATTTCATTATTTAAAGGTTCTTCTTCTTCATTTATCTTTTTCTTTATTACTATAGCATCACTTTCTATGATCTCGTCATCGACAAGAGGTGGAGAGGGTTTGGGTGGAATTTCATCAAATTTTATATTTAATGACTCTTCTACCTTCATTGTTTCTTTGTTTAATATGACGTAAGCTTTGCTATTTGGCGAATAACCTAGAAAGATACCTTCGGTTGATTTAGGATCAAATTTTGTAAGGTAATCTTTAGTGTTAAGAATAAAACATTTGCTAACGTAGGCTTTTTGCCTCGGAGTAACTCATATGGAGTTTTACCTAAGATTGGTCTTATTAATACTCGATTGAGTATGTACGTTGAAGTATCAACGACATTACACCAAAACTTTTGAGGTATGGATTGTTCATTAAGCATTGTTCGACTCATTTCTTGTAGGGTTCTATTCTTTCTTTCTATTACCCCATTCGATTGTGGAGTGCGTGGAGCCAGAAGTTGTGAGTAATACCATTAGCGTCACAAAAGGCTCCAAATTGCACTTCATTATCGAATTCTACTATGATCCGTCTAATGGACACTATAGGACTTCCTATTTGTCTTTGGATCTTTTTGCTTAATATTTCAAAATAATTAAAGGTTTCCGTTTTGTTCTTTAAAAATTTTGTCCATGTATACCTAGAATAGTCATCCACTATGACCAAAGTGTAGTAGTTGCCTCCATAACTTTGGATAGCGGATGGACCAAATAGATCCATATGTAGTAATTCTAGACACCTAGTTGTTGACACCATGTTTTTAGCTTTATGACTAGAATGAGCTTGTTTTCCTACATTACAAGCATCACAAAAGTGATGTTCATATTTTAACTTAGGTAGATCTCTTACTAGATCTTTGGATGATAGCGATTGAAGAAGTCGATATTGGCATGACCCAATCTTGATGCCATAAGGTCAAGCATCATCCATAGAGGTAAGACAAAGTTTGTCTTTAGGTTTATTACCAATTTTAATGACATAGACTCCATGTTTCCTAATTCCTCTTCCTATGGTTATGCCATTTTTAGAATCTTACTACGGTTTCGGTAAAAGTACATTGCACTTTTATCACATATTTGTCCTATACTTAAGAGATTAAAGTTTAGGTTTTCGTGACACACATCGTTAATGGTTAGAGATTTGTTAGAAATCGCACCTTACCGATGATTCTACTTTGTTATTTCCAAACACCACATTACCTCCATTTACGGTTCATATGTGGAGAATAGATCCCTATTGCCGGTCATGTGCCTCGTGCACCCGCTATCCTTGACCCATTCATCTGGGGTCTAGATCGACCTTTAAGCACACCTAAAGCATTAATAAACTCAAAGTTTGGTCCCCATTTGTTCATGGGTCCATTAGTGTTAAACATTCCATTCATGTTAGACATGTATGGATAAGATGAATATGCATTCCATGGAGCAAAGTATTGAAAAGGAAAAGCTGTTTGCATATTTGGGTTCCATCCCATTTGATGGTTGCTTCTTGGATAAACGTTATTTGGTCTCTAAATGAATTAGGTTTTGAAAAAGATGGAGCTTTGTTTCTTGCAAAAGTAGGATTATATTTTAGAGGTGGTTGTCTAGTGGTGACGTGAGTTGGTTTTTTCCTATTAATGATAACAAAATCGTTCTAGATGAAGATGCTATGTTTTTACTACTTTGCTACAGCAGATCCACGGATCCCTGTCGTACACTAGCCGGTTCCCTTTTAGGGATCCAGGATCCGCCACAACATGGTCGGTTTTTCTAGCGCCTTAACAAATTTTGTTTCTTTACTTTTACTAGTTGATGGATCAAGTTGTTGAATACCTAAGCCTTTTAGGTTGTTACCGGTTTTAACACCATCTAGTATTGTATCTAAGGTGTTCGTACTCATTCTAGCAATTTTAGAATCTAGATGATCAACTAGTGTTTGAAGTTGAATGCAAAGTTCACATGCACCACTTGCTATTTTACCCTTTTCTAAACGTTTTAGTTTTGCTTTTAATTCTATGACTTCTTTATCTAAACGTTGGTTTTGACTATTTAAAAGCTTATTTTTGTTAATTAGTTTTAAGCTAATGTTGCATAGTTTGTCATATTCATTATGCAAAGAGTCGTCATCAGTGATGAACTACTATAGTATTCGTGACATACCTCGTCATTTGCCATGAGACAAATTTCTTCGTCCTCCTCGTCGCTCATTCCCCACGCATCGCTCACGAACGCTTTATGATCATCCCGTTTGGGACACTTACTAATAAAGTGGTTTCGTCCCACATTTAAAGCAAGTACGATCATCCTTTGGCTTCGCCTCTTTGCTTTTTCGAAAGCCTTCTTATCGTCATATGGTTGTTTGACGTATCTTCCTTTCTTCTAAAGAACTTTTAAAGTCCTTACCGCCATAGCGTACTCCTCATCGTCACTACTTGAAGAGGAGTTCTCTTCATCGCCAGCCTTTTTGGCTTTAAGGGCAAGAGATTTGTGTTTCTCTTTTACCTTTGAGGTTTTGGTCTTTGGCAAGGACAAGCTCGTAGACTTTTAGGTTGCCTATGAGTTCATCGAGGGTGAGGATTGTCAAATCTTTTAACTCTTCGATCGCCATCACCTTGGATCTCCACTCGATGGAAGTGCCTTAGATATCTCCTAACATGGTTACGGCTAGAAAAGATTCATCAAGTGCTTGTAACGATGTAATAATAGTATTAAAGTTAGCAAAAGAATGATCTATAGTTTCCTCATCCGATATTGAAAATTGTTCATATTGTTGAACAAATAAATCAATTTTATTATTCTTAACTTGTTGGTTGCCTTGATGAGTTACAACTAAAGAAGTCCAAATTTCTTTAGAGGTTTTAAGCATAGAAATTATTTCAATTCCTTTTCGGTAAAGCATTATATAAAACCATTTTGCTTCACTATTTTTAGAAAGCTTTTCTTTATTTCATCATTTAGTTTATCATGAGGTATGTTAACTAAATTCCCTTTATCGTCTTTTGAGGTAGCCTCAAAGTCGCCTTCAACAATAATGTACCAAAGATCAATATATTTAGATTTCACATATGTTTCGAATCTATTTTTCCAATATATAAAACCATTAGTTTCAAGTAGTGGTGGTCGTTGCATAGATTGCCCTTCCTTATAATTTTCAGAACCCATAGTGATCGAAAAGTTTTTAAAATACAATTTTACTTTAAAACTTTTATAAACTTAGCTCTTGATGTCAATTGTGGAAAACTAGAAGGGGGTTGAATAGTTTTGCCGATTTTACGTTAGTTTCAAAACTTTAGATTAGATTAATATGTGAGATCTTATGGATGTAGAGAAAGTATAAATCTAATGATAAAGCAAATAAATAAAGTAAAGCGAAGGAAAGAAAAGACACAACCGATGTATAGTGGTTCGGCTACAAGGACACCTTCCTTGCCCTACTCCACTCCCCGAGTCACCTACTCGAGAGTTCAAGCACTATGTCAACAAACTCCTTCACTTGGCGGAGAAGCCTTCACAACGTTGCTTACACTTTTTCCAGACAAAGCTAGATACCGAGTCCGTAACACGGTGGACTAAACCAACACGACTATTACACAACAAATATGTGAAATATCAAATACAAGATCTTCGCCATGAAATCTTATGGAGTGACAAATCAATCAAGGACCCCTTGCTTGGATGACTTGTAGAATGCTCGTGATCTTGCCTTAGAGAATGACCTATATGAGGATCACAATAGAAAGAAAGAAGAACAACTCTCTAGATCAAGTGATCTGTACGTTAGAAGAGAATGAGAGTGTTTGAGAGATTTAGTAAGAAGATGGGTGAGTTAGAATGAAGAAATGACTCTCTATTTATAGGCAAAAATCTTCACTGTTCCCCGGATCCCACGGATCCCTTCCATTTGGGATCCGTCTAGTGTAATCCTAGGGATCCGTGGAATGCTCATCTTTGCCCATGGGTTTTTTGGTTATGGGTCATGGGTTATGGGTTGGTCCATGGGTTTCTTTAGATTCAATGTATCTAAGTATACATTGTATCTAGCCAACAGGTATGGGTTAAGATCCATGGGTTATGGTTTTTACCCATCCTAATAAACTATTACAACAAATGCTTAATTACTACATTTTTGTATTTAAATGGCTATATGTAAATGCTTTACAAAAATAACATGTATCCTTATAATTATACTTAAGATAACATTATATTTGTTATCAACAAAACACATAGAGATCGCAAAATATTAATAAACGTTTTTACGGTTTATTTGTATTAACAGATGCCTATATGAGTTTTTTTACCTTTCACTAATAAAATGTCTAAAATATTAGTACTTTTCAGAGAAATCAAAATTTAATCTTTTAATGTTTAGACTGAGGCCTGAGTACAATGACAAGGAGTTAGGAATTTATTGAATACATTATTTCGAAATCGTCATTATGAGCATCTCAATCTTATACTTGAGTACAATGACAAGGACTTGAGTTTTTTTCATTTCAAATGAAAGTAACACTTGCAGGCGTAACATAACCGAACACCCTCTATATACGTTATTCATGATAGTTTGATTTGAATTTTTTTAAGCTTAATATATTCTATTAATAATTTTGGTAATGTTTGTTTGCGATTATTGATATTTAATTACTATTTATTCTGTGATTGTTTTAGTTGTCATCATGGAAAGGAAGAGGAGAACCGAACTTCCCGGTGCAGGAGAGAGATCTGAACCTCAGCGTGCTGCTGGTTCCCAACGTCCGTACGCATAGCAGCAGCCACAGCTGCAGCAACGACCACCCGCACAACAGTAGCCCAAACAAAGGACCACAAGGTGGCTATCAAGGTGGACAGGGCAGACAACTACAAGGAGGAAGAGGTTGTGCTCCAAAGGCATCACCACCACAAGGACGAGGTGGCATGGCTCCTCAGCAATATCCTGGTGGACAACCGCATCAGCAAGGGCGAGGTGGAGGGCCTCTTTAATCGTAGAGTTATCATGGATGTTAAACGGTCCTAATGATACGTGGTTGGTTAGTCAGAAATCACAAGGAAATCGAAGGACTTTGCATCTTCTAAGAATGGTGATCTGATAGGTGAGGGGAAGGGTTTACTGTCAAGGTCAACAATACCTCATGGGGAACATCCTTTGAGCCTAGGGAAGACTAGCATTTAGAACCAGTTTTTTCAGGTCTGATTTTCACAATGAAAAGAATGATATGTTATTAACTGTTCATTATAATCGGAGACTCCTACATATATTTATGTACAAACAACTTTAATAGCTTCCGTTTACTTGGATGTACTTACCAAGGTTATGCTATAATTTGATACGCTGCTCCTATTCCATAATAGGATGGGAAACCTCCTCTAGTTGTCGTTCATTTCTTAATTAGTAATATATAGAGGCCTTACATTAATGAAAGAGAAAATAGTTTACATGTACATTGTTTTACCAAGTGTGAAATAGGACACTGAAGTTGAAATCAATATAATTGAATAGGAAATTTTTAAAAATATAGCTTAGTGCGTAAAAATGAATTAAATGTTGGATTTTTTCCATTCATTCTTGACATGGTCACGAGAAATGCTGAGATATAATACCACCATTGATACCTAATTATGGCTAAGAATCTAATCTCTCGTGTCATATTAGGAATATTACCATGCTTGCCTCCTTTCGTTTTGTTTTATCAGCACTTGCGAAGGGAGTGGTTATTTTTTTTGTTTATTTCTTTTTATATATAGTCATATAAGGATTTCTATCTGCATGTTTGGTTTCACTTTCGTGAATACAACCAAATCACAAGATTAACGTTATAAGGGATTATGTATTGGGAGGCCACCCAACTATTAAACTTTTTACTTTTAGGCACAAGAAACAAAATCTATAAATGAAACCATAGTTGCTAATACCGAGGAGCTGAATGAAACGCTAGAGAGTTCAAGGAAGAAGCAAAGGGAAAATTCATTGATTTTGAGGTAATGAATCCTTAAACTAATTGATGTTAACCATTCCATATTTATTAGTGCATTCTTTAGTATAGCTGGAAACATTCTTGAACAACAAGTTGAAGTATTAATAGATAATGATGACCACCACTCTTGCTGTCACAAAATTTCTAGAAAATTAGAAAATTAGAAAGTATATTTTACAATTGTTCTCACTTGCTTTTTTGTTAACAATATGCGTAACACAAAAGCAAGAGTTGTCGAGAGTATCTCATAACATAGGCTCAAAGAGCTGTTGATTTATATTGGAAGTAACTGATAAGCAAAAGTAGTGAAAGATTACAAATGAAACAAGTTAAGTTGTGACCCGGGAGGTATGTGGACCTTTTAATTCTTAGTTATACATGTAGTTAACTACTTATCAAAAAAAAAATATGTACTTCACAGAGAATTATACCTGGTCTACCTTTGAAGTGATTGTAACTTTGTAACCATCACCATTTTATCCGTTAATAACTTTTTCAAATGCATATGAGTGAAAACTATATTATATTTACATGAGGTTAGTACATTATGTGTGTTTATTTTTTTCACTTATACTTGCTGATTAGTAGATAAATATGACTACATATGCATTTATGATGAAATGGGTTGATCGCAAACTATTTTTTGATCATATATATAGTATCATGAAGTTTTAACAATCAAGTGGGATATCTTTAGTTGGACCCCTGATGGCTATGTCGTAAGTATCAAGTGTTGGAGTTCATAATCACGAATAGTACACGTGCATTTACGATATTTTATTTTACTATATTAACCAATTTGCATGACACTAGCCCGGCCATCGGTCGAGTCATGAGACTAGTATTTAATATAAAAGTGTATTGCGAGTTAATTACGAATTTTATACTTTTTTACGAAAAAATATTTTGAAAAGTATATCGAAATAGATATTAAATTAAAGAGCATCAAATAATATATTATTTGACATAATTTGTTTGAACTTTTTTTTGTTGTAATTGCACATATATATGAGATTAAAAGAGATGAATGTATTTTATGTATGTGAGAAAATGAAAATGCAGACATAAAGTATAAGAATTTGAACAAAGCTCACAAAATTCTAGACAGAAACGGTACTATGAACACATCTAAAAGTGAAGGCGCTTTGTCTGCACACATATCTGAGTTATAATTTGGCAAAGGGTTATGTTATTAAGACCAATGTTGCAAAAATCGGCCTAGGCGGCCGATAAATCGCCGATTAATCATTAATCGGTCTTATACCTTGTTGATTTTTGAAAATTGGTGAAAAAATCAGCCTAGGCAAAACTCGGCCACTTCAGTCAAAAATCGGCCGAATCGGTAAAAAATCGGACTAATCGGTCAAAAATCAGACTAATCGGTCAACTTAATTTTTTTTAGGGATTATACTTAATTTGGGGATCGTTTATTTCACTTATAATGCACAATGGGCCTCCTAATCAGAATTGGAGCATTTTATTGAGGTTTGAAAACATAGTAGGCTTGGAATCAGTTAATATCTTCAGTTTGGTCTTGAGAAATACCCAAAACTTGTAGGAAATGCCAATCCGATTAATCACTGATTAATCCTGCCTTGACCGATTAATCGTTGCAGGGTGGTCGGGCGGTCGACCTGACTACCGATTTACGATTTTTACAACATTGATTAAGACCCCCCCTATGATGTGACAATAGAGGGTTTTGGTCAAAATGTACAAATCGCGATGCACACCGTACAAGCCCGCAATGCACAGGTCTCCATGAAACCCCCCTATGAGAGGGTTCAAATAACTTGTCCCTTTGGCAATATGTCACTATTTATGTCATATCTATACTACATATGATGAGTGCATACCATTTTTAAAAAATTAAAGAATCTTGAAAATTTAAGACTAATTAAGGAAACTTGTCATTATATAGGAAAATGTTTTAATGAGTATTCAAGTTACATAAACCATTTAATTAAAATATTTTATTTTAAATTAAATAAAAGGTTAATACTTTTATTAATTTTGGTCGTTCCTTCTAATGTACACAATGTATAATTTTTATTATTTGTCGGTTCATTAATGTTTTAAGTAAATTACAAAGTGGGATGAGGATTATGATTATGATCCATACGATGATGATGTGTGTGATGATATAACGTAAGATCAATTGAAAGTCAACTTTTATATTTCAGTTACATTTTGATTTTTTTACGTTGTATATGAATAAATGTTATATGAAACCCCTAACCAAAATATCACAATTGTGCAGCTATAAAATCTCGTTATTATGCACGAAAAATCGTCTACTGAAAATAATTGGTACATTCGGTAATGCGGATTTCCCTGGTAAAAAGCTTTTTGAAAAATAAAAAATGTAATGATAAAAAGTTTATCAAAAGGTTATCATTCGAATGCTCTAACATAGCCATACCACTCTTTGTGAGTCTTAAATTACCATAATATCTTATCAATTTTCTGCTTTCCTGATATCCATTTTACTAAAAAGGATAGCTTTGTATTAAAGACGAAAACAATTTACTATAACATACAACCTTATTCTTATTTCAAGTTATTATAATGGTATTATATTAAAAGTTAGTTAATGTTGTAGGAAAATTCAATTATCATAATTAAAAGATTACATAGGTCATATACTTTCATTTATGTAATACTCCTAGTATTCTCTGTTTCAATGTTTATACATTGCATTTGAGATGTATTAAGAAAGTATATGTATTATTTGATTAAAGATATACAAACTCAAATAGCATGTCTACGATTTCTTCATCATGCTCTTCCATAGAAGATTATTCAAATCTTCAAAACTTTCTTCAAGCAGTGACTCCTATCGTCGATCATGTAAGATATCTATATCTCTCTCGTAAAAAATTTAACTTTTCTTATAACCTCCTAAATATGTGAACAAATGTTTAGAACAACGTCATTGAAGTTGAAGCGAACCATGAATCAAGAAATGGACATCTTAAGCTACAAGATATATGGAGGATGTACGATGAATGGAGTTGTTGTGGTGTTGGTGTCCCGGTCTTCTTGGAGAGCGGCGAAAAAGTTGTTCAATATTATGTTCCTTTACTTTCCGCAGTCCAAATATTTATGAAAACACCTATATCAACGAGCTCCAATGAAGAAAATGGTCTTGTAGCGCTACAATATGGTTCATCGAGTGATGATGATGCAAGCGCAAAATCAAACAACGGTTTTTGTAAGGAGAATCTTTATGTAACTTTCTTTGAAACCGGTTCTCCTTACTTTCGAATGCCATTTTTGGATAAAGTAAGTCAAGATTTTCTTTAATTTTTCTAATTTAATAGCATTTATAACCTTAAGAGTGCCATTAACGTATGAATCCTTTAACTATATGTAACATAATTGCCATTAAAAATGAAAACTAATATCAAATAGAAACAGATTCGGCATATTCAATGTTGGAAAGTGAATATGATTTTTTTATTATTATTTAGTTTAACAAGTTTATTGAATTTATTTGCACTTCAAGATACATTTACCATTTTTTTTAAGAAGTTAAAAATATATGTTAATGTTCATACGAGCTTAAAAAAGTATGAAACTTAAGTGCTAGTTTCTTTAATAGTTGACGTAATAAGCCCATTACGAGTTTCATATAGTCCAGCTTTTTTTTTTGCTCTTTTCTTTTCTACAGATTCTTGAGCTAGCTCAATGTCATCCTGGACTATTATCGTTTTACATCAACGATATAGCTCCGGCGAGTTGGATGTCTGTTGCGTGGTATGTATTTCATAAGATACTTCATTTTTCTTTTACTTTATCACTTAATATGAGTTGAGTTTGCACTTGTTATATGTATTGTTACCTAGTTTGTTTCTTAGCAAAAAAAGTAACATTTTATTATGAGTTTGTTAACATTAATATACTCCTAGGATTTATTAATGTTTTGATTTTAAAAGAGACATTAACTCACACTTAATGTTTAGAAAAACAACCGATAGGCGAGGCTAATTTAAACCAGCATGAGATAATATTTGTAATGTAAATACTGCGAGATTGTAAGTTGTCCTCAAAAAAAGACGTTTATCAGTAGAATTTGTAGAATTATTTGATTTAAACACGAAAAGCAAAAAGAAAAACTAATATAGGTCGATCACTAGACAATGATCATCATTTTGTAAAATGAAGTGATAAGGCTGTCGTTTCAATAAAAAGTTGAACGAGTCATACGAGCACTTGATTTTTTTGTGGTTTTCATTTTTAGCATAAACCTAGTAGGTGCCATTTTTAAGGAATCAACAATCGTTTGATACATCGATTAAAGAGTACATAATTAGCATTTTAGTTAGATTAGTCGTTATTGAGTATCAAAAGTTCATCTGTGACAAGTCTGTTAACATGCCGTTCATTTCATAGTATTTCACTTCTATTCGATCAAGATTCAGTTGTTTTACAAAAAATGATTCATATGCTTTCTTATACAGGTTCCCTATATATGAAATCCCCACGAAAATTAACGTCACCAAAGACCTCGACACTTGTTTCCTCACCTTCCATACTTTATCAAACTCTTTCAAAGGTAATTTATATCATCAGAACAGGTTTATATCTTGTATGAATACATTTATAAGTGCATGTCATCTAGATATGGTAATTAATTGGCCAGTTTTATGTTATGATTCTTCACTAATGTAGCATACAACAATGAAGAAAACACCGAGAATGGACAAGTATTGGATCTTAGTCCGTTTGGGCTAACAACTTACAAGATGCTAGGAGATGTGTGGAATCGTCACAAAGATGACGATGAAAAGATTCAGGACTTAGAGAGTGCTGCTTCATCATGGTTGAGTCAACTCCATATCCAACAGCATGATTACAACTTCTTTACTCAATGAATACTTTGATGACGATAAAGGAATGGTTCTGTTATGGGTTGATCTTGCTATTTATGTTGCAAATGAGAGACATCCATGGTAGATTATTTTCCTTTAGTTGTGCAAACTAGTCTGAAATCTATTGCTGAGATTTTGCTAATCGAAAGTCATACGTCAATCGTAGGGGTTTGTAGTTTGATCTTGAGAATTTTCTTTCGTAATACAAACTTGATTGAACCTTCTCGATTGGAAGTCGCTAGTTGGACTTGTATGTAGACCTTGATCAGTGAATTGATATTTGATATTGTTGGTGATTGCGACCTTTATTACTGCAAACTTGAATGAACCTTTTTTCATAATAACATATAGTGAACTATTTTTTTAAGAAAGGCAGCATTATATTGCCACAAAATAAACCATCAATCAACAAGTTAAGGTGGATGGTGTAAACTGTAAACTTTCATTAGGCATGTCGACTTGAAACTTGTGTTCATATATTAAAGACCAGATAGTGTCAGAACGCACACATGTTAAAATGTTTATTGTATACTAAACATAAGGGGGTGGCAGTGGACACGGTATGGGTTTCGGCATGGTGCATGCCGAAGATGAACACCGCCGTCACCATTGCGGATTTGCGGCATGAGAGAGGCATGGTGATGCTCGGCAATTTATGCAGTTGAAGCATGGTGAGGTATTAAATGGGAAAGAGCCGTTGGAGGATATTATTGGTGGGTGAGGCATTGAATCATGGTTGCCACTAAAAGTATTGTGAGACATGAGAGAGTCATGGAATGAGGTGACCTGATATTATTGGTGGGTGATGAGGCATGAGGGAGGCATGAAATCATGACTGACACCCCCTTGGAATTCAGTTTATCAACTTGTGACTATGGTGTTAGATATATCTTTTCCTGAGTTAGACTAAACTGGAGTTCTAGTTAAAATATCATACTCTTAAAACCAAAAAGTTCATATATAACTCCTATTCAATATTGTTCGCACTTTAAGGCCATCCACAATGGGCCAGATGGCATACGCATAATAAAGGCTTTACATTGTTCAATCCATTGTGAAATGGCCAGGTCATGTGCATGTTGAATATGAGTTTGAATCTGAACACACGAGTAATATACTCACAAGCATGTAAACTATACTTAATTAATATTTGGAGCCCAGTTACTTATATATTATTGTGGACATGATTCCTTTAAAGTTGTATAATTAAATAAAATATATTGTGACACCTTATTAAACTTTGTAATGTTTAATGGGTTGTGGGTGATGGTGCATAGAATAATGTAACGTCTACATGGCACTGATTTGGCAGTTCGTTACACCCAAAATAGTTTAATGCATTAAAGATGCCCTAACAACATAAACACTAGCATTATAAAACGTCACTATAGAAAAAAAGCCTCTAACGACCGTTAGCCTATTTCATTCACCTATCGTCTAGAAAAAATGCATTTCAAATGAAATTCTCCAAATTTAGTAACGTCGTAAAACCATTCACATCACTAGTTCTAAAAGCATACAGAGTGGTGCAGTGATCTAACACGGTTACATCAGCCACGCTTATAGTATTATCTAAAAAACTTCCCAATAACTTGGAGACATTAATAACGTGTCAAGTCAGATACATTTTCGAAAGATAAAACTTGCAACTTTTTTACAAACAATAGTAACATGTAACTTCAAGGACCAAAACTGTCACACAAGAAGAAGAAGAATAGTGGTGCACCTTGTTGATTGACTAGCAAGATGTTTCAACAGTATAAACTAACAAACATAAAAGCGGAGATCCCGAATTTCATTATCGATTTATTTTCGTATAACCTAAGGTCAGTATCTTTCTTTCGATCTCATTATTTATTTTATCAAATCGTATACATTTAGATGCTCTTCAATCACCTAATTTTAATAATAGATTATAGTTATCATTTGTGTTTTAATATCACTTGTTTGTTTATTGCTGTATAATTTTTTTCATTTTCATTTATTTTAAAGGTTATTCTGAGGGGGTATTTGAATTAGCTATTTGTTTGGCTTATGAGCTTATTTGTTTTTCGTCTTATATTTCATAAGCCCCAATTTTCCGGCTTATTTTGAGACTTGTGGGCTTATATGTTTATAATGATATGGTAAACTTATATAAGCTCGTAAGTCTCAAAATAAGCTGGAAATTAGGGCCTATGAAATATAAGCCGAAATCAAATAAGCTCACATATAAGTTAAACAAACACCCTTATTTAAGTCCGTAAGCTCAACTTGATAACCTCATAAGAGAAAGTGGGGTTATGCGCTTTTTTCATATTTGAATAAAGTCATAAGCGGGTAAAGTAAGCTCATCCAAACACCCCCTTAATTGTATCTCAAATAAGCACTTTTAAATAAATAGCTCCCAAACTGCTTATTTCTACCAAGATAGGTAGGTAAACATAAGCAATTTAAGATGATCCAAACACTTCAAACTGCTTCTTAAAAATTAAGCAATGAAACAGAACGATAACAAGTTAAAAACATAGTTTAGATATTTACCTGAAGTAATTGATCTTGAATTTATGTAATTTTCTGCGAAAGTACGAAATCCTTATATGTTTTTTTTTTGTGTGTTTGTAAGGTTAGTTAGAGGTGAATGTGAATAACCAGCAACTTCAGTTTCTGAGTTTGTTCAGTTATTATGGACGGTAATAAGGACGAGGCGGTAAAATGTGTCGGCATTGCGAAGAGGCGATTATGTCTGAAACAAGTCGCGTGCCATGAAGTTTATTGGGATGGCAGTCTGGAAAGGTAGCATATAGTACATATTCTTACTCTTGCAAACACCTTACCTTCAGTAAAATGTGTGTTTAACAATTAGCGCATCTACTGTAGGTGTTCTTCATCACAAATCTTGAGCCAGTGAGGTCTTGGGAGTTTTTCTTGCCCATGCTGGAGGGATTACGATATTACAGGTAAGGAAATGCTGTCCGTGTTTATAGAAAAGATTAATCACCAGACTGCAAAGTGAATCATTTATGGATTTTATGAGTAAGATCATTGTCATTTTCGGTCAATGAATTCTGTTGAATATTTAAAAAAGGAAAGTAAAATCATTCTTGAGCTCAAACAAGGAAGAACCATGGAACTCATTATTTGTGAATGCTCTACCTAACAAAAAATTTGATACCTTCTCTCTTTTGTGTTAAGTTGTAGAGTGGTATATAATAACATTGAACTATGTTCCAACTAAGGTAATACATTTCTACCAAGTAAAAGATGTTTGGTATTGGTCGCATTATGTGGTGCACATGTTGTCATAAAACTTGCTTTTGCTATTATCTGGTTATGTCCTACACGCTCTTTCTATTATTAGATTATCTTTTACGTGCTTTTTCTGTAATATAATATTATAGGAACTTCTTCAGAACTATTGTTGTAATATTTTTTGCTTTAGAAAGGAATATATGTTTCTGTTAACAACTTTGGAAGTGGTACCTTTGACCTCGTATGGGAAGTTATCTATACATGTGAGGTTCCATAAGTTAATCCTTTAAGAGTTATTCTGATGTCTAACAACCTTTCCTTATCAAGATCTCCCCAACCCCATATCGACTGCATCTTCAACCCTAATTAACTTACCCAAATGTCTGGCTTATATCGAGGGTTATCTTCTATAATAAGTTAATTCTGGTCATGTTCTTTTTTAAAAAATTGATTTTGATTCCTTGTCTTCTTTCTGTGCTCTGTGGTTAATTGTGTGATTGATTATTATGTGTACCAGAAATCCATCAAGGCATAAACACTTGAATTCGTATTTCTTTTTAATGCTTCTGATGCTTGTAATAAATTTCAGGCCACTGGTCAAACTTCCTGCTGTGGTTGTCAGGCTGATTGTTTATCTCATTAAATGGATGCATTCAAAGACGAATTCCAGAAACATTTGTAGTTCTGTCTCAGTGCACAATATTGTCCAATTAATGTCACAAACTACAACCTACGATTGTTCTGCAGCCCAACAGCACATTGAGTATTCACCTGTTGTCTCAATGGACGTAAGTATATTTTTTTGGAGCAGTGTGTTGAGTTTTTCTATCATTCTTTGAGTACATGCAGTGTTTCTAATCTTTTTCAATTGTGTGATAAAGTTTGCTGTTTGTCATTCTATACTCATGGAGAGTAGTTTTTTGCTTTTGCTTATTGTCTGAAGCATTTGGTGGGTTCTTTGCATTATACACAATATTTGCTTGTGAAAGGGAATTTAAAATCTTTTGATGTTAGAGATGCTATTTTTACCTCATTGCCATTAATTTTTGATGTACAGGACGGTGTCACGTCAACCATCGAAGCATCCTCTCATTTAGCAAAAGACTCGTCTTCCATACTTCTTGATCAACTTTATGAACAATCAAAAATTCAGCAGCTGCTAGGCGGTGGAGAAGGTAGATGGCAATATATGCACCCGATATTTGACAATTTTTAGCTTAACCACTGTCATATTTCTGTTTTTGTTTGTCAAACTGTGGTAGTTGATATTGATATTGGTGCAAAAGATGTACCCAACTTGAAGTACACAATCTTTTACATTCGGGGCCTATAACCAGTATCATCTTTAACTAGATACAGGTCTATTTGAACATTTAAAAGAAGCAGATAGGCCTTTGAGAACTTGCAACTTTAAATAGAAAAAGAGTTCAATTTGTTTGGTGTTTTTTGATTGACTTTCAGAATTAGCTACCCTTACGTGTATGTAGGAGCATTTCCTATGATTTTTTTTTTGTGACAAACTCAGATGAATGCGTCAACATTCTACTTTAGTAATTTCTTGTGACTCTCATATCAAGATTCTTAATATTGTACTTTGAAAAATAAAATCAACATTGAAATTCCTGAGTCCTGACTACAAGTTTTATATCTGTAACTATTTATATCCATGATTTGACTTCCCTTACTGTCTTGTATGCAGTTGCAGAGATTTTATTATGGAGAGATGAGACGAAATCATTTGTTTGCTTTTGTGGAGTGATTTCTTTATTCTACTGGTTTTGCCTGTGTGAAAGAACAGTTGTGTCGTCTACAGCTCTACTACTGCTTCTCATAGTAATTTTTCTATATGGATATGCTCAACTATCGCATGAAGATCCTCTATTGTCAACTGAAGTGTAAGTATTGACCTTTAAAAATCGTGTCAGTCACATAATTGTGTTTGAGCACAACTAACCCGTTAAGTAGAATTGGATGAGTACCTTGTTCTTTTGTAGAGGTGGCACGATGGACAGGTTGGGTGGGTTGGCTAACTATTCAAAACATGTTCGGGTTGAAATGAGTCATCTTTGTCAAAAATGGGCGGCGGGCTGACCCTCAAACACTGTTTTGTCCAATCTTTAACATTCTGATAATAATGAACATGTTACCTGTGATTACAAAAACCTAACTATGA
Source organism: Chrysanthemum lavandulifolium (assembly GCA_022545495.1). Classification (NCBI taxonomy): domain Eukaryota; kingdom Viridiplantae; phylum Streptophyta; class Magnoliopsida; order Asterales; family Asteraceae; genus Chrysanthemum; species Chrysanthemum lavandulifolium. The sequence continues at coordinate 189,920,100 of CM040240.1, forward strand.
ATAAAATATAATTCTTGAATAAAACGATTTGTTAGCTTTATTTTGCATTCAAAGTTAAACTTTGGGCAATGTTCAACCCATGTGACCAGTTCCCCTTCTAGCACAAATTTAGATTTGACCCATTTGACGCATTTCCAAATTGACCCATTTATACGTACATGTGTTAAAGTTGCCATCTATTATATGTTTTAGTATAGTAGAAAACCCATAACTGATGTTTGTAGTTATCCCCCTTTTTTTTTTTTTTTTTAAATGCTTAATATTGACCACCAACATTTAGATTTAGGTAGGTCCAGATTGCTGTTTAGAAGCTAAATTCTTTGATACTTAAATCTAAGAATGTTTGTTTGCTACAGGTCTAAGCGCTCACGATTAGAAGTCTCTGAAATGTGTATGAGGAGATATGTAAGAAATATAGTAAACATTTGGAATGGAGCAAGTCATATTTTTAGATCATTGGCAGGCGGAGATTGGAGTTTGTTTTTTAAGGTACTTTAGATCCTCTCTTACTATTGCGATTATGCTTCTTTTTATGTTCCCAGGAACCTGCTAGATTTGACATAAGGTTGATTTGACCCTCCTGATATTACACATAACCTAAATTGATATATAAACATCGTCAGTTTTAGCAGACATCTGAAAGTTTGGTGGGCACTAGTTTGCTATTGGAGCTGCGAGACTTCACTTTAGAATCAAATTGAAATGTATCACTTACATGCCATAAAAATTCTTTTAATAGCTAGTGGTGGTAACTTCGACTCATATACTTATAATGAGTTGCCCGTTTGATTCTTTCACCAACCTGTCAGCCCAACCATTTTGCCACCACTAGTCCTTGGTATTTGGTACAGTAAATCTTGGATCATTACATGATTTTTTCTTTTTCTGCGTTGACTGCTGCAGGTGGTAGTTTTGCTCCATCTTTTCAAGTTGCTTGTTGTCAACTCTTTTCCCATTTCATTGGGAATAGGTATGCCTTTCTAATTGTTACATATTTTAATCATACCATTCCTTTTTCTGATGTCTGTTTAACCTGAATGCAGCACTGGCCTTTTCTTTTATTGTGTTCTTCGTTTATGAGCAATATGAAGAGGAAATTGAAGGACTGATAGGCATTTTAAATGAGCTCGTATGGCAGTTCATGGCATCCATGCGATCTTCGTGACCTAACACCTCAATTAGACCTTTAGCTTCAAAAGATGATAGATAGATGTAGATAGTTTGGTAAAACATTGTTGTGGCAGATGTAGCTTGTTTATATGCAAGTAATCTTGAAATTCTTAGAGAGAGTTTTAGCAGACGTGGATAGTATCCTCAAATGCCTAAGGATCCTGTAGTTGTTAGTTATGTAAGTAGGGAAGATTATTAGATAGTTAATTTTGTTATGTATCTGAAGATAGGAATTAGAATGACAGTTGAGTTCCGTTTGTTCATGATTATTCGAAAAGGCAGGTGAGATAGGAATTAGAATGACAGTTGAGTTCCGTTTGTTCATGATTATTCGAAAAGGCAGGTGAGAAGAGTTTAATAACTCAGATTATATGGCTTGCTGATTTTTTTAATCGTGCTACCAGAAAAAAAGGGACAAAGGAATTTTACCAAATTATGGTGCAAGTTCTGTTATGCAAAGTAGGTTTTAGATTTTAGCTTTGCTACCAGAAAAAAAGGGACAAAGGAATTTTACCAAATTATGGCACAAGTTCTGTTATGCAAAGTAGATTTTAGCTTTGATTTTAAACAGCATTAGCTTTATTTTGTAAAAAATAAGTTTACAGTTTACGCAATTTGAATGTTTTTTTTTTTTTTTTTTTGAGCGGTTGGGTCAAGACAGATATAGGAGGAAACCACTATGGGAGGCTCGAGCTCGAGGCACTCGCGTGGGAAGAGCGCCCTACCAACTATGCTAGGCAGATGTTAGGTTGAATGAGCTTTTAAGAACAAGATGATTCAAAAGTATCAAAATTTGATTTAGTTCAATTATGTAGAGCTTTTAAGAACAAGATGATACAAAATTTGATTTAGTTCAATTATGTATACTTTGCAAATTCTTTTTATTGATATACTTTCTCCGTACTAAAATAAGGCCTTGTTTCTTTTTTTGTGTGGAATAAATGGATTGTGGGTCCCTTTCTCTTAATGCATCTTAATAGTGAATAGATTGTTTTCTTTGACTTTGTGATATAGACTATTTAACAAGAAAAATATTAAAATATTGCTTGGACTCACTTGCTTTAGCATTAAGAGAATTTAACATAAAAAAAAACACCCCCTAAGTGTTGTCCCCGCATTAATAGTTCAGTATATAAGTTTACCAAACATATAACTTAAGTACAAGGGAACAAATCCCCTTAGAAAAAATAATTCGCAATCTTAGTTTGTCAAATAAAAATTATTTTTAAGAAGCTTATTTTTTCAAAAAAGCAAGCGTTTGGTAGAGAATTTGAATAAATGAAATGAAGCAGAGAAAAAATCTCGGAGAATAGAAATCAAGAGAATTTTGTTCAATTCTAATTTTTGTAACAATGAGACTTCGATAAATAAAAAAAAAAAATTATTTAAATAAAATTTTGTCATATAAGACTCACATGTATTTATTTGTTGATTTTTTTAAAAAAATTATTTTTTATTTTTTTTAAATAACAATTCTTAAAACATATTTAAAAAAATAATAATAAAATATTTAAAAAAAAAACTTATTTTAAAAAAAAATATCTTTTTTTTTTATTTATTTTTTTAAAATTTATTTACTTTTATTAAAAAAATTATTTAAAAAAATTATTTTTTAAAAATGTATTTATTTAAAAAAAAAAACTTTATTTTTTCTAAAAAAATATTTTTTTAAAATGTATTTATTTAAAAAAAACTTATTTTTTTTAAATTTATTTTTTAAAAACGTATTTATTTAAAAAAAAAACTTATTTTTTTTAAAAAAAATATTTTTTTAAAAGAAAAACTTATGTTTGAAACTAAAGTACAAATATAAGTTGAAAAAGAAAAAAAAAAATATTTTTGAAAAATATTAGGAATACTAACAATTCTCATTTCTCCAATTTCCCAACCAAAAAGGATGAAAATGAAACTCTAAAATTTACACCACCAACTCCTTATTAATTCTCTCCAATTCTCCTCAATTCTCCGTCTTTTAATTTCTCAAACCAACCAAACAAGGGAATTCGATGCATTTTCATTTCTCTTTTACCATTTCTCTCTGCCAAACACACCCTTAATGTATTTCTTAAAGAAAATGACTCGTCAAACTGCTGCTTTACAAAAACAGCCCCTGAAGGTTTCCAAACATCCCCTTGACAAAGAATCCAAACACCGCTCAATTGCTTCACCTCCAGAATATTCCTCTCTCTAACCTTGACGAAAACGAAAATGGTAGAAACTTCATTCGTATCTCATGATCTCATATCCCCAAACACCCAATAATAACAATATCCCCACATACATCTTTCACAAAACAAAATAATAACAATGGTGTTATGGGAGATAACATTAGGAACAGCTTATTTCTTAGGATTAAAAAGAACATATAAACTCGCTCTCAAGATTCAACGACGTCTTGTCGGTCCCAAACATCCTAAGATCCGACACTTTCTTCAAAGGTATCTTTGTCCTTTTTTTTTAATTATTAATTTGCATATGTTTGAATGTTGTTAAATTCTTGTTAGATTAGAATTCATGTGTGAAATGACTCATAAATAGTTAGATATTGAAATGAAAGAATTAGTCCTTGTACATTATTATCTGCGACTTAAATTGCGATAATCTTGTAATCGCTTTTGAAATGGGAAACGGCTTTTGAATTAGTTTGTTTTTATATCAATATTGATCATGCACTTTTAATTGAATAAATTAAGGGGGTGTTTGTTTTGGTGTATTTACCGGGCTTATGAGCTGAATGTACATTTGGAAATTATCAGAAGCCCACTTTTTCAGCGTATGAGCTTATCACGATCAGCTTATGACAAAATCATTAGCTCAACTTGATAAGCTCATAAGACGAAAAAATGGTATTATGAGCTATTTCCAAATTTACGCAAGCTCGGTAGATAAGCTAGCACAAACACCCCTAAGTGTAGCAACTCAGTCCCATATTGATAGCTTGTGAGAAATTTGACCCCCTTGTAAGTCTTAAGCTGCGGGCCGCTAATACCTTTCACCTTGTATTTAAGTTGAAATCCGAAGGTATTGTACTAGTTCGGGGTTTGGGGGGTGTTACATTTTTGGTTTTCATATCCTAGTTTCATTTCATTTGCTTTGATGAATTGCTATTTTAGTACCATCTTTATTGGAAAGTTATTTGTTTTGAAAACATGTAAAATTTAGTAGGTCGTGATATAGTTGCTAAAGAAATGAAGTTATCGTTGTCTACACATGAATAAGATCGTGGAGCGTAAGGAGGAATCTGAGCATAAGCAGGCAACAATGGACGATAAGAACAGATTAATAGATGATTTAATGCCTTTGCTATCCCTCATTGGAACTCCTTGTCTAGCCTTCCCAGATTTTAGCCAACATTCCGCCACACAAACAGATGCTACTGGAACTCACATAGGCAGCCTTTGGTTTTACGTTGCCGAACAAATAGCTCCTAGAATGCAATGCAAGGTGTTTTTACATATCAACGTGAGATATTTGCTGCTATTAAAGTAGTAAAAATTCGTGCAGCACCTATAGGGGCACTGATTTGAAGTCCAAGTGGATAATCAGATGACCAGAGCCTCTGAAAATGGTTGTATCAGGCCATCCAGACGCCCCTACAGCACGAATGGCTTTGGTTGGTTGATGTCTTATGACTTTATCAATACACATAAACCAGGTAGCACATAGCCACATATACATGGTCTATGATATTACACGAAAACTTGGCTTCAGTTTCGTTGTAGTTTGAATGGCACTACAATACTGCATGACACTTTTACATTTAAATGACTCCCAAATAGGAGTTGTCTACATCGTGCTGAAGTTAGTGTAAGTGACTGCATGATCTTATGGAGGGTTTTGATGTTCTAGTTTTTACGTGGTAGCCTTCAAGAAGTTATTAGGTGATGACCTCTTGTAGTTATTTACTAGTATTATTTAGTGTGGTAGGACTAAGTTCATTCGTGTATAACTTAAGTACAAGGAAACAAATCCGGGCCCTTAGATAATAAAATGAAGGGCCTTCATGGAAATTCTTCACATTTATGTTTCGTCACATGGATATATTCACATGTGGATTAAAACGTAGTCAAGTGTGAATAGATCGATGGTACATAATTCACTGTGAATAGTATCGATGTAGGCCTTAATTTTATTCTCCAGGGGACTAGAGGTGTTCCATGTTCCGAAGCTACTCATGGTTTTTACCTAGGCCTAGTCTGGTAAACTTCCATAGTTAATCCAGATGCAGGAGATTGTTTAATGTATGGTAGCATTGAGGGTCTGAATTCCGAATACATATATTCATTACCTTTCCTTTCTGGCATTGTTTTCTTATCTTTATGCGGAAGAAAAATGAATTTTGTGTAGTTGAAAGTCAATAATTTTGGCATAGTTTGTAGATCAATAAATGATAGTTTCATTCCTGGTAAACGTTAAGAATACCCCGTCAATACTTTTTAACATTATCACAATACGCCTTTACTATTTATTTTGTTAATAAGGGCTCACCAAGATAAAATAATTTTCAAAAGATTAGTGACTAGTTTGGCACTATAACTTGTATTTGTGTAGTGACCAGTCGAAGTTTGAGAAAACACGTTGCTATTTTTTCACATTAGCCTAATATCAGGATCTTGATGAATGAATTTGGTTGTACTACAATGATTATTTGGTTGGTATATTTGATAGGAAAACACGATCCATATTTGACGTGGCACTAAAAGTTCACCGTGAAGTACAACAAAGAGACCTTGAAGTTGGTAGAAATCTTGGTAATTGGATCCTCCGATGGCTGGACAAAATGAAACCATCCGCTCACATACGTGTAGCCAAACCTAAACCCCATGACGATGCAGTCAATCCTACAAAACAGCAGTTGACCGACACATCTCACCAGAAACCACCACAACGCTATGGGATATCTCATAAGGATAAAGAATCAGGTAAGCGCCTCTTTACTTCAGGAACTGCTATAATGACAAGGCCAATGCAGCCGTTTGGAATTTATACTCACAACAGACACTTCAACACTTTTGAGTTGAAAAATACAAGATTCGGAGTGGTCCGAAACGATATAATGCAGTGGATGATTCAGAACTAATGGGTTACAGTAACTTTTAGATATGTTGCTTCAATGATTTTGTATATTTGTTTTAGATGGTGTAGTTTGCTTCAGTTTTGGAATACAGAGGTTTGAGGTTTGCTAAAAACTTAAAATAATATACACCAATTGGTACCGTTTTGTTTGTGACTTATGGTACTAAACTACGCGTTCACCAGTCATGTGACAGTCGGTGCCCTGTATGCTAGGTGGCCTTGTTATCCACCCCATGTAAATAAGGGACGAGATCAATACAGAAGTTAAATGAGGATCCCACACCTTAAAGGTGACCTGTATGACAGGTCTTCCCACGAGCTTTTAGTGACAAAAGTGATCATAATAAATTCAGTTTATGTCATTTTCTTTGTTTCTTTTTACAACATATAGGATACACGTTTATGAGTCTATATTGAAATAGGAATGATATGTCGACAAAGAAATTTCTAACATAGATTTTGAGTGAATCTTGACCAAATATTCATAAAATCTATTAGTTTATCAGTTACCCGATGGCACACACGTGTTGTATTGTATATCACAAGTTTGTTTTGTTAACCGAAAGTTACAAGTATATTATGTTTGCTTTTCATTATAAAATATCACATGTATAAAATCACTAAATCTCTCATTTTATCCTGCAATCATTTTGAGATCATTTTTTCAAGTATCATGGTAGGAAGATGTGTATAAGGATGAGGCCAGCGATAATAGTGACCAACATCATCACTGGTAACTCAAACATCATCACTGGTAACTCAACACTACATCAGGTTTTCAAAACTACCAATATCACCATCAATATACTCAAACATATCTCATTTGAATACAAATATACTTCACAAAAACAAATATCAAACACACAACCTTTTTTTCTTTCACAACTCGGTCTTCCCCAAGATCGACTTCTCCATTTTCGGACCAAGGACTCGTCGTGTGAGGGTGTTGCTAATAAGGAAGACGCGTGGTAATAAAAGGGAAGGCGCGGCTTCTTCCTCTTAATACCACTAGTCTTAGCAATACCCACTTATAAATTTCAACCAATTAAAATGTTTTTCTAAGATAAACATGACATTTTATTAGTGCACAATGCTACAATTGTTTTTTTAGAACCCGTGTATTTTGCAAATGAACATTTAGTTTAAAACGATGAAAATATTATTCAGTACGAATGTACTGTAGCAAATTTGTTTATATAATCATGATATTACTCTAGTTATGTTTAAAATAGGGGTTTTGTTAACCACAATGGGTTGTGATTAAGGTTACTATAATTGAAAAATTAAAATTAATTAATACAAAACATTTCATGTTTAACAACAATTTTTATAATTATCATCATTAAATATATATAAATAAAAAAATAATTAGTTTATTAATTGCTAATTTCATACAAATGTTGATACTTATCCACAACCCATCGGGTTGTGGTTAACAAAATCCTTAAAATAGTCATATGTCGATGCTATCACAGAGATAATCCAGTTAAATCATGTACTCTGAGAAAGCAAATTACCGTTATACAAAATAAATGACACCAAATCAGCATCCATTTCATTTTACTGTAATAAATACTTACTTTATCTTTTTTGTTGATAAAAAGTCAAACACGAAATAATTTTAAAAAAGTAGTGACACTAATAAATTTCACACACTCCTCCCTCCCTACACCACCCTGTCTCCTTCTTTCCCTTTCCCTCTCACCTGTAAATCAATCATCACATTTGTAAATAAAAAAAAATGAGTTTTCAAGATATAGAATCTGGGGGCAGGCCGTTAAACACCAAACGAGGTGGAAATAATAACAACAAAACGGGTAACGGGAAAGACCCGACACAAGCAATAGCATCAGGAATATTCCAGATAAATACATCAGTTGCTACTTTTCAAAGACTAGTTAATTCTCTTGGTACTCCTAAAGACACTCCTGATCTTCGTGATAAACTGTATGTCTTACTCTGTATCTTTTTCGATTTTTATATATAAAGATTTGTAATCTCTAATATTTGACTGTGTTCTCGAGTATCACTTAAGGAAAATGACTGAAAAAGAGAGGGTGATTTGGTTGATTTTCAAGTACAAAATTTTTCCTCCCAAAATTGGACTGAAAATGTTTACTTCGAGTTTCTTTACTCTTTCCTTACTAAAAAAACTTGAGAACTAAGTATATATATTTTTAGTTAGGTTTAGAGTGGTAGAGTTTGTTATAGTTGGATTATTATAAATTTAAGACGGTGTTTGGGCTAAAGCTTATTGTTTTCTGCTTATGAATAGCGGGCTTATGGCTTATTTGGTTTTCGGTTTATGTTTCATAGGGAGTGTTTTTAAGCTTATATGTGAGCTTATGGGCTTATATGATCTCGGCTTATATTTCATAAGCTTCAATTTTCCGGCTTATTTTGAGACTTGTGGGCTTATATAAGTTTGTTAACATATAACAAACAACAAGCAACCTTATACACTCACTTTTTGTGGCTTATTTTGAATTGTTTTTGGCTTATATAGGCTTGTTATGACATGATAAGCTTATATAAGCCGAAAAGTCTCAAAATAAACTACAAAAAATGAGTTTATGAATCATAAGCCGGAAACCAAATAAGCCATAAGCCTGCTATAAGCTTAAACAAACCTGACCCTATGTTAACCACTCAGGTGTGACATAGTGGCAAAAGGTTCAATTCCTGCTAGGTGCAAACAATCCTGATGTGGTCACACCAAAGAGAGGGCTTTATTTGATTTGACTTTGTGTGGCGAGGGTTTTAAACCCGTGAATTTGTTGGCCAAAAGGTTGGAAACCATGGTTATCCAAGAAAAGTACTTGTAAGCTGCTTAAAAATAAGTACTTTAGGAATTAGCGTTTGGATTCGTATTTTTGTAAGAATTGCAATGGTACTCTAAAAAATAATACTCGTAATTATATTTTGGAGTGTCTTAATCATATTTATTTATAAAACGTTTTAGGTTAATATGATGCGAAAATTATAATTTTAATTTATTGCAATTTAGCGTTTTGAAATAAGCAGCTTCCTACTTACGAGAATTTGCTTGTGTTACCTCGAAATGAGCAGATAAGCAGAAGCGATCATTATATAATATTTCTAAGACTTAAGAAGAGTACATCAATTGAATTTAACAAAAAGGCTATGTTAAACTACAATACTTAATGTAAAAATCATTTTAGGGGAAACGGAAAGTGCCATATTATATATTTAGTTGTTGTGATTATGTGATAGAAAATTGTAGTATTTGCGGGGTGGAAATGACACAAAGTCACAAAGTTCGAGATTCTGTAACATCTTACTTTACAAGCTCTTATAGTTAAGGTGGAGTTACGTGTTTTGTCTTGGCACGGCAAGGACTAGGGATACATGCTGCATGTCGTTATTAGGTTTTGTGCTCATGATCATGTTATATTATTGCCTAATGAACGCTGATGAGTATATTAGGTATTACTATTTTTGGTAAAATTCTCACTTTGAGTTTGCACGATTGTAGGCATAAGACAAGAGTACATATTGGGCAACTGGTGAAGGATACATCTGATAAACTCAAGGAAGCTAGTGAAATAGATCACCGTGATGAAGTTAGTGTAAGTGACCGTATGATCTTGTGGAGGGTTTTTATGTTTAAATCTTTACATGGTCGCCTTCAAGAAGTTATAAGGGATTGGTCTCTTATAGTTATATATTAATGTGTGGTAGGAAAAAGTTCATACGTGAATCACATATAACTTGACTACAAGGGAAGAAATCCGGGTCCTTGGATCATAAAATGAAGGGCCTTGGTTGTACGTATTCACTTGTGGATTTTTCCACATGGATATATTCACATGTGGATTGAAATTTGAAACTTGTTCACATGGGAATAAATCCATGGTACATATTTGACATGTGCATAGCATCAGTCTAGGTCTTCTTTTTGTGGTTATTCGGCCCTAGATTTGTTCCTTGTTCCGAAGTTATTTGTGATTTACTAAAGAGCTCAGCCCCTAGTCTGGTAAACTTCCATAGTTGATCCAGTCACTTTTCCTTTCTGACATTGCTTTCTTAACTTCACGCAGAAGAAAAACAAATTTTGTGTAGTTGAAGGTCAATAAGCTGACTTGGTTTGTAGATCAATTAATGATAGTTTCGTTTCTAGTAAACGTTATGAATAGATGAAATCTTCCTTTCTTCAGCTGATTTCATAACATCCTTAGTTTTTGCACAGCTTTAGTTCTCCACCATTAAATTGGCGTAATGCTCAACCATCATCTGTGTACTTTGCAATGACGTCATCGTTTTAATTTTTATGGTTAGATTCATACCATAGGACATTAAAACTCGAATTTATTTTCACTGTCTTTTTTACAGGCCAGTAAAAAGATTACAGATGCTAAACTCGCAAAAGATTTTCAAGCAGTTTTAAAAGAATTCCAGAAAGCCCAACGGCTTTCAGTAGAAAGGGAGACAGCTTATTCACCTGCTATACCTCAAGCTATTCATTCATCACGGTAAATCCTCGTGGAACCAGTACTTGCGTTTGTATTTACATTCAAATTAGAATATGTGCGAAACAACCTTTTTGTCCTGATACTTATGAATCATTTGCAGTAATGAAGCCAGTGAAATGGATGACAGCTCAGGCGGAAGTCAAGAACAGCGAGTCCTTCTTGACCAGTCTAGAAGGCAAGTTTTGTGCTTTTTATCTTTTCATATATATGGGCCACTTGCACATGGTACTGCTTGTAAGTATCAAGAAACTCTGTATCAATGTCCAAAGTATGAAGCAGTTTGTAAAGTAAAACAAAACCAGCCCATTTGACCTGTTACTTGGCATAATTGGTCAAATGGAGTTAAAAACTATTACTTTAAGAAAAATTGTTACACTTTGGATATGTTTGTATCTTATTGTAGTTTTAATATATGTAATTAAATTCTCGTATACTTGTAAAATATCTTGCATATAAATTGTATACAGGGTGTTTTGGTATGATCTTTCTTATTATAATTCTGTATATCTTAATGATCATGTATTGTTCGCGGTTGTCCTTGTCCATTATGCAGGCAGGAAGTGTTGCTGTTGGACAATGAGATTTCATTCAACGAGGCTATTATTGTGGAAAGAGATCAGGGAATAGAAGAAATTCAGAATCAAGTTGTTGAGGTCAACGAAATATTCAAAGATCTTGCTGTTTTGGTTGATGAGCAAGGAACGGTGATCGGTGAGTGTAATTTCCACCTAAAATTTTTATTTTAAATATTCTTGTTGTGATTTTGAGTTTTGTGAAATTGAGAATCAATTTATTGCAGATGATATTGGCTCCAATATCGAAAACTCTCATGCTGCAACTGGACAAGGAAAATCCCATCTTCTTAAAGCATCAAAGACGAAAAAAGCAAACACTTCCATGGTAATTTTTCTTTCAATCTTTTTAAATCTGTAGCTCTTCTTTGGAGATTTTCTTATGATTTAAGTCAGCAAGGTACATGTTTCATTATACTTTGAATACATAATGTTTGTGATCAACGTATTCTCTGATGCTTATTCATTCACATTTGTCCCATGCAGATTTGCTTGCTTTTGGTGATCTTAGGGATCGTGCTTCTCATAGTGATCATAATACTTGCGGTCTGATCTTCAGTATATTCATCAGGAAAATCAGAGATTGTTTACGTCTTAGGGTTGGAAATTCTAAAGTATTCTTCAAGATTCTGCCATATCTGTGCTTGTACAATTTGAGTCATCATTCTTCGTGATCGTGTGATTGCATGCTTTGCAGGGGGTTTCTGCTAAAGTTGAATTAGTATTATTTTAAGCATATATGTGTTTATAGTTTATGACTTCAGATTAAATACAAGTTCTCCAGCCTTTTTGGTAGTGTATGTGAGAGCTGTGAGTGATTTTTGAAAATAAGTCGTATTTCGTTGTGAGTGTATTCTATGAGAGTTGCAAAGTTTGCGTCAGTATAATTCACTACTTATTTATTTGTACAAAGTTTGGATGTCGCTATTATTTGTATACGATCTGTGGTAGTTAATGATCATAGTTTGTTGTCATTGATTGTGTAAATGAAATATTCCATAATCAGGATGCTTATGTAATTGAGGGTGTTTGGCACTAATCTTCTTTAGATTAAAGCAAATACGCAGGTAACAAAATGCACCACCTGCTTATTCAAATACTGTATTTGAGTAAATTGAACCGTTCGTCCCTGTGGTTTGATCCAAATCACTAGTCTAGTCCCTCGATTTTCTATTCATGAATAATTCTTATAATGAAACCTGGTAACACCGTTCATCATTATCCCTAACGCCCGTTGGGAATTAAATTTGAAACCTCTCACATTTTAGTTATGACGGTCACAAGTGAGTAGTGACAAGTCTTTTTACGACTAGGCCACCAGTGGATGGTTATTTATTCAGCTGTTATGGCAAAAACCGTTTATTTGTTTATTTACACATGTATAAACACTTAAAAATAACAAGCAGGTAAAGTACTAACCACAATTGTAGTCACGCCTTAGTTTCCAGGTTGAAGCTTACTGTTCATTTGCTTATTATATATCTCTTATATCATATGAGATACAAACAGTTTTGATGGTTGTTCAGGATTGCTTATCCAAACTGATGATCAGGATCTTACGAGTGAAATAAGTTATTTTGCATGGAAATTTTTGAAAAGCTTATATCTTAACATGCTACTTGATTTTAGTTATTATAGTCTTGCCTGATTGATAGTTCATTGCACCAAAGCGTCTTATGCCCGACAATCAGGAGTTTCATATCAAACTAGACAAAACAAAAAAGGCCTGTGCAGCCGCAACCGACAATCAAGGCTAACAGCAAAAATTATCAAATCAAACTCTTAAAACACTGCCAATATAATATCGAATTCAAAATACTAAATAACAATCCAAAACTAGACCACTTAACGTAAAACTAGAATACTTGTGTTAAGACATAAGCTAGGTATAACTAGAAACTTAACACTTGACCTCCTTCAATCCATGAGGAAAGTACAAAAAGGTTGGGTCAGCTGCACCTTCTTTGTAATAAGCAAACACCATCCCACTGTCATCATGCATGCTCTCCCCAACAAAGCTGCATAAAATTAGGACAATTTACATCATGCATACGGTTAATCAATTGTCGGCTTACTCAGAAGCACATTCTAGTAAACATGCTATAACAACATTCTTTCTTGAATTATCAGTTTCCCCGTTTCAAGTTAAATACTGCCCATTTCTAAAGCAAAAAAACAGTTTCTTATAATAATACAATTATTTTAACTCGGCATAATGTTCACTGTAGCATGGGTAATGGGCAAATGACTAATAATATACCACTATATTCATATATCTTAGAAGCATAATTGATCAAATGAATATGTAATGTGAAGGAGGAGCAAAAAAACTTACAACTGGAGGTCGCTGAGCTTTCCGAGGAGGAACTTTGTTGCTGCCTCAATGTTTTTCTTGAAGAACTCTTGTTTCTCAGCATCAAGCTTAGCGGTGAGTAGTTTGATGTACTTCTTGATATAAGCAATAAACTGCTTCTTATCAAAAGGAGGTTGCTCCTGCATTTTTTACAATATCTCAATATCGTAAAAACCTACGAAAGTCTCAAATTTTCAAAACCATTCAAAAGCAGTTAATTTTTTACCTGAAGTCTAAAAGTGTCAACGATGTCAACAACCCTCACGGCTTGATCATCAACACCCTCGTCTTCGCCACCTCCTTCAGCAGAAGGGTTTGCACCAGTGTAAACATCAACAGCTCCCTGAACAACCCACTGTATCGGCAGAAGATCATAACATGAATCAGTGCCATAATAAAGCCTGACTCAAAAAGACACCAACTACATAGGAGTATAGGACAGTAAGCAACTAACCTTTCCTTCGACTTCCCAAAGAATCCCATTCAAAATTTCCTCGTAAGGAAAAGAATCAGAAAGAAGCTCATCACCTACAATAAAAAATTACTCGTTAACTTGCAACAATCAACGTGTATTGACAAATTAAAGGTAATAACTACTAATACTGTGGATCCTATTCATTAGCCCTTGAAACAGAATATGATCTTGCAAAGAAACTTATCCAAAGCATAAATTAACTATCGATTAAACCTGTGAGAACTCACACACAACATGAACTAAACTAACGGTGTCTTCCAAATATTTCTATTTCCATTTTCAAATCTTCAAAGGTAAGTAGATTGCTAAAGCAATGCTTGAACTTAGCAATATCAACCACCTCGTAATGAGGCTCTCCCAAAGCATCTCAATCTAATCAACATTGACTTCACTTGCAACAACAATGAGCATCATCCCCTTCAAGCAGTTTAAAACAGGAAAAACAGAACAAAAATTACAAACATATTAGTATAGGGATTGATGACTCGTCAACGCCATGCATATTCCCCTGTCTTGCCGTTATGATGGTGGATATGAGAGAGCAAATGCCCTCTTCTCCATCGCCAAAACCGCAATACAATAGAAGACCATGGCGATGAAAACCCCTATAATAATATGTTTCTGTTTTCGTACATTTTTTTCTTTCTGTTTTAACCCTGTTTAAATAGAAAGAGCTTCATGTTACACAAAGGATCGACTAATGCTGATTTCAAGTATTGCTTTAGCAACATCTACTTCTTTTGAGAAAGAAAAATCAGAATATTTAGAAGACAAGCAGATTGAATCCATTTTACATACTTTTGGAAAAAAAGATGGATTTTATCTTGTGCTAAATATTGGAACTGTAATTCTAAAACTAAACATTAAACTTCTGAAACATTATAGTTTTTCTAGGTTAATCCTACCCATTAGCCAAAAAAAATGCACGTTATAAAAAATTTATGATGTTCATTATTCAAATTCAATGCTACCAACATAAAAAATTACTGGTTAATACAAGCAAAATAATATATACCAAAATTAGATAATTAGATCTATAACATATTCAGCTAAGAAAACCAATAAAAAAAATCAACTTCCTCATTAACAAAAAACTAAACTTACAAACTAAAAAAACTAAACTTTGCAATAAAGTTCAATAAGAACAAAAATTAACTGTTAGTTACACTTATAAAAACCATAAAAAAAACTTAAAAGTTAAAACTATAAACATAATTACCAACAAATTAAATAAGCCAACCAAAAAGACTTAAGACCCAAGTGTAATAAGCAATCTTTCACGCGTGGTGTGTCGATCACTAAAACACCACCCTCCTTTTTTGAGTCTGTGTGAGTATATTATGGCCAATATTTGTGTTTATGCTTTTAAAAGGCGAAGTTGGTGGTCTTATTACACCTTTTTTGGTGCGGGGTTGGTGGTGGAGTGAAAAGCTGACATGAGTTACCCATATAAATAAACATGCTAATCAGTAATCACACAACCTTAAAAAATTACCCATATAAACAAACATGCACAATAACACGATATATTCATTAAACAAGCTAAGCATAAAACCTTAAAAAAAACTACCCATGTAAATAAACAAACACAATAACACAATATAACTAAAAACATGCAGATCTATACAAAAGAAAAAAAATCTAACAAATAACACAAAGCCATATATTTTCTTTTAAATAAGACGAATAAAAAACCTTAAAGAATATATTACACGTCAAACAAAATAAAAAAGTGTTAAAAGATAAACAGATCTATGCTGTAAAAAAGTGATGAGAATTTACCAGTGAGTAAATCTTGATAAACCAACATGATGATTCGGAGCTGCTCAAATCGTGTGAATAATAAAATAATAGGGTTCGAGAATATTGTGAGGGTTTTGTTTTTATAGGCAAAAGTGTTTGTGTTTGTGTTGGACTTGGATTCTAGTAAATTCTTTTTTGTTTTTGTGTTGATCCCTATGTTGCTATTGTTCTTCTCTTCCGTTGGCCCATACCCACTTGGTTTTTAGGCCCACTATGTCTTTTCTTTTTTTTCACTTGCTTCTTTCTATTTTTTCTTTCTTTCGTAATCGTAGTTCCCGACCTTGTAGTTAGTTAAACCACGGGGATTGAGATGCCGTCACACAAACTCAAACTAGGTAAATTATCGATTTTTCAGGAGATTCAGGACGGTCATTTTAAAGTTTCTTGCATATAACAAAAATTAAACTTGATACCTCATTTTAGTGATTATAGGCACAAACATCAACCGTGTCTTTAAAGTTTCAGAAGAAATCAAATTAAATTTTGTCAGATGAAGATTTTGAAATAACTAGAGAAAAGTTTGAAAATGATAAAGAGGTATCAGTTAAGCCAGCTATATCAAAGCTAAAAAAAATTGCCTTTTTTCAAGTAGCTTGAACATATCATTTTTTGTTTACTTGTTTTATGATGATGAAAAAAATCTTTCATAACTCAATATTAATAGAAAATTAGGCCATAAATTTAAAAAAATCCATAACAATTATCAAAAATCATACATCGGAAGACATAAAAATCCTACAATAGTTTTTCATGAGCCAGTGATCCGTAGACAGTTTATAACTAATCATAATAAACCAACACAACAATTGCATACCTGTTTGTTTGCAATAGATATCAACACGGATTTCATAACTCAATACTGATGGAAAATTAGGTCATAACTTTAAAAATTTATAACAATTATAAAATATCATACAACGAAGGACATAAGAAACCTACAACAGTTTTTCATGAGCCAGTGACCCGTATACTGTTTATAACTAATCATAATAAACCAACACAACAATTGCATACCTGTTTGTTTGCAATGGATATCAACACGAATTTGATAACCTAAAACAAGGTTCCTCACGGTTTATCACATTAGTCCTCAAACGATTGCAGTAGGGTGCTAGCAGTTGATCCAAGCAGCAGCAACAACACAAGATCTAATTAGCAGCACACGAACAAAGTGTGTTTAGTATGTTCGGCTGACGAGAAGAGCAAAGGAGGTGGTATGATTTTAGAGTTTTCTGAATTGCATACTGATTGAATAATTAACTATTTTATTTATAATGCTTATTAGATAATTACTAAATTCAAAATAAGACAATTACCAATAAAAATTTAAAAAAAAAAATAAATAATAATAATAATAATTATAAAATCTGAAAATATACTTATATTTTCAAACAAGTCAAACAATCAAAGCCCCGCCCGGTCCACCACCATGGTTGTCGGCCTTCATGTGGGACCCACAAGGGGTTCACACCCGTATTAGGCTTTTGGCCCAATCCTTTTATCATTTAATTAAGTTTGTATCTCTTACGTTTAATGGATTATATATATATTTACAATAAATATATAAAACTACAATTTTTAACTATTATGTGCAACTTCAATAGATCGTAGTGGCAATATTTAATTCTCGTTATATCATGTACATAATCCAACAAATACATATTTTGTTATATTTATGTCATATTTAAAGATTATAGAAGAGAGTAAAAACATAGTTTGTAATGCTAAGTTATATACAACAATAATATTTCCATCATAATAAAAAAAATAAAAAATAAAATAAATAAAAAAATGAGAATCTCTAGTGTGAGGATAATGACTTGTTTTATTAAACATAGTTATTCCAAATAACCCCTCATGACTGGACAATTAGGCATTTGCGGTGGGGGGATGGTACCAAGTGAGTTAGGCCAAGGGCGAGACTCGAACTTGAGTCTATAGACTCAAGCCCAAGTACTCTTACCGTTGTACTAAAGCCCAGTTGATAAAGACTGTGAAAAACTAGAAGGGGGTTGAATATTTTTACCGATTAAAACTTCGTTTTAAAGTATTTAAATCGACTTATGTCAATCCATTTAGATCGTGTGTTGGATATTGATAGATGGACATATATATAAGTAATGCAAGAGATAAAGAGTAAAGGAATACAAAACCACAACACGAGTATTTATAGTGGTTCGACTACAAGGACACCTTCCTTGGCCCACTCCACTCCACTCCCCGAGTACCCAACTCGAGAGTTTCTAAGCACTACACAACCCAAGCTCCTTAATGTGGCGGAGAAGCCTTCACAATGTCACCTACACTTTATCCGGTACAAGGCTAGACGCCGAGTTCTTCCACGAGGTAGAACCAAACCTATCATAACGTCGCCTACACTTTATCCGGTACAAGGATAAATAATGAGTTTCATTACAAAGGAAGAACTACTACCCAACACAACTACCCAAAGGAGACATACTCCCTTTTACAATACTAGAAAGTATATCAATATTCTTTAACCCAAACTACACAACTTGTACATCGACGCACCATATCAAATGTACACCTTCGGCACTTTACACCAATGCCTTCAACACGACACACTATGGAGGGAGAGAAGAACTATCAACAAGATGCACTTCAGTGGTCTTGATGATGACAAAACTTAACAACTCATGACCTTGAGCTTAGCAACTAGGATATGCAGATGGTATTAGTGATATGCCTAATACTGAAATCTTTCAAAACTTAACCAGAATGGAGTATGACACATCCTCTAAAAAATTTACTTTTCTTAAAGGTTGTTTTGCCCTACAATGGAGATTCTTGATCCATACCATCCTTCATTGTTTGAGTTCTAAGAAAACTTCATGGGAGTAGTTCAGTAGAAGTATTGCTATTGCTCTAATATGCTTATCAACTGTTAGGACTTGCAATTTTTCAAAGTTGATTTTTGATAGTATGGTGAAAAACATGGACAACAGTTCAAATTTTTAATGTATCCATGATTTATTCAAACAGTTTTGGAAACCAGACAAGTTAAACTCAAGTTCCATGAAAATATTTACAAAACTCCTTGCCTCACACAAAAACTTTTTAGCAACATGAAGATGGCATCAAAGGGGTTCAATGGACTTGTAGTACCTCTATTTGAAAACATGTTACACATTCAGGATGAAGGATCAACAACCCCAGTTGACTCCCAACACACACCCAAAGCTTATGGTTCTCAATCAACCTCCCAATCAACTTTATCATTATTTAGGAGTAATACCAGACAAGACTCTGATGTTCTTTAGCACAGAGTTCCTACTAATACCAAAGTTACAGATGAGGTTGTCTCTGACAGTATAGGAAGGGCTGCTCATACTGACACATGCTTAGAAGTTGGTCAGGTCAGGGGTAACATAAGTAAGACTATGGCAACATCTAATGTGTTTAGTTCTCAGGGACCAGATGCAGGTGATGGAAACCCCAGCCACATGGAAACCATGGGGGACATGCCCTGTGATCCATCTCTCCAAGAAGTTCACACATCTGGAAGTGATGAGGGCAGTTTGAAACTTATACAGAATTTGATGGCTAAATGTACCAAACTGACAGAAAAAGTGACTATCTTGGAGCAGGATCTTAGGGATACTAACACTTTGCAATGGGATCAACACCAAACTTATTGGAAAGTGAAGATGTTGCATTTCAGGTAAAGTCACTTCAAAACAAAGGAGAGTCACACTGGTTGTATCAAGCTCATAAAGTTCTGATGAAGATATGGAGCAAGGAGATTCTTCCAAACAGGGGACAAAATCTCAAGATGATGCAGATATTCGGGGAAGAATGGATTCTGACATGGGACAAGATGATGAGCAATCTTATCAAGACACAGAGCAACCAGCTTATGTTGAAAACCTTGTGAAGAATGTGGAAAAAGTATCAAGGCATATGGGAGTTATAATTGATACTACTACAGCTAGAAGAATTATTACACAAGCAGTACAAAATAATGAAGGTACTGTTGATATTCCAGTTGATACTGCTAGTGATCCATATACTGAAGGAAGCTGTGTTAAAAGGAAAGGCACATCATTGGAATCAGAATAAAAAAAAGAAGCAAAAAGTTGAAGAAGATGCTGCTGAAGAGGTTGAAACAGCATAAGAAATTACTGATAAACAACTTCAAAAAATGATGGTAGCTATTCCAAATGAAGTGCGTGTTGAACCATTGCAGTCAAAATATCCCATTATTGATTGGGATATTCACATAGATAAATTTGGTAAAGTTTGGAATATCATCAGATTGGGAAGCATTGTGGAAATGTATAAGACTTTTTCTGATATGGTCAAGGCATTTGATAGAGATGATCTTATGAAGTTGTGGGAATTGGTCAAGGAAAAGTTCAACCCTGTAGACTTTGAAGATGATAAGAAGCAAGAGCTATGGGTTGAGCTACTTAGATTATTTCAACCAGATCCTTTTGATAGTCTCTGGAAATTTTATGTTAACAGAGCAACTACATGGAGATTGTATGACACATCCGGTGTGCATCATGTATCCACAACTGATGGTACAGATGTGTTTATGCTAGTAGAAAAGGAATACCCTCTCAGAGTTGGAATTTTAGTATTTATGCTATATGCAAAACTCACTGTGGATGAAGACTTAGAGATGGCAAGAGAGTTGATAAGAAAGATCAGGAATCAGTGTGACCAAGCTATGAAGACTAGAAGAAGAAAGTAGTGTTTGGAAGAATCCTCAGAGACCACATAAAGAAACTTGTCATTAAAGGCTAATCACAAGTTTAGGGGAGGATTGTTGGGAAATATAAGAGCTTCACACTTAATACTGCATGTATAAGTTAGTACTGCTAGTATTGCTATGTATAACAGTTAGTACTGCTAGTTATAGTTAGTATTGTTGTGTGTTTTGGAAAGACGTGTGAAGGTTGTAACAGAATATTTAAGATATATTCTATGTAATTAGAAGATATACTCAGATATTTTTCTTGTAAAGGAGTCCTTATCCTATAAAAGGAGGTCCTAGGTTATATATCAAGCATATACAACTAGAGATCTTAGTCGTGTGAAAAGCTTCAAGGTTGTATACCCTGATACTAGCTAAAGTATCCGTAATATTGTTTAATAATATTGAAGTGTTTTAATTATTACTTTGTCTATTGCATCTTTAATGTTCTATTGGTTATTCTTCTAAGTGTTACCAAGTAGATTTGCATACTTGATACTTTGATAGCATTAAGCTTTATTTCATTCACAATTGTTTTGGAATAATTCAAAGCAATATACTTATACAACCTAAGTAGATCCAAGGTTTGGGACTCACAGTTTACATCTAAAAGTGAAGGCGCTTTGCCTGCACACATATCTGAGTTATAATTTGGCAAAAGGGTTATGTTATTAACACCAATGTTGCAAAAATCGGCCTAGGCGGCGGATAAATCGTTGATTAATCGGTAATCGGTCTTATACCTTGTTAATTTTTGAAAATCGATGGAAAAAATCAGTCTAGGCAAAACTCGGCCACTAATCAGTCAAAAATCGACCTAATCGGTAAAAAGTCGGACTAATCGATCAACTTTTAAAAAAATAATAATTTAGGGATTCTACTTAATTTGGGGATCGTTTATTTCATCTATAATGCACAATGGGCCTCCTAATCAGAATTGGAGCCTTTTATTGAGGTTTGATAACATAGTATGCATGGAATCAATTAAGATCTTCAGTTTGGTCTCGAGAAATAACCAAAACTTGCAAGAAATGCCAATCCGATTAATCACCGATTAATCCCGCCTTGACCGATTAATCGTTGCAGGGTGGTCGACCGCCCGACTACCGATTCACGATTTTTGCAACATTGATTAAGACCCCCTATGATGTGACAATAGGAGGTTTTGGTCAAAATGTACAAATCGCAATGCACACCGTCTGTTTCTAATACAGAGGGCCCACGAACCCCAATGGGAGGTCCAAATAACTTGTCCCTTTGGCAATATGTCACTATTTATGTCATATCTATACTACATATAATAAGTGTATATAATTTTTATAAAATTAAAGAATCTTTAAAGCTTAAAACTAATTAAGGAAACTTGTCATTATATAGGAAAACTTTTTAATGAGTTTTCAAGTTTACATAAACCATTTAATTAAAATATTTCATTTTAAATTAAATAAAAGGTTAATACTTTTATTAGTTTTGGTCGTCCCTTTTAATGTACGCGATGTATAATTTTCGTTGCTTGTCGGTTCGTTAACGTTTTAAGTAAATTATAGAGTGGGATGAGGATTATGATTATGATCCATACGATGATGATGTATGTGCCGCTATAAAATCTTTTCGCTATGTACGGGCAATCGTCTATTGAAAATAGTTTTTGCATTCGGTAATGCGAATTTCCCTGGTAAAAAGCTTTTTGAAAAATAAAAAATGTAATGATAAAAAGTTTATCAAAAGGTTATCATTCGAATGCTCTAACATAGCCATACCACTCTTTGTGAGTCTTAAATTACCATAATATCTTATCAATTTTTTGCTTTCCTGGTATCCATTTGACTAAAAAGGATAGCTTTGTATTAAAGACGAAAACATTTACTATACCATACAATCCTATTCTTATTACAAGTTATTATAATGGTATTATATTAAAAAGTTAGTTAATGTTGTACGAATATTTAATTATCATAATTAAAAGATTACATAGGTCATATACTTTCATTTATGTCATACTCCTAGTATTCTCTGTTTCAATGTTTATACATTGCATTTGAGATGTATTAAGAAAGTATATTGTATCATTTGATTAAAGATATACAAGCTCAAATAGCATGTCTACGATTTCTTCATCATGCTCTTCCATAGAAGATTATTCAAATCTTCAAAACTTTCTTCAAGCAGTGACTCCTATCGTCGATCATGTAAGATATCTATATCTCTCTCGTAAAAAAATTAACTTTTCTTATAACCTCCTAAATATGTGAACAAATGTTTAGAACAACGTCATTGAAGTTGAAGCGAACCATGAATCAAGAAATGGACATCTTAAGCTACAAGATATATGGAGGATGTACGATGAATGGAGTTGTTGTGGTGTTGGTGTCCCGGTCTTATTGGAGAGCGGCGAAAAAGTTGTTCAATATTATGTTCCTTTACTTTCCGCAGTCCAAATATTTATGAAAAAACCTATATCAACAAGCTCCAATGAAGAAAATGGTTTTGTAGCGCTACAATATGGTTCATCGAGTGATGATGATGCAAGCGCAAAATCAAACGACGGTTTTTGTAAGGACAATCTTTATGTAACTTTCTTTGAAACCGGTTCTCCATACTTTCGAATGCCATTTTTGGATAAAGTAAGTCAAGATTTTCTTTAATTTTTCTAATTTAATAGCATTTATAACCTTCAGAGTGCCATTAACGTATGAATCCTTTAACTATATGTAACATAGACGAAGACCTGCTGCTGGGCAGATGTCAGTTTTCTAAAAGTCCGACGACCATAAGTTTCTTTCAACAAAATGTATTTGTAGCGTTAGAGAATCGTTTTCGAATAACTACTGATTTTGATGCGTGGTTGCATGCTGAGATAAATATATAGTTTTTAAAAATTATGTGGAGTCGATCTAAGTGTGTGAGTATATTTTTAATAGGATTGTTTTAAGTTATTAAGATTTTTAGTAATAATAGATTCAAGATTCAAAATGACGGTATTATGTAGTTAGCGATATTATATTGTAGTTTAGAGGTATACCAATACGTGTGACCGCTTTTTCTTGTTTTGTCGATAATTTAAGCGATGATAACTATTTTTTTACATGTGTAACGTTTATCATTTGTGTGTGGCTTTTAAAATTGTAACTTTCAAATTGGATATCACCATATAAGATTATTTTGTACTATCAATTTGTATAGATATTTACGCATCGTTGTTGAAGTTTATTTGTTTGAAGTCAAATAATTATCGCTAAAGATAACAATACTATTTATTTTTTTGTGATTTTAATAAACTTACATAACATTATTGATACACCTGAAATTTATCTGATATATATTAACTTTTAAACGACGATTCATATCCCTTAAATGGTGCAAGAGTAACATTTTTAAAATAACATTATACAAATGACAAATTACATGTGTCAATAAAATAAACCAAAACTACAATTCTTGGTCTCTCCTTTCAAAAAAATTGTCACGGGTTCCACAACTACTTCATCATTTCTCATATAATTTTGTCAAATTTGAAACCCGATTTCACCCGGGTGATTCAATGGTTGAACAGTTCGATAAAAAAACAGTCGATTTAAACCGAGTCAAACCGATAGGTTGGGTCGAAAAAATGTCAAATTAAACCGGTCACCACGGGTTTGAAGCGTCCCGGTCAACTCGGTATCGGTTTCAACAGGTCAACCCGGTATCGGTTTCAACGAGTCAACCCGTGTCGGTTTCAATTGGTTGTTTTAATTTGGTATATGTACTTTTAATTGGGTGTCTGATGTGAATAAATTATTGTCTTTTTAAGTAATGGGGTGTTTTAATAAAGTATTAATTATATTATTTATTTCTCTCCATCGAGTAGTGTTTTCAACATTCAAACTTTCAACATTTTTCACTTTTTCCACTTTGACCATTTTTCCATTTTATATAGTATAGATATAGATATAGATAATTGGCATTAAAAATGAAAACTAATATCAAATTGAAACATATTCGCCATATTCAATGTTGGAAAGTGAATACGATTTTTTTTTTTTTATTATTTAGTTTAACAAGTTTATTGAATTTATTTGCACTTCAAGATACACTTACCATTTTTTTTAAGAAGTTAAAAGATATGTTAATGTTCATACGAGCTTAAAAAGTAAGAAACTTAAGTGCTAGTTTCTTTGATAGTTGACGTAATAAGCCCATTACGAGTTTGATATAGTCCAGTTTTTTTTTTTTTTTTTTTTTTTTTTTTTTTGCTCTTTTCTTTTTACAGATTCTTGAGCTAGCTCAATGTCATCCTGGACTATTATCGTTTTACATCAACGATATAGCTCCAGCGAGTTGGATGTCTGTTGCGTGGTATGTATTTCATAAGATACTTCATTTTTCTTTTACTTTATCACTTAATATGAGTTGAGTTTGCACTTGTTATATGTATTGTTACCTAGTTTGTTTCTTAGCAAAAAAAAGTAACATTTTATTATGAGTTTGTTAACATTAATATACTCCTAGGATTTATTAATGTTTTGATTTTAAAAGAGACATTAACTCACACTTAATGTTTAGAAAAACAACTGATAGGCGAGGCTAATTTAAACCAGCATGAGATAATATTTGTAATGTAAATACTGCGAGATTGTAAGTTGTCCTCCAAAAAAGACGTTTATCAGTAGAATTTGTAGAATTATTTGATTTAAACATGAAAAGCAAAAAGAAAAACTAATATAGGTCGATCACTAGACAATGATCATCATTTTGTAAAATGAAGTGTTTGATATATTGATTAAAGAGAACATAACTAATTTTTTAGTTAGCATTAGTCGTCATTGAGTATCGACAGTTCATCTGTGACAAGTCTGTTAACATACCGCTCATTTCATAGTATTACACTTCTATTCGATAAAGATTCAGTTGTTTTGCAAAAAATGACTCATATGCTTTCTTATACAGGTTCCCTATATATGAAATCCCCCCGAAAATTAACATCACCAAAGACCTCGACACTTGTTTCCTCACCTTCCATACTTTATCAAACTCTTTCAAAGGTAATTTATATCATCAGAACAAGTTTATATCTTGTATGAATACATGTATAAGTGCATGTCATCTAGATATGGTAATTAATTGGCCGGTTTTATGTTATGATTCTTTACTAATGTAGCATACAACAATGAAGAAAACACCGAGAATGGACAAGTATTGGATCTTAGTCCGTTTGGGCTAACAACTTACAAGATGCTAGGAGATGTGTGGAATCGTCACAAAGATGACGATGAAAAGATTCAGGATTTGGAGAGTGCTGCTTCATCATGGTTGAGTCAACTCCATATCCAACAACATGATTACAACTTCTTTACTCAATGAATACTTTGATGACGATAAAGGAATGGTTCTGTTATGGGTTGATCTTGCTATTTATGTTGCAAATGAGAGTCATCCATGCTAGATTATTTTCCTTTATGTCTGAAATCTATTGTTGAGATTTTGCTAATCGAAAGTCATATGTCAATCGTAGGGGTTTGTAGTTTGATCTTGAGAATTTTCTTTCGTAATGCAAACTTGATTGAAACTTTTCGATTGGAAGTCGCTAATTGGACTTGTATGTAGACCTTGATCAGTGAATTGTGATATGATATTGTTGGTGATTGCGACCTTTATTAGTGCAAACTTGAATGAACCTTTTTTCATAATAACATATAGTGAACTTTTTTTTAGAAAGGCGGCATTATATTGCCACAAAAGAAACCATCAATCAACAAGTTAATGTGGATGGTGTCATGGGCGGAGTTATTAAGGGACCGGGAAGGGTCCCGCCTCTGCGCTAAGCGCATTAGTGTATTTTTTCGCGATTTCGTATGCATTTTGGAAAATTTTTATTTGGTATCCCATTTAATGTATTTTCCGAAAAAATGTTTTACTCACAGTTTAAAAACTTTCATGGTGTAAACCAAAGCACTAAAGTTCATATATAACTCCTATTCAGCACTGTTCACACTCTAACAACATAAACACTAGCATTATAAAACGTCACTATAGAAAAAAAATCTCTAACGACCGTTAGCCTATTTCATTCACCTATCGTCTAGAAAAAATGCATTTCAAATGAAATTCTCCAAATTTAGTAACGTCGTAAAACCATTCACATCACTAGTTCTAAAAGCATACAGAGTGGTGCAGTGATCTAACACGGTTACATCAGCCACGCTTATAGTATTATCTAAAAAACTTCCCAATAACTTGGAGACATTAATAACGTGTCAAGTTAGATACATTTTCGAAAGATAAAACTTGCAACTTTTTTACAAACAATAGTAACATGTAACTTCAAGGACCAAAACTGTCACACAAGAAGAAGAAGAATAGTGGTGCACCTTGTTGATTGACTAGCAAGATGTTTCAACAGTATAAACTAACAAACATAAAAGCGGAGATCCCGAATTTCATTATCGATTTATTTTCGTATAACCTAAGGTCAGTATCTTTCGATCTCGTTATTTATTTTATGAAATCGTATACATTTAGATGCTCTTCAATCACCTAATTTTAATAATAGATTATAGTTATCATTTGTGTTTTAATATCACTTGTTTGTTTATTGCTGTATAATTTTTCATTATCATTTATTTTAAAGGTTATTCTGAGGGGGTATTTGAATTAGCTATTTGTTTGGCTTATGAGCTTCTTTTTTTTTCGGCTTATATTTCATAAGCCCCAATTTTCCGGCTTATTTTGAGACTTGTGGGCTTATATAAGTTTATAATGATATGGTAAACTTATATAAGCTCGTAAGTCTCAAAATAAGCCGGGAAATTAGGGCCTATGAAATATAAGCCGAAATCAAATAAGCTCACATATAAGTTAAACAAACACCCTTATTTAAGTCCGTAAGCTCAACTTGATAACCTCATAAGAGAAAGTGGGGTTATGCGCTTTTTTCATATTTGAATAAAGTCATAAGCGGGTAAAGTAAGCTCATCCAAACACCCCCTTAATTGTATCTCAAATAAGCACTTTTAAATAATTAGCTCCCAAACTGCTTATTTCGCCTCAAGATAGGTAGGTAAACATAAGCAATTTAAGATGATCCAAACACTTCAAACTGCTTCTTAAAAATTAAGCAATGAAACAGAACGATAACAAGTTAAAAACATAGTTTAGATATTTACCTGAAGTAATTGATCTTGAATTTATGTAATTTTCTGCGAAAGTACGAAATCCTTATATGTTTTTTTTTTGTGTGTTTGTAAGGTTAGTTAGAGGTGAATGTGAATAACCAGCAACTTCAGTTTCTGAGTTTGTTCAGTTATTATGGACGGTAATAAGGACGAGGCGGTAAAATGTGTCGGCATTGCGAAAGAGGCGATTGCGTCTGGAAACAAGTCGCGTGCCATGAAGTTTATTGGGATGGCACAGCGGTTAAACCATAACTTAGATGTAAATGATCTTTTGGCAGCGTGTAAAAATTTAGATTCTGGAAATCCTGGTCCGTCAAATGGTAGTGTTAATCACGTTGGAAGTAAGAATGTGAGTGATAAGCGGGTTGAGGGTAACGGGGAGGTGAATTATACTGAAGAACATGTTCAATTGGTTCGTAAGATTAAAAGAAACACGGATTATTATGAGATTTTAGGTGTTGAAAAAAGTTGTACTGGTGAGGAGATTAAGAAGGCGTATAGGAAGTTATCGTTGAAGGTTCATCCTGATAAGAACAAAGCTCCGGGGTCTGAAGAGGCGTTTAAGAAAGTTGGTAAAGCGTTTAAGTGTTTGAGTGACGAGGGGTCGAGGAGGCAATATGATCACACGGGTGTGGCTGAAGGTGATGAGTATAATCAGCAGTATAATGTTAGGAGGCGAAGGAGAACGGGACGTAGTATGTTTGAAGATGATTTTGATGCTGATGAGATCTTTAGGTCGTTTTTTGGTCAAAGTGATATGTTTCGTCAAGCTAATGTGTATAGGACTAGAAGGGCTGCTGGTCACCAGGCGAGGGAGGATAATGGTGGGACTGGGCCTAATATGATGTTGCTTCTTCAGCTGTTACCTTTTTTGATAATCGTGTTGCTTGCTTGTCTTCCGTTTTCTGAGCCTGAGTATTCGTTACAAAGGAACTATACTTATCAGTTTACGAAGATGACTCAGGAATATGGAGTGGAGTTTTTTGTGAAAAAGTCTGATTTTGATGATAAGTATCCTATTGGAAGTCCTGCACGAACTAATATCGAGAATAGTGTTGTGAGAGATTATAAGAATATGCTGTGGCGTTATTGTCATGTTGAGCTCCAGAGGCGCTCGTGGAGCAGAAACCTGCCAACTCCTCATTGTGATAAGCTTGAAAGCTTAGGAATATCACCAAGGTTAGCTCACTCTTCTAATCATTAGTTCTGATATTAAATGTTTCTTACAGATGGAGCTCTTTAAAGGTGTGTTTTTTGGGTCAAATTTATTTGCTCGAGACTTTAATGTGGTCTGTGCATCCTAATTAATTTATGCACAAGGGTGGGAAAACAGAACTAAATCACTGACCAATCGACATGAACCAAATAAAACTGAATATTTTCATAAGTAATACTTTATAAATATGCACATGCACCATGTCATAAGCACAATTGGTACTATATATATTGGTTCCCACACTTCTAAAATGACTGGTAACTCATCAAAAACAAAATTCATTGTTCTCACCCACACAAATACTTAATACTCGTAAAAGAGGCAGTTTGCTAAAACCGTGTTTAAACGTAGCAAAATAAAGCTCTGCTCTGGTGTCAATTTACCATTTGGAAGCAATGTGGTACAATCAGATGTGCATAAAATTGATTGTTGCTTTTCCAATAACATGCCAGCTAGTTGTGCTTAGCCTGGATAATGACTTTAGCTGCTCAATTTTTCTTTTGAGGGGATGGTAAAATCCAGTGGGCTGATGTATAAGTTCGGGATCTAACTAGTTGTGCTCTTTTGACTTTACTAAAGTACCTGCCGGTTGTTGAGTTTGAGTTAGGTCTACAGATGACAAGGATATGATCACCCTGTATCTTTTACCACTCATAACCTTGCATTGCTGGTGGTATATCAGTAAGACAGTAACTGTAATAGTGTAATTAGTCTATGCATGCATAAGGGCTTCTGGTGGACCGCCGTCAAGGTTTTATCTGTTTATAGACTGTTTTTGGTGTCCTTGCACATAATATGGGTTATTCTAGTAAATAACATGTATTACAGAGTACAGACTGTTGTCCGTCCACTTGGACGAATTACAATAGTCTCACAGAGTTATGCTAGTATATAACATGTGTAACAGTCCATACGTGCAACACAGTATGTTTTTGTCCCTAAAATCTGAATAATATATTTGAAAGGCTTTCTCTTAACTTTCCATGGAAGAATCTTTTTGTTTTGTGATTTTTGATGCGTAGAGCATATCCATTGGTTGCTTGACTTTCATTATCGGGATTACTCTTTTCAATGTCTACTGCTTACTTTAAAATGGAAAATGGATTTTTAAATAGAAAACAGTCTTGCATATTGACAAAATGACAAGTGCCACCAACATTAGGAAACTTACTTTTTGGTATCATTCTCTTGACTTCATGCACCTTCACTACAACTGCTACCTAATATGATTGAAGATAATAACTCAAATTATCTCTAAGAACTCAAAACAATTCAATTTTTCTTCAAATCTTTGTGAAATGCCGACATACTGAACAGAGGTTGTAATTAGGACACTTTAAGAAATGCTGTGGCTTTTTTATTTAACTATAGATCTGCTATTACTCATTTTACATTCTGAAACACTGAACAAGTTAAACTCATTAGTGACTGAACCGTTAAGTTAATTACCATGGGTTAAGGTTTCTAATATTGTATAGTCTTATGTAGCGATTAAAGGGTAAAGGTAGTCTATCTTTAGAATTCAAGATGTACGTACTTTTTTAACCTTACTCCCACTCAGTGTCTTAATTACTAGCTATTATGATAGCTGCTAGTGTGTCTCGGTATTCCCAATACTTCATTGTTAAACTCATCGCCTGTTTATATTTCGTTATTCCATCTGATAGTATGTTGGGCTTATAAATTGTCTTTCTTCTTATCCGAGCTTTCTGATATTATAACAGAATAAATTATGGTAGATTATGTTATCAACAATAGAGTAACGATCAAATGGGAAATAAAATTAAAATGAGAAGGATGAGAAGAAACCACAATCGCACATTTCAGATGCACCTACAAACATAGATGCATTTCTCCTTAAATTTCTCTCCCTCATTTGAAATATGTGGCTGAAATTTCTTCTCATTCTTCTCATTTCAGATTTTCTTCTCACTAGATGTCTTCTCATCAACAATATTCATTGTTCTTATTATCTACTTCTGCTGCTTAATTTTGAATTTTACTTTCTATAGCTTTGTGCCTCATGGATGAGATATATTTCTATTTAGCATTGAGTTGCAAGATGTTGAAACTTACTAAGAGGGTGTATGGTATTGCATATATTGCACCCTCGAAGTGCTTATTGGCATTTTGACTATTTAAGTGAAAAAAGACACTTTTGTAGTGTTTGGATTGCGAAGTGCTTATTGGCTTATATTTGGATGAAATAAGCACATGGGGAGGTGCTTATAAGACATAAGCATATCCTTAAGATATGCAATCCCAAACACCCCTATTTTTGTACTTTCTTATTAAAGATTGAAACATTGTTTTTTCAGAAACTTATTGAACCCTAGATGTTTTTTATTCATTGTTCTTGTTGCAGTATATTACTGCATCCACAGTTCTCCCATTTTGACATAAGTTAGAAAATTAGAAAGGTCCTTTAGTAAGTGTTAGGTATTGAAGTTTTGCTGTGTACATTTAAACATCAGCTTGATGATTACTAAAATCCGTGTCACCAGATCAATGCAATTGACGTTTGTTTTTGTTTTCTGGCAGGCATATTTGGAGTCAATAGATGGAGAATTCTTTTTCCATTGTTCGGGACTTCTGCATTTCTACTGGCTGTTACACTCTCGGAATTTTGATTTATTTTATATGATGTGTAGCAGCCGATTGCTCGGCTCTGCAAGGTTTGATTTTGTCATGAGTCTAGGAGCATTTGTGTAAAGATACTGTTGCTGACGGGTTAGATATTTACGAATATTATGAGAGGATATAATGGTGTTCTGGAAATAATTGTCTTTCAGTTATCAGCTGATAACGAGGTGAAGATCCTTGTTTCATATTGTAAACAAGTTCTACATGCTGTTTTGGAATGAAAAACATACAATATTGTGTACCACGGAATATAAGTCGGTAAAGACTTGACAAACATTATTAGTCATAAAATTAGAAAATATATATCGGTTATGAATTTCAAACAAGATAAAGATCATTGTAAACAAGATTCCTGGAACAGGGAAAAGCTGCTATAAAACTGTAAACAAAAACCTGCAAATTCTTTTACAAATTTGTAGAGTGTTTGAGTTGATTGTATTCATTTTCTGCGAGTGAAATACGTAATAGCCTTTAATTGAAAATCACCCATCGGTTTAGTTAATTAGATGTTAATTAGCAGTCGATCTATTTATGCTCACGCTTGTGTTCAGCAAACGTGCCAATGCACCAACTTTTTAGGCATAGTCAGTAAAATGTTCAGTTTGATATTGTATTTGTTTGGCTAAGAGCGAAAACTGGATTAGGAAGTAACGGAGATTTAGTTGAGGTTTAGAGTTGGGAGTCAACATGCTTTCTATACCAAAAGGGGTTAAATAACCTAAACGCAAAATGTATCAAGGTAGTCTATCGACAAAAGGGTGAAAATCATGAAATAATAACCAACTTTTAGTTTTCTTCTAATTTAGTCATTGTAACTTTCTTTTGATTATAAAATAATAATCAAGTTTGAAAAGTGTTTCATTTTAGTTACTCAAACTTTAAATAGTGTTCTATTATTATGTATTTTTTATGTTTGAGTGACTAAAACCAAACAACTTTCAAACTTCGTTATTATTTTATGGCATATATCTTTTTTCACATGTGCATAAGTTGGTTGTACATTAAGTTGGTTGAGGTTAGTGAAATTCAGATAGTGAGTATTTATTGTTAAGGTACGACCAAACAATACGCATATGAATATCTTAAAGATATCTAGCGAGTCTGCAAGAATGCGTGGCGGCATGTGCACTACGCGACTATATTTTCATTGAAGAAATGTTTTAGGTTACACGTGTTTCTAACAGGAAGAGGGGCTGGGCGAGGTAAAGGGCCAGAAGAACCTTGGATGGTTGAATCTATTGTGTGAAGTATGATTAGTTTGTGTCGTAGCTTTTTTGATTCTTTCATAAACCATGAGTTCTTTTTATATTAAGATTTCATAACTGGCATTTTAATGTATATCAATAACTTTTTTCAGTTTTATATGTTACAAGTATTGATATGATGGTTACACATTTTTTTCCCATTAAATCACTTATTTGATTATTAATATGGCGGTTACAAGTTTTGAGGTTACAAGTATTGATCAAATTTTGAAATCCTTCCATAACAAGCAAGTTTAGGAGTCTGAATTTTTAAGCCTTACTAATTATGGAATCGTCCCAAATCTTTTATATAGAGATTTTTGAACAATTACAAACAATTACACAATAATCGAACAGTATTAAAACTTGAATGATTTTTGTGGTTAATTTAAAGTTTGAGTGGCTTAATTAGAATAGTTATCAAACTTTTTACTATTAGACAATATTTTCCCGACAAGGGATTGTGAATTTATCAATTTAACGTGTATTATTTTATTTTATTTTACTTTTTAGTAAAAAACAATACTAGTACTTTTTATATATTAGGATATAGCTTGTAATACAACGACACTAACCCTATAAACTAGGTCAACCAATAGAGTTACAACAATGAACAGTCCAAACAGTCAAAGATTAAACTCTCGCCAACCAAACCAACATACGCATAACCACTTAAGAGCCATCACCCAGTAAAAAGTATTAAAATGGGTATGATTTTATCTTATAAATACCAAATAAGCTCTCTCATTTTCTTCACAACTTACTTTTCATTTGCAAATTTAAATCTTCAATATAGATTCATTTTTACACCTCAAAAATCATCTCAAATGGACCTCAACATCCACAAGCAATTCTTCTTCACAACCATTTGACCTTAGCATGTAATTTAATCACCGTTTGGCGATTTTTGTTCACAACCTCCAAAACAGAAGATAAAAAGAAAGAAAACTAGTCATAATCATGCTCTGCTACCTTCTTCAACACGGAAGACATTGTGGCCTAAATGGAAAAAGTCTTGTCAGCTTTGATGAACCATGTGAATGAATTCAGCAGAAATAAACAATGGTCATTTCATGAGACATTGTGAATCGGGGTGGAAACGAGCCGAGCTCCTCGTGAAAAGCTAGAGATTGGATCGGTAAAAAGCTCGAATGAGCCGAGCTTAAACGAGCTCGAGCCTGAGCTCGAGCCTAAGTTTGGGCTCATTTAATAATCGAGCTCGAGCCCGAGCTTTATACAAAAAGCTAGAGTAGGCTCGCGAGCCTAAACGAGCCCTAGAAATATATACATATATATGTTTTCTATACATATAAACGAGCTTAAAAGTAATAAACGAGCTCGAGCCTGATGTAATTAACGAGCCGATCTCCATTTGAACTTTGTTTTCTTTAAACATCATATAAATTAGTCGAGCTCGAGCTCAAAATGTAAGGCTAGAAACGAGCTCGAGCCCGAGCTTGAGCTTTTTATATATAAACGAGCTGAGCTCGAGCTCTGGCAGGCTCGGGCTCGGCTCGGCTCGGCTCGTTTTCACCCCTAATTGTGAACATGAGGGACAAACAAAGAAAATAAACAAGGTTTTTCGTGACATGAGAAAATCGCAATAACTAACCTTCGTTGGCCAATTTCTTGATCACACTCTAAACGGTAAGCCTTACGGAGAATGGTTATGTTAGCCTGAATAATATCGCTGAATGAGTGAAAGAAGATGAGGGAAGGTTTGATAAGTTGAAACATTAAAATTTAACTTCTCAATTTTAACCCCCCATTTATAGCCACGAAATGGGTTTAGTGGGGTACAAGTGGCAACAACCCATTGGGCCAGCAGATCCATGTCATGCGCGTGACATACACGCCCTGAAACACATGCGTGCAAATGTCACGATGACGTCAAAGAAAGTTGAAACGACAAATCTGCAAGCCGCCTAAATGTCAAGTTGACCAAATTCAAATCATTTCGAATTATTTTACTTATATTTCCCACGCAAAACATTTAATGTTGGTGCGCCCTGGCACAACTCATCATAATGCAAGTAGTACAACTTGCATTTGCATTAATTGAGCCAGGACCACCTAGACTGTTATGTCAAGACTTACCTTTCCCGGGACCTAGAGATATTTTATATGTTCTTAACTCTTAAAGGAGCTGGATAAAATATCTTTTATGACCCATCACACATGAACAATTTGTATTTTATTTATTTTTTACAAAACACAAATCAGCTACCCGTATTTAACTTGGTAACCATCAAGTTGACCTAGTACTCAGGACAATGATGTATTCACAAGTACGTCTGATGTTCGAACCATCTTACATAAGTATCTTTTGGGTGACTAGAAAAAATGATTCGCAAAGATCACATAAATATCGTTTAGACCAAATATATGAGTCGTGGTGTTCACAAATCGGGTAATCCCCACAGGAACCGAATAATTTGTGTACTTCGGGTTATTCGGGTCTGTAAAAATGGTAACAAACACACAACAAACTTCTTTACACCCAGCTAACCACCCCTTCGTGTATCTTTTTATTATAACAATTCAAGAAGATAAGTCTCCAAACGGATGCTTACCAAACAATACAAAAGACAAGATTGATCTCTACTAGGTAGACACCAATCAACCTCACTACAATATCACTCAAAACACTCAAACTTCAAAGATCAAACAAAGAGATTGATCTTTAGACTGATACAAGACAACCTGATATCAAAGTGATATCAATAACAAGAGAAACCAACACTGTGTGTGAAACGAGAGATAATGAAAACAGATATGAAAACAAGTTATCAAACCCTAGAACTGACTTAGAGTATATATAGGCTGAAGTTTCATAATAGCCCTCCAACTTATCATCTTTACTCAAACAGCTTCTAAACTTGAACTCAGAGTAATAGAAGTCACCAACTTGACATATTTAGTCCCTGTACTTCCAACATCCCCTCTCAAGTTGATAGACTTCAACCTTGATCAACATCTTTAACCTTAGCCTGCTTGCCTCCATTGAGAGATCATGCAAACATGTCAACCAAACCAAGTTTTTTGCATAATACACAATGTTGTTTTTACCAAGACACTTGGTAAACACATCTACAATCTGCATGCTAGTATGAATTTTAACAGTCTTAATCACACCTGAAGAAACCTTTTCTCTTACCAAATGTACATCCAACTCAAAGTGCTTAGTTTTCTCATGGAAAACTGGGTTAGCAGCAATCTGAATAGCAGCACTATTGTCACAATAAACATCCACATGCAACAAGCCTTTAATACCAAGACTACTCAACATATTGCTCAACCAAATAACTTCACAAGTGGTAGAAGCTAAGCTTCAGCTGAAATTCTAGACAAAGTGGACTATTTCTTACTTTTCCAGGAAATAAGAGAATCTCCCAGAAAAACACAAAAACCAGTGACAGATTTTCTAGTGACAGGACACTTTGCCCAGTCAGCATCAACATAAGCTCTAAGCTTAAGATCAGAAACACTATTGAATTGCAAACCAGAACCAGGAGAACCTTTAAGATATTTCAACACTCTTAAAGCAGCTTTAAGATGTGACTGTAAAGGCTTATGCATATGTTGACTAAGACAATGAACAACATAACTAATATCATGTCTAGTATTAGTCGATAAATCAACTTATCAACCAGTTTTTGATAGTTAGTTATATTGTACAAAACCTTATCAGTATCATTCTCAATACAGTTTAACACAAAATTCTCAGGTAAAGGAGTATCAACAGGTTTAGCAGCTAACAACCCATACTCATGTAACAATTCCATACAGTATTTTCTTTGAGTCATACACACACCCTTTTCATTTTTCAGAACTTCAATGCCAAGAAAATATTTCAACTCACCCAAGTCCTTAATCATGAACTTGGTACTCAAAAACAGTTTAAACTTTTTAATCTCAGCTTCATTGTTACCAGTTATGACAATATCATCAACATACACAAGCAAATCAACAAACATATTATCTTTCTGCTTAACATACAGAGAATAATCAAATTTTCTTTGAACAAATCCATGCTCAATCAAGGCAGTGGTAAGCTTAGCATTCCA
Organism: Chrysanthemum lavandulifolium; assembly: GCA_022545495.1. NCBI lineage: Eukaryota > Viridiplantae > Streptophyta > Magnoliopsida > Asterales > Asteraceae > Chrysanthemum > Chrysanthemum lavandulifolium. Next base: position 189,957,086 of record CM040240.1, read on the forward strand.
CTGTCTTGGAGCTTGATTAAGACCATACAAAGATTTATTAAGTTTGCATACTTTATTGTCATCACCACCATTAAAACCTTTAGGTAAGACCATATAAACATCTTCATCTAAATCACCATATAGAAAAGCATTGTTCACATCCAGTTGATATAATGGCCAATTCATATTAACAACAATACTAATCAAGCATCTCACAGTAACCATTTTCACAACTGGGCTAAAAGTTTCATCATAATCAAATCCTTCTCTTTGATTGAAACCTTTTGCAACCAACCTAGCCTTGTATCTATCAATTTCTCCTGTAGACTTATATTTTATTTTCCAAATCCACTTATACCCTATGGCATGTCTACCAACAGGTAAAGTACATTCAGTCCATGTATTATTTCTATTTAAAGCCTCAATCTCATTCTTCATAGCTTCGCACCGTTAGGGTCTTTTGACTTCCTCATAAGTTTTAGGTTCAATGATTTATTTAGAGTAGAAGCAAAGCACATATTATTTCATTAAGACCTCCATAACACACATACTTTTCAATACCATATCTAACTTTAGAGCTCATCACATAATCATTGAATCTAATTGGAGTTCTAGTCTCCTATTAGATCTTCTTACAACAGTGTCGCACATCATCATTTTCAAAAATAGGCGAGTTGTTATGTTTTCGTAGTTTTGTTCAGAATGGGACCGCCTCGGACAAGATTGGTCACCAACTTGGGTTTGAGAATGCTCACCTTCATGATGCAAATGAATAGTATATGTGTCATCTTGCATCATAAGAAGATGGAAAACTACCATCCTCAATGGTGCATCTTCCTTTCATCATTGGGACTTTGAGACTTAAGACTATCAAAAACTTCAAGTGATCTACTTCATTTGCATTTCTCGCATCGGTGAAATCACGTGTTTTCATTTTAAGTGGAAAAATATTTTCATAAAACTTTACATCTCTTGCAAAACACATTTCGGTATCCAAACTTAAAAGTTTGTATGCCTTTTAGTAGTAGAAAACCCAAAAGAACACATTTTTCGGACCTATAAGACATTTTATCATGATTGTTTAAAATAGTAGCAAAGCAAAGACATCCAAAAGACCTCAAATGGGAAAGATTAGGTTTCTTTTATATAACAACTCATGGGACATTTACCATGTAAGATGATGATGGCGACTTGTTTATAAGATATACAAGCTTAGAACACAATCGACCAAAACTTTAAAGGAATCCCCTTGAAACATAAGACTCCTTGCAACATTAAGCAAGTGTCTATGTTTCCTCTCAAAGAATCCCATTTTGTCGAGGTGTATGAGCACATGAAGTTTGGTGAATAATACCAAGATCGAAAACATATCATTCGGTTTCTTATTAACAAATTCGGCCCATTATCGGATCTTACAACTTTAATTTTCAGATCAAACTGATTTAAAATCAAGTGAATGAAAGTACATAAAACACCAAACACTTCATCCTTAGTTTTGACTAAGTACACCCACACAGCTCTAGAAAAATCATCAACAATGGTCAGAAAATATTTGTATCCTTCTCTTCTTGTAACTTTGTAAGGACCCCATAAGTCAAGATGAACAAGGTCACCAATATTCTGTGACTTATGATCAGACAAGGGAAAAGGTTCCCTAGTTTGTTTGGCCCTATGACAGACTTCACAAACAGAAATAGTAGAATTCTTGGAAATACCAAGATCCTTTTGAAGAACAGATAGGACAGGATCAGCAGGGTGACCCAATCTATTATGCCAAGTAAGTTTAGACACATTATAAGATATAACCATATTGCACTGACCTAAAGACAGATTAGGCTGCATGTCAAACAAGTAAAGACCATCAGACTGACTACCAGTCCCCAGAACATTCTCCCTTTTCAAATCCTGAATGTAACATTTATCTTCATCAAAACCAACAAATATTTTGCTATCTCTGATAAGCTTATTGATAGATAACAGACTCACACAATATCCAGGAACAACCAATACATCATAAAGAGTAACATTATTGGTCAACTTCAAATTTCCAACATGACTAATAGTGGCAAGAGTCCCATTGGGATGGCCAACAGTGATTTTAAGACTAGTGATATCCACAACATTGGTCATACCAATGGTGGAAACAGTCAGGTGTTGATTGACACCTGAGTCTATAATCCAGCCCAAAGAGATAGTGCTAACAGCCAGACTAGAATTAGCATAAAAATATCTAGAGAAGTTAACATTGAACCAGACATTCCCATTAAAGAAAGAAGCTCTACCTGCCATATTAGCATGTATGCTTCCAGAAGGAGTTTCACTAATCAAGGACAACAACTTTTTCATCTGTTCAGAGGTAAAACCAGAGAATTGCTAGCAGATGAGAAGAATTCTTATTCTCATTCTGTTTAACATCACTATTAGCAGAATAGTTTTGTTTAAAAATATTTTGCTTATTAACAATATTATTGTTTTTAACAAAACCAGGAGGAAATCCAATTATTTCATAGCATCTGTCAATAGTGTGTCCAATTTTACCACAATTTTTACAATTCAGATTAGGATTATGACCTCTATTAGCAGTATTAGGATTAGAATTGGCACCTCTAGTGTTATTATTATTGTTAAACACTCTTCTATTGTTATTAAAAGACTTAGCAGCAAAAGAAGAAGCATTAAGTTTAGATTCAGAAACACTAAAGGTCTCAGGAATCCCTCTGTGGGACTCCTCCCTAGACACAACAACATAAGCATCCTTGACCTCAGGAAGAGGATCTCTAGTTAATGATGCAGTTCTCACAGTTGATAATGATCATCAAGACCCATAAGAAATTGCATCGGGTTCATCAATGGCGATGCAAAACTAACTCAGTACTAGCCTCACAAGTACACTTATGCTCACAAATACATTTATGCAATTTAGTTAGAGAATCAAATTCTCTCCATAAGGAATTAAGCCTATGATAATAATCAGCAACAGAACTACCACCTTGTTTAACAGAATTAATCTTTTGCAACAGATTGTATATCACAAAACCATCAACTTTAGCATATGTTTCTTTTAATTCTTGCCAAACAGAAGCAACATTTTCAGAATAAACCAATCCCATATAAACATTATGAGAAACATAATTCATAATACAAGTCAAGACTATAGCATTACATCTATCCCATTGAGCAGATAAGACATCACTAGTAGCAAATAATTCCTTAAGACAAGTACCATCAACAAAGTATTCTATAATTTTCGGCCCAAGAAGTTTAAATGGAATAAGAGCAAGTACCACTATTATCAGATTTATTCCAGATCACCACCGATGAAGTGCAGAAACTACATCGTTTTAGCTTGCAAAGCCAATTGCAAAGCCATAAATGCATTTCATAGCACCAAACCGCTAATTCTATAATTTTCGGAAAAATCACCAAAGGTCCTTTAAAATCATAAGTTATCAAAATTAGTCCTTTGGTGAAAATGTCAAAAGTTTTGAGAAATTACAAGAAGTTTAAATGGAATAAGAGCCCGCCAAACCAATTGGACCTTTGCAGTCAACAAACAAACGCGCCAAAGTCTTCTCCTTCACCAAACGCTCGCAAACACCACTATTATCATTAGTTTGAATATGAAGAGGATTACCAACATCAAGATTACTAATTAACACTAGATTCTTAATTACTACTACCGTGATCACCACCAATAGCCATAATAACAAATAACAAGAACTAATAGAAACAACCACAAGAAACAATAACAACAAGACCAAGAAATAACCGAACTAAACAGAACAACCAACTTCCAAGACCGCCCAAATCCTATCCTCCTTCGACTTAGACTCAACAAGAAACTAAATAACAAAGAAACAATAACAACAAGAAAGAATATAGTAAAACAACTCACACCCAAGAACAACAAAACCACTTCCAAGGCGGGACTTAACCACTAAATAACAAAGATAATGTAATATAGTACCGACCGGAAGACCGGGGACACCACAATAGTACCAATCAAGTTGGCGATCAAGATGTTAATCGTCCGTTTGCACCTTCTTAACCAAGTTAGTGTTGTCTTAAAGAAGAGATGGTACTTACGGTGTTGTATTGAGCGAAGAACCAAACACAACCACACTAGATTCACTTAGTCTAGTGTAATTGTAACCAAGAATGGGCCTAAGAACACCAGGGAACAAAATCCTCAAAACCATAAATTAGGGTTTCAAGAAACCCTAATCAAGAATCCCACAGAATCACCGGATCTAGCCCGATTAGACTAAATCAACAACGGTAGTTAAGAAAGCGACCTCAATTAACCAATACCACCGTCGATTGCAAAACCCCAAATATCATTGAAACCCTAGAAACCCTAGAATCTCAAAACCACCAGATCAGAACCGTGAGCTATGATACCATGTAAAAATGGTAACAAACACACAACAAACTTCTTTACACCCAGCCAACCACCCTTGGTGTATCTTTTTATTATAACAATTCAAGAAGATAAGTCTCCAAACGGATGCTTACCAAACAATACAAAAGACAAGATTGATCTCTACTAGGTAGACACCAATCAACCTCACTACAATATCACTCAAACTACTCAAAATTCAAAGATCAAACAAAGAGATTGATATTTAGACTGATACAAGACAACCTGATATCAAAGTGATATCAATAACAAGAGAAACCAACACTGTGTGTGAAACGAGAGAGAATGAAAACATATATGAAAACAAGTTATCAAACCCTAGAACTGACTTAGAGTATATATAGGCTGAAGTTTCATAATAGCCCTCCAACTTATCAGCTTTACTCAAACAGCTTCTAAACTTGAACTCAGAGTAATAGAAGTCACCAACTTGACATATTTAGTCCCTGTACTTCCAACAGGGTCAACCTGAAAACCGAAATGAACTAAAATTTGGTTTTCGGTTTGGTTTAATATAATTTGAATTCGGTTCGGTTCGATTCAGTTCGATTTTCGGTTTTACCAAAAGAAGTTTAACCGAACAAACCGAAATAAACCAAACAACCCAATAACAAAACCGATGAACACTCTTATATATGCGTTAAAATATAAACTTGTGATGAACACTCTTATATATCGCCACATCATACACCTTCCAATAACATACCAATCACTCAAACACCCTCTCTCATAACACATCACTAACATGTTATTGGGTCCCACAAAATTAAAATATAAACTTGTGTTTTTTTAACCAAAAAATATAAACGTGTTAGTAACTGAAACTCATCCGATCCATACATAATTTAACTTAAAAGAGTTGGATCAAATATCCTTCAAAAGCCATAAAACAAAAAGCCCATATGACCCAGCCCACTTATACCAATCCAAATATATAAACACATTTAGGGTTTCGCTTCTTTCTTTCTTCTACTGAATCGCGCCGGAGCATCTCTTCTTGCACATTTCATAGGTACATCTTTCTTAGTCTTCACATCCTTATTCATATTATCATTAAAATTTAACGTAGGAATATCATCCCAAAACTAGGTTTAAAAACATATAGTTATTATTTTTATGTTGAATCTGTAGTTGCTGTGTTTAAGGAGCTAAGAAAAAATGGTGTCTGGAAAGAAGACGGTATGTTTTTTTTTTGAATGTTTTGTGTTTTATAAAATTTTTAAGGTTGTTTTGTTAAAATTTAAATATTGTGGGTATTTTATAATATGTGCAGAAGAAGACTCATGAGAGTATCAACAACAGGTTGGCTCTTGTTATGAAGAGTGGAAAGTACACTCTTGGTTACAAGACTGTGCTCGAGTCTCTTAGGAGCTCCAAAGGTGTGTTTCGCCTTTTCGATATTAGATTTTGTCTATTGTGTTGAGTTAAATGCGTATTTAGTTGGGACTTATGGTGTGTTGTTTGATGGGGGAATGTAGGTAAGTTGATTATCATTTCCAACAATTGCCCGCCTTTGAGGAAGTCGGAGATTGAGTACTATGCTATGCTTGCTAAAGTTGGCGTTCACCATTACAATGGGAGTAAGTGAATTACTACTAGTTTGATCTTTTCTATTGGCTTAAGTTTTGCTATATTTATATGTGTAGCTAGCTGGATTTCATCTAGGATTGTGAACTTGTAGTACTCTCTTTTATTTGAAATAGATTTGTTTGATTGGGTGGGTAGTACGAGACTCTTGTTTGACTTTTTGTCAAGTGTTTATAAACACGATCGAGTGATTAGGCAATATCAGGTTTGATATCATCACTGCATTTGTAAAGAGGTGGCAATATAACCAAGAAATGGATTTTTGCAATTTTAATTGGATGAAAAAATGTTTTATGGACTTTAAAATGCTGTATTTTAAAACACTAAAAAGGGATGGCAAACGAAACAAACTAGAACCGAACATAAGCTATCACCTCTAGGATTGATTTCTGTTTATATTTTCTATTTGTACTTAAGTCCTACTTGAAATTGTTGTACTTAAAAGCTCATTATAATGTTTGTTGTTTACGTTTAATTTCTGTTTAGACAATGTTGATCTTGGAACTGCTTGTGGGAAGTACTTCCGTGTGTCTTGCCTAAGTATCATTGATGCAGGTATTGAAGTTGAGATATGTTATTTATCTACTATGAAGCATTTGAAAAATCATGTGACTCAACTAACCAGTTTGTTTTTTGGCTTTGGTTTTAGGTGATTCTGATATCATCAAGAGTCTGCCAGGAGATCAGTGAAGAGGATAACGCTTATCTAGTCTTTTCTCTCAAACTTTTCTAAGTTTTGGCCTAGTATATTATCCTTTTGAGTTCTGTGATTGCTTAATCAATATAGTGATCTTGTTGCTTTGGATTCAGTATTTAGTACTGTGTTTCTTTGTTGAATGTTAATCATCATTTGCATGTCCTGTTTTGGTAACACTATTGGTGTTGGTTCTTATTTTAAGATGGTTCCTCTAGGTTTAAAAATTCTCTTGTCTGTTTTTTGATCGAGTTCTTCTGTATTATAGCAGTATCTCATTTTAAGTCGCAAAAAATGATAGTATCATTCTAGTTCTACAGAAAAAGAAAAAATATGTGCGAATGTATAAATGTAATATTATAGACAGTGCCATCACCATTGTCATCTACTTCATGGCACTTGTCATGGTTGAAAGGTCATGTTGAGAGCAAGTGCTTTCATGTAGCCACCATTATAAGCGCAATGAGCCGGTGGTCAATGATGATCAGTCCCTATATGATGCTCTGCAGGGCTGATCATCGGTATCAACCGGACCGTGACCGTCATCTACTTCATGGCAAAAACTTGAGAGCCGAGACCGAGACCGGTGGAATGTGGTCACATATGATGTGCGGTCGACCAATTCGGCAAAAACTTTCGAGACCAAATGTTCGGTTCGGTCGGTTTGTCGGTCTATCCGGTCCGTTTGCTCACCCCTAATGCTCTTCATTGTTGTGTTTAAAATTGAGGGTTAGAATGCATATGCAATTTTTCATTTTCATGTCTTGGTTGGCAACACCTTTGTTTATTTTTATTTGATGGTTTTTTCAGGCTTTTGCATTCTATTACACGCTCTTCAATTGAGTTTTAGGTTTTTCATTTTTCGTATTGTCTCATTTATTTATCACAAGGAACAATAGTATCATCCTCATTAGACAGGATTTGAAAAGAAAAAAATTGTACGGAATTAGAAATATATTATAAGTGCGCGTGTTGTTATTGCCGTTTTCTTCATCTTTCATGCACTTGTGATTGTTCTTAGTGAGAATCAGAGCAAGTGTACTCTCGTATCTACAATCACAAGTGCATTTTAGACTATGTCGCGGCCATGACACCAAATGAACAATTCCTATAGTACTATGTAGTTTTTGCTCAGTTTTTTTCTTTTTTAATATGTATAGAGGGTTTGATGCTTTTTGTTGTTGTAGTTTTAACTGAGGGATGGAATGCAATTCTTTATTGTGGTTAAAAACTAGGGTGTGTTGATTGAATCAATATGCCCATATATGAACGCTAGTTCAAAATTTCAAATACCCGTTTAGCCGTTTAGGTTGCTGGCATTCTTGCAAGAGAAATACCATAACCAAGAAAATTTTATAAAAATATTTGGCACTTTCCATTACAACTTATTATGCTTTCTAAACTTTTTGAGTAAAGAGAAAATTTTATAAAAATATTTGGCACTTTCCATTACAACTTATTATGCTTTCTAAACTTTTTGAGTAAAGATCATTTACATATCAAGGGATCAATCACCACCTTCTATCTTCCCTTCATCTTTGTTTGATCTAATGCATAAATTAATCCCAACAAAAAAAACCCACTTTTATCATTTTTTTTCTTCAAATATTAATATCTTTCAAACCGTTAATCGTTAAACGAAAAAAAATACTATTACAACGAGCATTTAATTATATTTATACATATAGGCTCTTTGATATACTTTCAACATTTTTTTTTTTTTTTGGCTTTCACGTTTTTTTTTTTTTTTTTTTTTTTCGTTCTTGAAATTTTGAAATTTACATGAAAAAATCACGTGTGATTAAACACTATGTATATCATGTGATTTAACACTAATATCACATGTGATATTACATATCATATGTGGTTTAAAACTAATATCACATGTGATATTCAAATTAATGTTTGATCACATGTGATTTTTTTATGCAAATTTCAGTTTCGAAAAAAATCATAAAAAGACGAAAAAACGTGAAAACAACTATTTTTTTTCTTTTTTCGAAAGTTTATCAAAGTGTCAGTCCATAGAAAGCTAATTAAATGCTTGTCGCAATGGTGTAATTATTTTCGCTTAACGATTAACGGTTTAAGAGATATTTAAATTATATAAAATAGGTTAAATATTAAAATATTTTTAATCTCATCCATTAATTTCATTTTAGATGAAGAGTGCGGATGAGTCATTTGATATGTGAAAAAAGTTTGGTATGTGAAATAACTTTCTCCAACTTTTTTTTTATTGTCATTTTTCTTTCTTAAGTTTGTTTATGTTGTCATTGAGCTTATTAAAGTTGACTTGCCACCTATATATTTTTAGTATTTTCGTTTTTTGTTACAAAAATAATCTCCTTTAAAATAAGTAGCTTCGTTTCGATACATTAATTTCAAGCTTTTATTTCAAATAAATAACTTTTAAACGAAAAGGCGATTTATGAAACTTTTTAGACATCATTGAGCTGTTAAACTCTTAAATTATTGATATACCATTTAAACATTTGTTTATAATTATCGATATGTCCTTTTATGTCATTTTACATCATATAATTATATTTAACAACTAACTTATCAAACATTTTTATTGAAAAAAAATAGCTTATAGCTCATGTTAACAACTTTATAGTTTACAACTTACATCTTATTTTACCAAGCATACCCTTAGTCAATTTTCGGGTTTTCATATACATTCGTTTTCCATATGTGTAAATAATTGCTGATGAGATATAATTTTGAGGTGGCAAATGAATAACAAAAAAGTGAAATTAAAATTAGACTAAAATACCTATTGTCTTCATCCGAATAAATTACTAGTCCTTTTTCTTCTTTACCTACCTTGAAAATCAAGATTAAATTTAAACTCTCCATCAAAACCAAAAAGTACCCCAATCTCTTTTATTCATATGTTTTCTGTCTTCACCCACCCTCCAAATCAAATCCGTTTTGAAGTTCAAATGGAAAAAATAAGATCCCCATTTGACACATACAAGTCAAGCTCATACGTTAGGCTACTTGCAGTAAGGGTATGTTGATCGATCGATCCATCGATCGCGATCGTCCTTACTGTGTTACCCAATCATCAATCGATCGATCGGTCCTTTTTTTGGCATGAGGGTCGCTTGGACGATCGATAATCGTTTCTATTTTATTTCTTTTGTTTCTCTTTTATATATATATTAAAAAATAATGAAGGTCGCCTTCTTTGAAAGATTTCCAATCATTTGGAGAGAGAAAGGTGGCGGCGGATCTGATGAAAGGATTGACCTCCTTCATTGTGTCAAATTTTAATTTGGTCGTGTATATGCATCAGATAAAAGAAAAATACCCCTTTTGTAAAATTGTCAACTCAATGGTATTATGAGAATGTTTCATAACTAAAAGACTGCAAGTTGAATTCATGTTTAGAACATTCGAGATAGATTGTAATTTATACATATTGTGATAGAGTTTGCGTTAAAAAAATAAAGAGTTAATTACATTATTGGTCCTTAAGGTTTACCTGATCTTGCAGAAAATGTCCGTGTGTTTTTTTTTTACGGGTCATGTTCTCGTGGTTTTGACCCATTACGGGTTTGGTCCTTTTACCAATAATTCTGTTAGTTGACCGTTAACTTGAAGGGTATTTTTGACTTTTCACATGTTTTGGCAAACCACAAGGACAATTTATATGCGACAAAAAAAAAAAAAAAAAAAAAAAAAAAAAAAACTTTAGAAAAACTTAAAAAATACATTATTATTTTTATTATACTTAAATTGAGAACATGTATAATCGAGGCCTAAGAAAACTCTTTTTTTTTTTTTTTTTTTTTAATTATTATACTTAAATTTTTGGTTTATGTACAACATGAGGGTCTCAATTTTTTTTATTAACACTTAAAAAAAACTTTAAAAAAAGGTTTATTATACTTAAATTTTTGGCTTAAAAATTTAAGTATAATAAACATTTTAAAAAATGAAAAATAAAAAAATTATGCCCTCACAACGTGAAGGCTTAAAAAAAAATTTGGCTATACGTTTTTCATCCATTTTTATATATTTTAATCAATTTTATATCGTTTAAATTTTATACGTTTTATCAATTTTTATACGCTTCTTATCGTTTTATACACTTTTTTTATTAAATAGTTTTTAAGTATTAATAAATTTTTTAAGCGTATAAAAAACTTTTTTAATGCGTATAATTTTTTAAGCATATGAAAGCTGTTTAATAAAATTTTAAGTATTAATAAATTTTTTAAGCCCTCACATTATACATAAGCCTATTTAAGTATGATATATATATATATATATATTTTTGTCAGTTACATAAATCGTCGTTGTGGTTTGCCAAAACATAAATCAAAATCCTTCAATTTAACGGTTTGCCAATTATGTGAAAAGTCAAAATGGGTCAAAACCATGAAGACATGACCCGTAAAAAAAACACATGGACATTCTCTGCAAGATCCGGTAAACCTTAAGTACCAATTATGTAATTAACTCAAAAATAAATTTTAAAAACTAAGAAAGTAATCACACTATAATGAATAAGAGTAAAAATATTATACACCTTATGTACTTTATTATAAATTTCCACTTTATAATTCACAAAACAATTTCCACTTAAATACATCTCTATTAACACAAAAAAAAATATTTGTTGAAATCCTAAACGAACACTAGTTTTTTTTTAAAAAAAAAAAAAAAAAAAAAAACATTTATTATAATTATTAGAAAGTAGTATACAAATGAAGACATGGTTAGAAATAGAAAGAAACCCGAATTTGACGGAGAAATCCGAAACCTGAACTAATTGAGGCGGGGTATGCTTATCGGGTTATGAGGGGTTTTCGAGGCTTAAACAAGGATTTTAATCGGGTTTGGGGCGAGGAGCGGAGAATATCATCTCCGCATCGCCCCGCCTAAATAATATCTACACATATACAAATATATTTATACTTACATAATAGTTTGTTAGTATTTACGTAATAAAAAAACTTTCTCTAATATTGTTAGTTTTCTATTTTTGTAACATTGCAAAATTGTGATTATAGAAACTTGTTTAATGTCATAGTTTTAAGTTGTAATTTTTGGCTGTATAATTTATTATTAGAGTAAAATACACCGTTGGTCCCTAATGTTGTACACAAATATCACATTGAACCAAAACTAGGCATTTTCATCGCCGGTAGTCCAAAACAATATTTTATAGTCTAAACAAGTCCCTTGACCAGGATTGCCAAAGTCAACATAACATTTCTGGTTGTACATCGAGGGTATAATAGACCATTTATAATTGTAACATGCCTTACTTAAATCTAACCCAACCCTCAACCCAAGGACCAAATGTGATTATGGCTATGCAACTAGCCGTTTCTTCCCTGATAGGCTAGCATTTATTTTCGCGCGAACCAATAAACCCACCCAACAAACACCTTTACTAATCATAATAACACACCCTTATCCAGAAACGATCAACTGAAAATCAAAGTCCGAATCTAATTCCTCATTTCCTTTGTCTCAAAAGACCAACCCAACTTCCAACAATACCATGTCGATCAGAGCTAATGTTATCATTAATATGACAGATTGTATTAGCAACATGCCATATATAGTGATCAGTAACATTTTGAATCGGTTGCCAATAAAAGAAGCGGTGAGAACCTCTAGTTTAGCGAGAAACTGGAGGTTTAAGTTGACTTTGCTCACCGATGTCATAGTTGGTGAGGATTTCTTTTATTATTTAACAAATAATTTTGATGGGAGGCATGTTACTAGACTCTTAAATCAGCTTATGCTCTTATATCAGCTTAATGACTGAATTTTCTAATTCCTAACATGGGTCCCATAAGAAAGTTTGTCTTCTCTGTAGAGCCCAAAACAATGTCTGGAATAGAAGACTTGAATTATGAAGAGATTCGTGATTAGCTACTGTTTTTGGCTCGGCATGGAATTGAGGAGCTGACAATTAGAAACTGGTATGGTCAACCAGTTACGTTGCCAACCCAACTTTACTCTCGTATGGAGTTGAAACATCTGGAACTTCGTTGTTGTGCTTTTCCTACTTTGGAATATTTTAGTACTCTTCCAAATCTATTGAGCTCAGAATTGTGTTATGTCAATTTTCTAACCGGTACAGTTTGGGAGTTTATTGCTGGTCGTCCCTTACTTGAGTCTCTTAAAATGAGTTGTGCTACTACAAACGCAATGAGACTATGGGATGTTGCAAAACTTAGGAATTTGAAGAAGTTAGATTTGTCATTCGGTATTTCGAATGTTGTGACGACAATCACAACATCCAATATCTTTCACCTGACAAGTCTTCCAACTGTTGAGACCCTTACATTGGATTTTCATGATTGCACGGTAAGACCAATTTGAGTTTTACACTTCTAATTTACAATGTTAAAGAAATGTCTAACAGTAATGAAATTTAATCTTTAAAACTTGTTGTAGTTGATACGGGAAGCTAATTCTAGGATGAATGTCTCTGTGTCCTTTGTATCCCTGATTAATCTTAAGCTGGTCGGAGTCGATTTTGGGAATAGTGTTATGATATCACTCATCATTGAAATGATTCGTGGATCTCCAAATTTGAAAATTCTAGATACCAGAGTAAGTGTAATACTGTAATGCATATGTATCCAATAAACATTCGTAAATTGCCATGTTTGTGTATCTCAATACTATTTGATTTTGCAGGCTGCATACACGCTTAGTGTTCTACCTTTGGAAAAAATTTCAAATGTTGTGAGCGAAACACAATCGAGGCATTGGCGACTCTGATTGTGGTGTTTCGAGCTTTTCCTAGATCATAGCATGAATTAACTTTAATAAAGTTTATACTTGCGTGTTCCCGGTCGCTAAAGACAATCTATATCAAGGTTAGCGATTGGAGTAATGATGGGAATGAAAATATCAGGATGAACTGGGAGTTGGCTAGGAAGTTGTTGAAACTCCATCGAGCTTCCCTCACAGCCGTGGTAGAGTTCTTTTAGTGGTTGTAGTTTATGTATGGGTTGAATACCCTATGACAATTCATCTTGCAAAATAGTATTTTGGTATTTGTTTATATGGTTTGGTTAAATTTAGCTTCTTCATATGTTGTTGTCTGTGCGTATTGTTGGTGATGCAAGTTTGACATTCGAAAGTCAAACTTCCATTTAGCATTTCAATTTGATTGTAGAAAGTAAAACTGCAATCCGTGAGTAAAAAAACTTTAGCATTTCCATTTTACTTTAGTTAGTCAGCATTCAAAATGGTTAATGGGCATTTTCTATTTGCATTTTGACTTTGTAAAGTCAAAATTGCAAAACCATTAGTCAATATTTGTTAGGGAGTTTATTGATATGTTTTGCAATTTTGACTTTACAAAGTCAAACTTCTAATGGATTTGTGTTATTTAATCTTCAACTAAATTGTAGTATACGTAACTTGGCAAATTGAGGGACCAATTGTGTATTTTAAAGTAATTATTGGGCGGGAGTTTTAAGTATGACAACGACAACCAAGACAAATTCAGGGACCAAGTGTGAAAAAAAATCACTATTAGACCCCTTGACCGTCTCTACCCTGAGACGCTATTTACTTGTGCATACGAACCAATAAATCCATCCACCACTTTTTCCACACACACACAATTTCCAATGGAAGATTTCCCTATTTTGAATGAACTCATGGAGATTTCTGGTTATCGTATGGCAGTGTGGTTTGGGGAAGAGGATGCACAAGAAGGGTTTTTGAAAAAGCTAGTTCGTGAGTGCATTGATCATCTGAAGAGGGACATCATCAAGCGTAGAGAGCTGATTGAAGAGAACGAAGCTTTGGGACCTCGTGAATAGCTCTTGACAGTTTGGATGGGCTGAGGAAAGCCCAGGCCAGGCACACCGACCTACTTGTTCGATTCATAAAGATTTTTGGTGAAACTGATGAAGCTATTCGTATCAATGAAGGTTATATTAAGAAAATGGTTGAGCATTGATGATGTATAGTCCGCATTCGGGTCATGAACCCGACCAATGAACGCTACTAGCAATCGAGCCCAATACGAATGGGCTAACCCGGTAACGGTTTGGGCTCACGAAGGCCCAAACCCGAAGTTATTTATGGTTTGGATATCGGATATCTCTTATTTATGAGATATGTATCAATTGACCGACTTAGGCGGGATACGCCGAAGGTTGGGGAACACGAAACCAACAAGGATTTCGTGTGTATATAAAGGGCATCTTGGCCTCATTAAAAGTACGATCACAAAACCTAACTCTCCACTAAACCCTAAAAGCGATTACTTATTCTCACTGGGAGGATAATCGTGGGAGACAATCTCACGATAAGCCTAACGGTGTTTCTATTTTCTTAGTCGCGGGTCTCAAGCATTAAGGTCTAATTGATACGAACCGAGTCCAAATAAGGAACGCCCAACTTTTGTATCAACAAGTGACGCCATCCGTGGGACCAATCACTAAGAACTAGAATAACAAAGCAAGGAAACCTAAGCTAGCGATCGCATAGTGACCTACAAGGGAAGAAGCAGCCAAGTGGATCAGCCTCTAAGCAAGCTGTTAATACAAATAAGCCATAAAAATGTTTATTTATATTTTACGATCTTCTAATGTTTTGTCGATAACAAAAGTAAGATCATTTTAACGAAACAAACAAAATACGTAAATAGTTTGAACTAATAGTTTTCTAACACACTTACGCTTTCACATAAAACACTAAAACAAGTACAAGTGATTTTATGCTTTAGATATACATATGTATAACAACTAGTGTTTACATATTGGGATAACATATACTTAACTAAGTATACACTAAAATGGGTAAAAACAAGTATATACTAAAATGGGTAAAACAAGTATATACTAAATAGGTAAAACTAGCAAATGGTTTTGACCCATAACCCATGGTTTTATTTATACCACTTAACCAAGTTCATTGTATCCTTAAGATACATTGTATCTAGAAAGAAAACCATGGATTAACCCATAACCCATGACCCATAACCAAAAATACCCATGGGCAAAGAGGGCGTACCACGGATCCCTAGCTTTGTGCTAGCGGATCCCTTGTGGTAGGGATCTGTGGGATCAGGGAGCGATGAGGTTTTCCTCTATAAATAGTGAGCCATTTCTTCATTGTTTCTCACCCTTTCAATTCCTTTCTAACACACTTTCTCCCCTGAGTTAAATCTCACTAACCTTATATCCAAGAGATCTATGTTTGTAGTTTTGTTTTGTGTGATCTTCTAGGTTCCTCTTAAAGGCAAGATCACCACCTTTGAAGTCGAGCAAGCTCAAGTCCATGAGTTTCCATGCTTCCTCATCATCAAGGCTATTGAAGTCCTCTTGTTGATGATCTCTTTCTTTCTTCAAAGAAGTGTAGTGTTGAAGACATTAGTGAAAGATGTCTCAAGTGTCAAGACGAAGATATTAGTGAAAGGTATCTATCGTCTATAGGATAAGCACTTGTGGTAGGTGCTTAGAAGTCAAGACAAGAAGCATTAGTGAAAGGTGCTTAGAAGTCAAGACAAAGAAGCATTAGTGAAAGGTGCTTAGAAGTGAAGACACATGACATTAGTGAAAGGTGTCTTGTAGATCTAGTCAAAGGCATTAGTGAAAGGTGCCTTAGATGTACATTCGATATGGTGTGTTTCGATGTACAAGATAGACTAGTATTATATCCAAGGATATTGATATCCTTGATGATGTTGTAAAGGTAGATCTCCTTTGGGATTAGTCGTTGGTGTAGTGTGGTAGTAGTTCCTCCATTGCAATGGAACTAGGTGCTTAGCCTAGTACCTAATAAAGGGTAGGCGACGTTGTGATAGGATTAGTTCTCCTTGGTGTGAAAGAACTCGGTGGTTAGCCTAGCACCGTATAAAGGGTAAGCGGACGTTGTGTTAGGTGTGGTTCGCCTTGGTGTGAAAGAACTCGGTATTTAGCTTTGTCTGGGAAAAGGTTAAGCGGCGTTGTGAAGGCTTCTCCGCCATATGGAGATTGGTGTAGTGATTACGAACTCGATTAGGTGACTCGGGGAGTGGAGTAGGGAAAGGAAGGTGTCTTTGTAGCCGAACCACTATAAATACTCGTGTTGTGGTTTTGTGCTTCTTACTCTTATCTTTTCATTACTTATCTTTATATGCTTGTCTATTAACATCCAACACACACATCCAAATAGATTGACATAAGTCGATCTAAATAGATTAAAGGAAGTTCTAATTGGCAAAACTATTCAACCCCCTTCTAGTTTTCCATGATTGGCATCGAGCTTCGTTACCAAGTTTCTTGAAGTATATTGTACTTTAAAAACTTGATCGATCCATAGTTAATTGAAAACTACAAAGAAGGTTTTCATAAAACAAACACCATGTCTTTTAAAACTATAGTTTTGGATGTTGATTTGATAACAACATTTTCTTATTTACTCTTTCATTTAATTGCACTAATCTTCTTTGTCATGATGATTAGTCAAGCTCATACCCACCAAGCTTTAGGAGTCGCTTGGTAACAAGAATACCTTCCTTAAGAAGGTATCTTAAACATAAAGGAGCGGGGAATCGTCTAAGTGACATTTCTTTGTGTCATTTGTAAAGACATTCCTAAGTGCGCTAGAGGTATGTTTTCTTCTTACTTAGCTTGATAATTAAGTATACCTATTTAGGTATTTATATGATTATCTTTTGTGCAATTACATGTTTTACATGAAGCTTCATTAGGAAGCCTTTTTTTCTCATACGTGTTTTATTTCTCGTCTAAAGTCGTGATATATAAAACTTATGTTTTGTTTCTTTTAATCCAATAATAAAACAAAACACGAATTTCAAAAATTCCTCCTTCCCTATAAATAACCCCACCGTCGACCATTCTATCAAACCCTCACTTTTTCAAATCTTCCAATTTCAAAAATTTCCTCTCATTCAAAAACTTCATCTTTCTCCTCATTCCATCTCAACCGAAACCAAGAAGATCCGTCCTACTGGAAAACAGTTTTCATGCAAGATTAAAAACCACTATCTTTCTAAAAATGATAATCCACTAGAAAGTCAAAACCATGAGTAAGTTAGAGTGTTAAATACCATTGTTAATAAAAATCTAGTAAAAACATTAGATTATCATAGGTCGACCACAAACATCTCTTTTTAGCTTATCATTTCTATAGGTTCAACTATGGCGCATGAATATGAGTTTGATTTTCACTCACTAGCGTCTACACTCCGAACATCTCTCTCGAACCCAACACACCGCAATCATGTCCGTGGGTTCAATAATCTCGAAACCGTCACTTCCACGAAGGGCGTGTTGTGAACACCTCTCTATAATTCGAAGAAGGTATCAATACCTCCTTGAGAGCCATAGGACTAGAATGTCTTATTGAAATCAACGAGAAGATATGTCCAAGGTTCATAATGGAATTCTTCCGTCAAGTTGAACTCGTTCGTAACGAGGATCGCTCTCTATCTCTTTGGTTTTATATCAAAAACCAAAAGTTCACTCTAACCCTTGGGCATTTTGCTCATATCCTCCGGATTCCAAACCATGGACAATGTGCCTTCACCGAAGATTGGTCTCTTGATTCTCTCTTCAACTTTCATGAAGAAAATAGTCCATATTGTTCACACATACCCTCCCCGGAAGATTTAAATCACATAATATGCAAACCTCGACCATATTACTCCGATCCAAACATTATCTTCACACGGGACATCCGAGAAGAGTACAAGCCCTTGCACTCATTCTCGTGAAAATGTTTGAGTCTTAGAAATCGAGAAATTCTTCCGCTTGTTGTGCTCACATGTTGTCTTGTTTGCTAACACAACAACCATACAATCTCGCCTATTTCTTTGCAAGGCGGTGTAAATCTTCAAAGCTCAAAGAACAAACTCATCCCTTATGGAATGTTCTTAGCAGCGTCTCTACCATAATGTTATGCACTTCCATCCTCAATTTCAAAGTCCGTTATGCGTACTTGTGAACAAGATGATGGAACCGCTAAACATATCTCTCATGAAGACTTTCTTCATTCTTGACTCCACCAACACTCATCAATCACATAATGATCCTTCTAGCGAAAACACTCAAGGAATTTAGTAGTATTTCAAATAGGATCAATTCTACTCTACTCGTGCTTTATCAATGTAATCCTATTTCCTTCATGAAATAAAACATCTTACATTTGATATCTTAGTTTTATAACTCCTTTAACTAATCTTGGAATATAATGCATTGTCAAGACCATTGCATACCTTTAGTAAAGGTTCTGCCTAGCAGATGGACGGATCCCAAATGTTACACTAGACGGATCCCTATCTTTAGGGAACCGTGGGATCCGGCAAACAGAGAATGCAATTGCAAGCATTGTATTTCAAACACATCCTTAGAACATCTCACACTAAGTTAAACATAGTATCCTAAGGCAAAATTAAGTCCTTATCAAGATAGGTAGATTCTTCCTACTCATAACTCACCTAGATCACACTCTAAGACGCTTGTAGATCTATCGTTTCATTTTTAATCCATTACTCTTCCGCTCTCAAACTCACACTTCATTTTCTTACTTGATCCCTCACATCTAGTCTTAGAAATCCTTCGATTATGGCTAAGATTGATCATAAATCATCCTCACCACAAAATTGATCAAAGTTGATCAAATCAATCTTAAAACCTTTAGGATATTTTCCAAAACACAATCCTAAGTCACAACCTGATCTCTAGGATCATTTAGCTTCAATTGACACTCTCATCTTTAGTGTCATCCTTGCTCATTCATTGGGACTCATGAAAATTCCAAATCCTTCCATAAAAGACAATCATTAGCTACAACACTCACCACCTCCAAGTACCTAAGCACCTCTTCATTTAAGACACTTAGGAAGACTAAAACACTCAAGATGTTATAGGTCTTAGATCTTACAAAACTTTATTTCCACTCTTTCATAGCATTCTTTGAGCCGGATCCCTAGGATTAGCCTAGGCGGATCCCTACGAGTAGGGAACAAGTGGGATCCGGATGGCGGTATAGGTCAAATCTTGCTAAAACAATCATTTCAACTCATCTTCCTAACTCAAACACTCCATCTCATCTTAAATGAGTTCCTAGATCAGTGCAACCTCTGAAGTTGACTCTTGTGCATGTCAATCATCACATTCCAATGAATCCTAGTGGCTTAAGGATTGAATGCACTTTCCAATTATCTTGCTTTATAAACCATCTTGTTAGGACCTCCATATTCATCACTCTCATCCTAACTTTCAGCTATTGCAACCTCTTGAAATCATCTCATCATGAGGAAAACCCCAAGTAGTAACTTATCCACCAAAGAACCACCCATGAAAAAGGCTCGTGTTGTACACGAAATCTCTTCAACCGAATCATCTCCGGTCAAGCCAACAAATGATAGAATCCTTCATCATCCAATCAAACCAATTCCTAAAAGGATAGTACCCACAAAACTACCTATGCCAAACACCACCATACCTCCTAGGCCAAACAATATCATCTCCACTAAACCATCACCATTGGTTCCTAGAGCTATTTCATTTACTTTACCACTATCATCACCACACCTCTACAATTTAGAGGACTTGCCTCTAGGCCGTCTCATCCGCTTCACGACAACATTCTCCTCATTAGGAGGAATAATGGTTCAAAATCAAGGTGTTGAGTCAACACTTGCTCCGGCTTCCTTTTCGCCATTTCCATCATATAATCCTATTTGGATTATGAGAAATCATCAAAGTCGACCACCTGACCATATGGAAGTTGACACTTCATTACCACCACCATCATTCTTGGTCGAGGCATTCTCAAATGCACCTCCACCAATCCCTTCATCGTTTGAAGCTCCATGAGCCGCTTCATGATCCTTCGCATCAAGCCATTTCATTTCATCGGCACCACTACCTAGCCATGACAAAGATTGCTATCATTGTCAACATGTTGAAAGTTTGATACATGAAGTGCGAGAAGACCAACGTTTCATGTTCTATCATCTCCTCGAGCGTTTCGACGAGATCAAACCTAAACAAAACTTGAGCTAGAAGAATTTTAGTGGTGTCCTAGCATCAGCGTTAGTTAGTCTAGAAATTCTAGTCATGTATTGTCTATTTTCTTAGTTTTTAGAGTCATGTATATCACAACTCTAGTTTTATTAAATGGAATTACATGCTACTTGTTATTTTTACGAGCATATGATTACTTTGTATTCATATCTCATTTTGTGATAACATTACTTGTTATATCACCTTCTTGATTTTATTTATCGATGACGGATCCTCGATTGCCTGAGCGGATCCCTACTAGGAGGAACCTAGGGATCCGTGGGATCTGTGAGACAGAAACTATTTTCCTACTAACTTGGACCACATTTGCGGAAATTGTGAATTATACTTGTTTTCTAACCTTTGTTTTGTAGTTATTCAATTAACACATGAAGAATTTGACACCCTAAAGCTAAGGGAGCTTGGTGTCAAAACAATACATTACAAAATTACTTGCAATCTTAGATTTATATTTCATGACTTCCGTTGCAAAATTGAAATCATATAGGGAGCACACCCGTCACATAGGCGTAATCTTTTGCAAAATTTGCAATAGAACTAGATTAGCATTACTTTCTTGGCCTTACTTAGGGATGGACTCGTCGAGGGGAATAATGACGAGATCCTTTCCGTTACTTGCTTTTTATTTCTTATTTCTTTTCTATTTTCACACATTTTTCTTAAAAACAAAGTGTTGCTTTCCTTCAAAGCTCTTTTGTTTCGACAAAAGGGGAGAAGAAAGTAAAACTACAAATTCAAACTCTTACAATTTTAGCTTTTCCTTAAAATAATCTTATGTTTTGTCATCAACAAAAGGGAGATTGTTAATACAAATAAGCGTAAAGCGTTTATTTATATTTTACGATCTTCTAATGTTTTGTCGATAACAAAAGTAAGATCATTTTAACGAAACAAATAAAATACGTAAATAGTTTGAACTAATAGTTTTCTAAGACACTTACGCTTTCACATAAAACACTAAAACAAGTACAAGTGATTTTATGCTTTAGATATACATATGTATAACAACTAGTGTTTACATATTGGGATAACATATACTTAACTAAGTATACACTAAAATGGGTAAAAACAGGTATATACTAAAATGGGTAAAAACAAGTATATACTAAATAGGTAAAAACTAGCAAATGGTTTTAACCCATAACCCATGGTTTTATTTATACCACTTAACCAAGTTCATTGTATCCTTAAGATACATTGTATCTAGAAAGAAAACCATGAATTAACCCATAACCCATGACCCATGACCCATAACCAAAAATACCCATGGGCAAAGAGGCGTACCACGGATCCCTAGCTTTGTGCTAGCGGATCCCTTGTGGTAGGGATCCGTGGGATCAGGGAGCGATGAGGTTTTCCTCTATAAATAGTGAGCCATTTCTTCATTGTTTCTCACCCTTTCAATTCCTTTCTAACACACTTTCTCCCACGAGTTAAATCTCACTAACCTTAGATCCAAGAGATCTATGTTTGTAGTTTTGTTTTGTGTGATCTTCTAGGTTCCTCTTAAAGGCAAGATCACCACCTTTGAAGTCGAGCAAGCTCAAGTCCATGAGTTGCCATGCTTCCTCATCAACAAGGCTATTGAAGTCCTCTTGTTGATGATCTCTCTTTCTTCAAAGAAGTGTAGTGTTGAAGACATTAGTGAAAGATGTCTCAAGTGTCAAGACGAAGATATTAGTGAAAGGTATCTATCGTCTATAGGATAAGCACTTGTGGTAGGTGCTTAAAAGTCAAGACAAGAAGCATTAGTGAAAGGTGCTTAGAAGTCAAGACAAATAAGCATTAGTGAAAGGTGCTTAAAAGTGAAGACACAAGACATTAGTGAAAGGTGTCTTGTAGATCTAGTCAAAGGCATTAGTGAAAGGTGCCTTAGATGTACATTCGATATGGTGTGTTTCGATGTACAAGATAGACTAGTATTAGATCCAAGGATATTGATATCCTTGATGATGTTGTAAAGGAGTAGATCTCCTTTGGGATTAGTCGTTGGTGTAGTGTGGTAGTAGTTCATCCATTGCAATGGAACTAGGTGCTTAGCCTAGTACCTAATAAAGGGTAAGCGACGTTGTGATAGGATTAGTTCTCCTTGGTGTGAAAGAACTCGATGGTTAGCCTAGCACAGTATAAAGGGTAGGCGGACGTTGTGTTACGTGTGGTTCGCCTTGGTGTGAAAGAACTCGGTATTTAGCTTTGTCTGGGAAAAGGTTAAGCGACGTTGTGAAGGCTTCTCCGCCATAAGGAGATTGGTGTAGTGATTCTGAACTCTCGAGTAGGTGACTCGGGAGTGGAGTAGGGCAAGGAAGGTGTCCTTGTGGCGAACCACTATAAATACTCGTGTTGTGGTTTTGTGCTTCTTACTCTTATCTTTTCATTACTTATCTTTATATGCTTGTCTATCAACATCCAACACACACATCCAAATAGATTGACATATGTCAATCTAAATAGATTAAAAGGAAGTTCTAATTGGCAAAACTTCTCAACCCCCTTCTAGTTTTCCACACAAGCCTCTGGAACAACCAGTACAACCAGAAACCAAGGGTCAGGCCCAGATATGGTCTTCACGACAGTGGAACCACGCACGGGGACAACCCAGGCTACTACAACAACTACCAATGCAGAAGATCCACTGCGCAGCCTTTTTACCACTCCCTCCAATCGGTGCGAAGCGGGCCTCCAAACCCGCCAGCGCACTGGCCGAAACATGGGTCCAGTGGTGGAAACAAACACCCTCGCTCTAGAAGGATTCACGCTGAGTTAGCGCCAAGTGACTTCGTGTCTCAAAACTACGAAACCTTGGCTACCCTCATGCAAGAGAAGCGAAAAGAGGTCGAGTCGAACTGCAAGCCCGACTCAACTTTGACCCAGAGTATGAGACATCCCCATCGCGTCATCAAAGGGAGAGGCGCGGGAAGGATAGCCGCCGGCCCCCAGTGTTTACCAGGATCGGGAGGAGAGTTGAGAACAATGAAGCGGTGACTGCGATGATCACGGAAGAATCGAAGAGGACGGACGGCGTACCAATGTCCATGCTAGGCTTGGTAGTCGCAGGTCCATGAGACTTGACGACGGCACTCCTCAGTGAAAGCTCTTCAAGCTCGGATTCGAGGGCGGTCGGCAAGCACCGAAAGAGGGAAGCTCGTCCTCTGGTGACTCCTCGGACAGCGAGGACAAAAGCAGGACACCTTTGAAGTCCGGAGAAGATATCGCGACCGGGAGGAGGAAGATATGTCTCTTCCTGGCGCCGCCAAAAGGTGGATCGTTCACTCGGCGCATCGGCAATTTTAGAAGATAAGAAAAGGCGCATGCCCGCCAATGTGAAAACCTATAATGGAACAGGCGATCCGGACGATCACCTAAAAATTTTGAATCAGCTGCTACCATCGAGAATTGGCCACAACTGTGTGGTGCCACATGTTCAATTCCACATTAGTGAAATGCGCTAACATGGTTGATGAAGCTCCACGCAGAAGCATTGGTGGATTTGAAGAATTGCGAAGGCGTTCGCCTAAACTTTACTCAAAGGAAGAAGTCGCCAAAACCCCGCCGAACTTGCGGGGTAAAAGCAGCGCAGAGGAATCTACAAGCGCTTATGTGGAACGCTACAAAGATGAGTGCATACATGTCAAGGCATGTCCCGAAATACTAAAGATCTCGGGGTTCATGAGCGGGATCAATAACCCATAACTCATCAAAGGTTGAGCGACAAGGTCCCCAAACCTTTGATGAACTTATAAACGCACGAGGTCCTTTATCTAAGGAGAAGCCGCGCAGACAAAGAAGAAAGGCTACTCAAACTATAGGTCACAAAACGACCTAGGAGACAATCCATTGACGTAGTAGCAACCGCAACAAGAACTACCTCGGCCGGGGGCGGACGAGATAATGACAAATATACCCGCTAACCAAGACTCCAAAGGAGATATTCATGACAGGCGCGAACTTCCCGAGACCCCACCAATGCGTACCCGGAAAGAGTGGCGCGTGGGGAGCGGATCTGCGACTATCATGGACGAAGGCCACACCACCAATGAGTGTGTCCAAATATGTCAACTAATTGATAAACTAGTAAAGAATGCAGTTGGACCATTTAGTTAAGAGCATCAAGTATGAGAAAGATAAGCAAAAGGCGGGAACAAAAAAGAAGCACCCAAAGATAAAGGCGATACCATTTACATGATCTGATCATGGCAAGAAAAGACTAAGCGGAAGGTCACCAAAAGTTTTCTGTGGGCGAAATTTCTTTCCCACCTTGGTTGCGGATAACGATGGTAGAACCGCTCACCATTGAAATTAACGGTCACGATATCCACCGCATGTATGTTGATGGAGGAGCATCATGAGATATAATGTATGAACATTGTTTCAAGCGATTGCGACACGAGATCTGGTCGATTAAGCCCGGTCATGGCGTCGTTGATTGGTTTTGAGGAGAAAGATATGGCCCATGGGGCAAATCGCCTACTAGTCAATGTTGGTAATAAGGAACACTTCACGACGACTGGATGAACTTTATGGTGATCAAATCCCTTTGCCATACAATGGCATTATTGGAAGGCCGGGATATCGGCGATCGCGGTACCATCTATAGCGCATGGGATGCTCAAGTTCCGGTGGAGGGGCATTGTTACTCTACAATACCACCGTCCCACGGAGAATGTAACACCATTACATGTGAGGCGGCACACATTCGAACAACGCAACTAAACTATCAAACACGAGGGTCACAAGTCATCCCGATTACCCGAGCAAGAAGTATCGATCACGGGGATCATTTGTCGATAAAGCGAGGCGCCGTGTCGCACTCTTGCACAAGAATCTGGATATCTTTGCATGGGAACCAAAGCACATGACCGGTGTTCCACGTTCGATTACATAACACAAGTTGAGAATCCGACAAGGATACTCCCGGTCTGACGAAGAAGCGGCCGGGCTCAAGCGCGCAAAAGCAAGTTTGGAGGAAGTACACAAACTTGTGGATGCGGTTATCATCGCGAAGTCTATTACCATGACCGGCTTTCCAACCCGGTGATGGTCAAGAAAGCGATGGTAGTTGGCGGATGTGCGTGGACTTCACGGATCTCAACAAAGCATGTCCACAAGGCGCTACCCACTACCGAGATAGATTGGAAGGTAGAATCTTTGTGCGGATACCCACTTAAATGTTTCTTAGGCGCATACAAAGGTACCACCAAATCAAATGGCTAAAGAAGATAAGGAAAAAGCGCTTTCCATACAAGCCAAGGCGTTTATTGTTATACAAAATGCCCTTTGGCTTGAAGAATCGAGCGCCACCTACCGGTGATTGGTCAATAATGCATTTGAAAAGCAATTGGGCGCAACCTAGAGGTTTATGTTGACGACCTTGTCATAAAAAGCCATACGGAGGACGAATTGGTGCGCGACATTGAGTAAACATTTAAGACACTACAAAAGATCAACATGAAGCTAAATCCTAAGAAATGCACTTTTGGTGCTCTGAGGCATGTTCCTCGGATATTTGATAGAGCCCGATGGCTGTCATCCAACTTCCTTCACCACGACGTTGAAAGAAGTCCGGTCCCTAAATGGAAAAGCGGCGGTTTGAATAGGTTCTTGTCCAAATCGTGAGATAAGTCACTCTCTCTTCAAAGCGCTCAAAGTGTACAAAAAGGAGACTTTATTTGGACTACGGAGGCGAAGAAGCCTTCATATAGCTTAAACAAAGACACATAGTGGCGCTTCCCCGCTAGTCGCGCCCGCCTGTGGAAGAATTAATTATGTGCTTATCTGCGACTCATGGGCGATCGGTCTGTGCTCTTGGCGAGACATGAATTGATACAAACACGGTATATTTTGTAAGCAAAGCACCCAAGAAAGCGGAGGTTAACTATAGCGCAATGGAGAAGTTGGTCACGACATTAGTATTCGCCGCCAAGCGGTGCGCGGTACTTCGAGCGCACCTAATAGCGGTGATCACGGACCAACCTATCAAGCAAATCATCTCCAAACCCGGCGCATCGGGGCGACTACGAAGTGGGCGTGTTGCTAGGTGAGCATAACATCTCCTCTGGACCACGTGTTCGCCCCAAGCGGATATTTTAAAATCTTTATTAATGACAAGGAAAGAAAGAAAAGCGGGAGTTTTATTATTTATTTTTTAAAACGCGTGGCGTCGGAAATGGTTCTGACGGCGTCGAGACAATATTGTGACGGCTCGGAAGGATTTTGAGGCGGCGTCGAGATAATCGTGACGGCTCGAGAAAGATTTTGATAAAAATGCGACGGCGTCAGGTTCTATGTGCGACGCCGTCCGGAACTCAGACCTGCACATTTTGTGCAGAATTGCTGCACTTTAATTTAATAAAACTACATATCATTTAACCATTTTCACAAAACTTGTAGACAACTTATGACTCATACAAGAGTAACTATTACTAACAATCTTAACGCTTTTAACCTTCAAACGAGAAATCGGCCTTATGCCAAACATCATTTTTAGCTCCATGACCCATAATTACAATAACTTGACACATCGACTTAATGTTTTAGGAAATGTAAACATAAGGACAATTACTAACGGAAAGAAGACCAAGACACTTGAAAATATACCAAAACGACTTGACTCTTCGGGGCTTCCAACTTTAACACCTTGGTTCCAAAAGACAAGCTCAACTAGAGCTCAAGCAAAACCCATCCTACACTTGAGTCTTACCTTTATCCTCCTTGCAAGGACCTACAAATATCATCAACTATAACATAAGCAATTGCTTAGTAAGTAAATGGGTCAAATGCAAATTAAAACTATAACAATACATAACAATTTCATGGAGCATCTATAACATAAGAACATACCTTAAAATTTGTATTTACACTACTTGACATATAAAGCTATGGATCCAAGCTAACTATAACAAGCTCCAACAACTATAACATAATCAAACAATCATATTTATTATGATAATACATTAACCCACTATACTTACCTCAATTGTTCAATAGGTTATTACCAAGTAGAATCTCCACTTCCTTAAGTTTCCTAAACAACAATTATGTTAAATTAGAGACTATAACTAACAATTTCAAGAATTTGAACATCTCCTATTACTACTTTTAACTTCCAATTTCAAAACCCTAATTATAAGAATTGGGAAAAATACTTACTTAATTAGAGATATGAAATTAAGGTTCTCCCTATCTTGATAATCACCACAATAGGTCCGAATTTGGATTCAATGAATGTGTTCTTGATGTCTTCTTCTTCACTTCTTCTAAACCCTTTCTTTACCTTGAAGTTCCTTCACAATTTCTGGACATCTCATCTACTTACTAAGTTCTTCTTTTTAATTAAATTACTTAGCCTTAATGGCAACCTTAGTCCCTCTATTCTAGGATTCTTTTATTTTAACACAAAAGTTCTTATTCTTTCTTACTAGCTACAAAATTTAAGAAACATTCATATTCAATCTAACAAAAGTTTAATACTTCTATATAACAATACCTTGACGGGATACGGTTGTAACAATTCACCCCTCCTAATAATTGATTTCGTCCCCGAAATCATGTTTGGAAAAGTTGAGGATACTTGCTCTTCATTCTTTCTTCCGGTTCCCATCTAATGGTAGTACCCTTTCGATTTTTCCATTGCACTTTCACTAAGGGTATCTCTTTATTTCTTAGTTGCCTTGTCTTTCTCCCAAGTATTGCCTCCGGTTCTTCTTGAAATGTTAACTTCGGATCGACCTCAACATCATCTAATGTAATTACACTAGCTTCATCTGCTAAACATTTTCTTAGGTAGGATACATGGAATGTATTGTGAATTCCTTTCATCTCATCGGGGAGATCCAATACATAAGCTACTTCACCAACACGTTCTATAATCTTGAAGGGTCCAATGAATCTTGGCCCTAACTTTCCTTTATGTTTGAACCTAAGAACACCCTTCCAAGGGGAAACCTTAAGCATAACATAGTCTCCAACTTCGAATTCAATTGGCCTCCTTCGGTTATCGGCATAACTCTTCCATCTATCTTGGGCCGCCTTAAGTCTTTCCCTAATCGTTTTGATTTTCTCGGTTGTTGCTATTATTATATCCGTACTAGCTAATTCTCTTTTTCCCACTTCATCCCAACACACCGGAGTTCTACATTTCCTACCATAAAGCATCTCATAAGGTGGCATTTCAATGCTAGCATGATAATTATTATTATAGGCAAATTCGACTAAAGGCAAATGATCGTCCCAATTTCCCCCAAAGTCAATTACACAAGCTCTCAACATGTCTTCTAGTGTTTGAATCGTCCTCTCACTTTGTCCATCCGTTTGCGGGTGGAAAGCCGTACTCATGTGTAATCTTGTACCTAATTCTTCTTGGAAACTTCGCCAAAATGCTGAAGTGAACCTTCCATCTCTATCGGAGATTATTGAAATGGGTACCCCATGGCGTGCAATTATTTCTTTCACATATATCTTGGCTAACTTGTGAACGGGCATATCTTCCCTAATGGGAATGAAATGTGCACTTTTTGTTAGACGATCTACTATTACCCAAATCGCGTCATGCTTTTTGGTCGTTCTTGGCAACTTTGTAATCAAGTCCATTGTAATCTTTTCCCATTTCCAAATCGGTACTTCTAATGGTTGTACTTTACCATATGGTTTTTGGTGCTCGGCTTTAACCTTCAAACAAGTTAGGCATTTTTCAACATATTTCACACAATCTCTTTTATACCCGCCACCAATAATCTCTTCTCAAATCATGATACATTTTGTTAGCCCCCGGATGAATAGAATACTTTGACTTATGGGCTTCATCTAAAAGTAACGACTTAACATCACTACGAAAAGGTATATAAATTCTCCCATACCGTGTCTTAAGTCCGCGACTATCTTCTTCAAAATGAGGGACATGGGAAGATCGCTCTCCTTTCCAATTTTCTTCCTTTAAAGCTTCCTTTTGAGCTAACTTAACCTTGTCGAAAAAATCAGTAGTAATAATCATCTTCAAGGAATGGATTCTAGTAACTTCATCTTGACTTTTCCGACTTAATGCATCGGCTACCACATTCGCCTTTCCTGGGTGATACCGGATTTCACAATTGTAGTCCTTTAGTAAATCTAGCCATCTTCGTTGCCTCATGTTCGGATCCTTTTTATCGAAATCTTGAAGACTTGATGATCGGTGTAAATCACAAATTTCACACCGTAGAGATAATGCCTCCATAATTTAAGTGCAAGAACCATCGCATGAAATTCTAAATCATGTGTCGGGTAATCTTTCTCATGCTTCTTTAAGCGTCTTGAGGCATAGGCAATTACTTTGCCTCTTTGCATAAGGACGCATCAAGGCGAAATATGATGCATCGCAATATACAACCATGTCTTACATTCCTTCGGTAATACTAAAATCGGACTTCACATAACTTCTTTCGTAAGGTAGCAAAAGCATCATCTTGTTCTTTTCCCCACTTGAAAGAGACATTCTTCTTGGTAAGCCTAGTTAACGAGGATGCAATCTTAGAAAAATCTTGTATAAATCTCCGATAATACCCTGCCAATCCTAAAAAGCTTCGTATCTCACCCACCTTCCTCGGAGCTCGCCAATTCATCACCGCTTCTATTTTTTCGGGGTCTACCTTAATACCTTCCGGATTAACCACATGACCGAGGAATTGAACTTCTTGTAACCAAAATTCACATTTCGCAAATTTTGCGTACAACTTTTCTTTCCTTAGAGTTTCAAGAATCTCTCGTAGATGAACCTTATGCTCTTCCTCAGTCTTTGAGTAAACAAGAATGTCGTCGATAAATACAATTACATACTTATCCAACATTGGCCTACACACCCGATTCATTAGGTCCATAAAAGCTGCGGGTGCATTCGTAAGTCCAAAAGGCATAGCGTAAATTCATAATGTCCATATCGTGTCCTAAAAGGCATCTTAGGAATATCTTCTTCTCGAACCTTCAATTGATGATAACCGACGTAGATCAATCTTGGAAAACCATTCGGTATACGAAGTTGGTCAAAAGGTCATCGATTCTTGGCAAAGGTACACGTTCTTCACTGTTACTTTATTCAATTCCCGGTAGTCAATGCACATACGCATGCTACCGTCTTTCTTTTTAACAAACAAAATCGGTGCTCCCCATGGTGAACTACTTGGACAAATAAAACCCTTATCTAACAATTCTTGAAGTTGACTCATCAATTCCTTCATTTCGGATGGGGCTAAACGGTAAGGGGTCTTCACTATCGGTTTGGCACCCGGAATAAGGTCAATGCGAAATTCTACTTGTCTATCGGGTGGGACACCGACAATTCCTCGGAAAAACATCTCGAAATTCATTAACAACGGAAACATTTTCAACACTTGCCTTCTTGATACTCGTATCCACCACATGGGCCAAAATGCACAACAACCCGTGATAAATATCTCTAGCCTTCATTCTTGAGCATAACTTGAATTCTCCTTTTCTTTTATCTCCATATATTACTACCTCTTGGCCATTTGGATTCATAACTCGTACCATCTTTTGATTACATAAAATGGCGGCATTGTGATTACTAAGCCAATCCATACCTATGATAACATCAAATTCTCCAAGCACTATAGGGATTAGATCAATCTTAAATATACTATTATCCAATTTCATCTCTACGTTCGAAACACATTAATCACAACAACTACCTTACTATCGGCTATTTCTACTTCAAGGGTTTGGAGAGTTTAGATAATGGGGATGTTAATTGCTTGCTAAATTCTAATGACACGAAGGATCGCTAGCTCCCGAATCATAGAGGACTCGGCGGGAATGGAATTAACAAAAGTATACTGTAATGACATCGGGTCCCGACTTTGCTTCCTCTACTCCCATCCGTAAACTCGTGCCTTGGGTTTTGGAATTTCAACTTTTTCTTCTTTGACCGTCTTCACAATCTTAGCATCATTTGTCCTTCGACCTGGACACTCGTTCAACTTATGCCCAACTTGATTACACCCATAACAAATAACCATTGGCTTCGGGCATTCTTTACTCATGTGACTTAAAGAACCGCACTTGTAACATCCCGGCATATTGAGTCTACACTCACCATAATGAAGCTTGTGACACTTCTTACATTGTGTCTTGCTTTGATTTCCTCCAACCCTTCTACCTGAATCAAACCTTAACTTTTTACCTTCCCTATCTCCGAACACTGGCTTTCTCTTAATCTCCTTTTCTTCCTTACTCTTCTTTCTCATCAAATCCGCCTCTCTCACCCGAGCCCGGCTTAGAAGATCTTCAAGTACTACACTTAAATGGCGAGGTTACTTCACGGTTCATCTTTTAGCATCCTTTGGAACCTATCTACCTTGAGCTTTTCATTATTATGGTACTCGGAGCAATAAGGAACCATATCATTAAATTTCTTCCATAACTCATTCACCGTTTCATTTGTTTGCACTATAGTTTGAAATTCTTCTCGAATTTTATCAATCTCCTCCGCCGGTGCATACTCCGAAGTAAATAATTCTTTGAACTCTCTCCATGAACATGAATCCGACCAAGCCTCCCCTTTTTCACAAACTTTCCCTTCCCACCAAGTCCTAGCACTATCACGAAGAAAGTTGATGGCATATACAACCTTCTTTGCCTCTTCACACCCACTTGTGTGAAAGGCACCTTCAACAACGATAAGCCATCTATTACAAGCTATAGGATCAAGGGTTCCCGTAAATTTTGGCACGTCACATGCCGTAAAATCGCGGTACGATGATTTATCATTCCTTGTAACCCTACCATGACCTTCTCCTCTTCTTAGTTCTGCAAACTCTCTTTGCATTACTTCTTGTATATTTAAAGTGGTCTCTTTGACAACATACGGCACGGATTTTTCCAGCGCCTTTCCTATCCTTTTCCTCATTAACACATCTAAAGCTTTTACTTGTTCTTTAGTAAAACCTTCTAAAGTAGGACCCTCCGAACTAGAAGAAGAGGAATTTTCCGAGATCATATCATTTTTGGATGGGTCACTTGCCGAAGACCCAACCTGTTTAGAGGTAGTAGCCTTTATGGCTTCCTTTTGGTGGGGAGTATTCATTTCTTCTTTACTGTAACATATGACAAGCATTTGATTAAGCAAAATCACCTATAACCTATAAAATAATATAACTCTTTCACAACTCGCCCTAAACACCACATGCACAAAGCCTTAACGATCGAAGTAATACATATCGCCATCTTCTTATAACCACACGGTGTGGCGTAGTTATAAAAGCATGTAACATATGTATCCTTAAAATCATCAAGGAAGTGTACACGTAGTATAACTATTACTAACACAATTACGCGGCCTAAGTCTAGGAAATTCTAAAATAAAATCCTAAATCTCTTAGACCAAGGCTCGATACCAAGTTATTCGCCCCAAGCGGATATTTTAAAATCTTTATTAATGACAAGGAAAGAAAGAAAAAGCGGGAGTTTATTATTTATTTTTTAAAGCGTGGACGTCGGAAATGGTTGACGGCGTCGAGACAATATTGTGACGGCTCGGAAGGATTTTGAGATTGCGTCGGATAATGTCGTGACTCGAAAGATTTTGATAAAAATCGACGTCGGGTTCTATGTCTGACGCCGTCCGGAACTCGAGACTGCACATTTTGTGCGAATTCTTTGCACTAATTTAATAAAACTACATATCATTTAACCATTTTCACAAAACTTGTAGACAACATGACTCATACAAGAGTAACTATTACTAACAATCTTAACGCTTTTAACCTTGAGCGAGAAATCGGCCTTATGCCAAACATCATTTTTAGCTCCATGACCCATAATTACAATAACTTGACACATCGACTTAATGTTTTAGGAAATGTAAACATAAGGACAATTACTAACGGAAAGAAGACCAAGACACTTGAAAATATACCAAAACGACTTGACTCTTCGGGGCTTCCAACTTTAACACCTTGGTTCCAAAAGACAAGCTCAACTAGAGCTCAAGCAAAACCCATCCTACACTTGAGTATTACCTTTATCCTCCTTGCAAGGACCTACAAATATCATCAACTATAACATAAGCAATTGCTTAGTAAGTAAATGGGTCAAATGCAAATTAAAACTATAACAATACATAACAATTTCATGGAGCATCTATAACATAAGAACATACCTTAAAATTTGTATTTACACTACTTGACATATAAAGCTATGGATCCAAGCTAACTATAACAAGCTCCAACAACTATAACATAATCAAACAATCATATTTATTATGATAATACATTAACCGCTATACTTGCCTCAATTGTTCAATAGGTTATTACCAAGTAGAATCTCCACTTCCTTAAGTTTCCTAAACAACAATTATGTTAAATTAGAGACTATAACTAACAATTTCAAGAATTTGAACATCTCCTATTACTACTTTTAACTTCCAATTTCAAAACCCTAATTATAAGAATTGGGGAAAATACTTACTTAATTAGAGATATGAAATTAAGGTTCTCCCTATCTTGATAATCACCACAATAGGTCCGAATTTGGATTCAATGAATGTGTTCTTGATGTCTTCTTCTTCACTTCTTCTAAACCCTTTCTTCACCTTGAAGTTCCTTCACAATTTCTGGACATCTCATCTACTTACTAAGTTCTTCTTTTTAATTAAATTACTTAGCCTTAATGGCAACCTTAGTCCCTCTATTCTAGGATTCTTTTATTTTAACACAAAAGTTCTTATTCTTTCTTACTAGCCACAAAATTTAAGAAACATTCATATTCAATCTAACAAAAGTTTAATACTTCTATATAACAATACCTTGACGGGATATGGTTGTAACACCACGCACTGTGGTTAAGGGGCAGATACTAGCAGATTTCAACATCGAAAAACCAGGCACTGATGATGCACCTTCACAAAGCAAGGTGGAACTACAAGAACCATGGATCCTATTCACGGATGGATCTTCATGCGTGGGCGGATCGGCAGCCTTATCCTCGCGAGTCCGAAGGAATGGAATTCACTTACGCACTGCGTTTTGAATTCATAGCCACAAACAACGAGGCCGAGTATGAAGCCACGATTCTTTGGATTCGCATTGCATTTCGAATGGGCATCGCAACCTAGAAGCAAATGTGGATTCACGGCTAGTAGCCAACCATGTGTTGGGCGGTATGTGGCTAAAGAGGAAAACATGGTTCAATACCTCGACAAGACCAAGTCACTAATCCAAGGTTTTGACATGTTTACCATCAAACAAGTTCTAGAGGGGAAAGCGAAAGGCGGATGCATCGAGCAAGATTGCATCCACAAGCTTTGCACATGTCAAAACAAATCTTGGTGGAAACGTGAAGAGCAAGTCTATCTCAAAGATGGAGATATCCGCGGTGATAGAGGAACAAGGTCCTACATGGATGACTCAATCGTCGAGTTTATAAGCAGGCGTATTGCCCGGGGAGCGAAGGGCGCCCGGCGAATATGGCGCACATCACGAAGTTTGAACTTCGAGATGGTATATTATATCGGCGCTCCTTTCTACAACCATGGCTTCGATGTGTCGGACCCCTTCAAGTGGATTACGTACTCCGAGAGATCCACGCCGGTTCATGTAGTATGCATTCAGGACCACGGTCCGTTGTAGCACGCGCTTTACGGTTAGGATACTACTGGCCTACGATGCACCGTGATGCGCGGGACTTAATAAAAAAGTGTGACCACTGCCAAGTTCACAGACCCATCCCACGCCAACCACAACCACAACAGGAGCTAACACCTATTACGTCGCCACGCCAACCACAACATGAGCTAACACCTATCAAGGCCCTTTCCCTGTTGCAGCAGGGGGATTGAAATTCCTTATAGTGGCTATAGACTATTTCACTAAATGGATTGAGGCAAAGGCGGTCGCGACAATCACAGTGTCGGGTAAAGCGATTTGTTTGTGAGAATATCGTATGCCGTTTGGATTACTGGGAAATCATCTCGGACAATGGAAAACAATTACGTGAAAACCCTTTCAAGGAATGGTGCGGCCCGAATATTGCACAACACTGCGTCGGTTAAACACCCACAAACCAATGGTTTGGTCGGCGTGCAAATCGTAGTCTAGGTGAAGGAATTAAAGCACGCTTAGACAAACACAAAGGGAGGTGGGTGTAGGAATATCGCATGTTTTGTGGGCGCACCGCACTTCAATAAAATTAGCACGGAGACACTCCTTTTCTCTTGTCTGTGGGACGAGCCGTCATACCGGCCGAAGTGGGATGCCAACTATTCGCACTACCGAAGTTAATGTTACAACCAATGACGATGAGCGGCGTATTGACTTGGACCTATTGGAAGAAAGGCGGCGGCTGAACTATATGTGGCGAGAGCTAAGTCAAAAATGAAAGGATACTACAATGCTAAAGTTGAAGCATCTCATTCGGACCGGCGACTTTGTATATCGCGCCAATGATGTGAGCCATGCAGAAGATACGGAAAACTTGGACGAAGTGGGAAGGACCTTATGAGGTCATTGAAGCATTAGGAAAGGCGGCGTACAAGGCTGCGTGACATGGATGGTCGTGAGCTACCACGCATTGAACATTTGCAATCTCAAGCGATGTTATCTCTAAGGCAGCTCTGCCCGGTATACGGACACCCCGCACTTTAGTAAAGTGCTCAATAAATATCCGTGTATTTACATTACATTTTACTTAGGCAAATGTCTTTTTCTTTTACAAAAACTTGCAAGTCTTAATCAAGCGTCGCGGTTTCTAGCTAACTCGCGACATATTTCAATTGTTATTTACATATTATTTATGTCTCGGCATTGTTGTTATCTTATCTTTTGCCTACATGGCGTGCATGCATAATAAACCCACGATGGTAAAGGATGAGTAAACCTACCAAATAACTCGTTGAGTAAGAGGATTGCAAACCCGTCAACATCGGATCATGCATCCTTGTTAAACACCTTATTTTCAAGGCGTTGGAATAAGTTCAATGTGCATTCCACGATGGATGCGCAACAATGCATCTTGTCGCGTTTAACAAACTAGGAATCAAGACTCTTGACTCCTTGATATGATATTCTGATCTGTTGCATATCACACCATACGATTATGATACAAGTACTTAGAAATTATGTTTCAAGTATGTTAGATCATGACTTTCATACATGCTTATGGACTTCATATCCTATTTGCGCTTATATAACCGTTTGATTCTTAGACAACGAGGTTGTTTTTTTATGCAAAGACAGATAACTAAGTACAAACGTGATAATCGCAACCACATATGGATCAACACACCTCCAACAAAATTGTGTGTTGCGTTGGTACTAATAGGGTTGAGGGTTGGGTTAGATTTAACTAAGGCATGTTATAATTATGAATGGTCTATTATACCCTCAATGTACAACCAGAAATGTTATGTTGACTTTGGCAATCCTGGTCAAGGGACTTGTTTAAACTATAAAAACATTGTTTTGGACTACCGGCGATGAAAATGTCTAGTTTTGGTTCAACGTGATGTTTGTGTACAAGATTAGGGACCAACGGTGTATTTTACTCTTATTATTATTATTTATGTATCATACTATCGTTGAAAATTTAATAAAGCATGTTTGTAAGTGATTATTAATAGGTTCTTATTCTTCAAATCATTGCTAATGGTCTGAAAACAATAATAAATATGAAATGGTGTGATTTTGATCAAAAAATTACACCCAAAAAGTGCTTGCGTTAAAAAAAACTAGAAGTAAAAATTCTCAAACTAAACACGTAACCACAATATGATGACTTGATGAGTAAGATTAAAATATCACACTTCATCCATTTTATAATACGTGTCCATTTTAAAAATTCACAAAAATACTTTCACTTAAATACATCTCTATCAACTAATTTTTCTTTTATTTGTTGAAATTCTTATTTTAAAATAACTCAAAATATAGATAAACACTTTCACTTAAATACATCTCTATTAACTATTTTTTTTTTATTTGTTGAAATTCTAAGCAAACACTTTTTTATTTTAAAAATAACTCAAAATAAAGATAAAAGTATTTATTATAATAATTAGAAACTAGAAAAATACTAAAAAGATAACATGATGGAAGAAATATAATAAGAAGAAAAACTAAAATAAGAATAATAATAAAAACTTATAGTCACACATTTCAAATAAAAGTAAGAATTTTAAAAGAAGACACATTTATTTATGTAAGGAAAAAGATTTGCATGACTAAAATTCATGCCTAAAAACATGTCTAACTTTAAGATGACGACACATGGCAAGATTAGTGGTGAGGATCATGAAAGAGAAAATGTGCATTCCACATGTCACATGATTAATTGGTTAGGCCTAAATTTAGTCACATGAGTTAGGTCCCTCTATCATTACTCTTTATGTAAATGCAATTAAATTATGTGATAGTGATTTTTTCTCACTCTTTTTATTTTATGTTTTATTCTCATTTTATCCTAACATAATTATAAGACTAAAATACACCGTTGGTCCCTAAACTTGTATCGGAGGATCGCGATGGGACGACAAGGCATAATCATCGCCACGGGTCCAAACTGTAGCCATTAAATGCAGATTGGTCCTCGACCAAGTCAAACTCGATTTTTGTTTTGTAGTCGAGGGTATTTTAGTCCATACACATTTATATTTTTATAACACATTTATGTTTTACCCTTCATCTTTCATCCTCTTCATCATCTACCCAAATCATTCGTCTTCCCAACATTCATCATTCATCTCCCTTCGCACAACACTTGAACACGATGCTATTAATTAATCATTCTTGAT
The DNA here is from genome assembly GCA_022545495.1 of Chrysanthemum lavandulifolium. NCBI lineage: Eukaryota > Viridiplantae > Streptophyta > Magnoliopsida > Asterales > Asteraceae > Chrysanthemum > Chrysanthemum lavandulifolium. Next base: position 189,995,572 of record CM040240.1, read on the forward strand.
CATCTGTGACGAAGATCACCTTGAAACCGACTAATGCTTGTAAGAACTCTAGCTATTGTTCATACCCTTGGTTGAGGTCTTGATTTCATCACAATGACAAAGCAAGTGACTATACTTTTTAAACTTTGTGCTTTCTATTTAGTATATTGTGATTTGTTAGTACTTTGAATAAGCGAGTTTTCTTTAGATTTGTCATGAGCCCCCAATAAGAGCATCGGGGCATGGGAAAAGACTTCAAGCAACATTATCAGCTGGAGTTCTAAAGTCTTGACCCAATTATTAATATCTTTGTTTCACATTTCTACTTACCTGAATTACTTTTTGTATAGGTAGCCCAAAAGCTCTATCCGGGGTTTGGTTTCTTGTAGAGGTTCCAAAATGGTGGGTTGGGTAACAAGTCAAAGCGAGATATTTTAGTAATGTTCGAATGCTTCGATTGATTAATGAAGTTAATAGTTCTATATGACTTTCTCGATGTTCTATATGAAGTTAATAGTTCAAAGCGAGATATTTTAGTAATGTTCGAATGCTTGATTGTGTGGTGGCTTTGGAGGGTTTAAGCTTATTTTATTTGATAATTAAACTCATTTTAGTTATATTATCGGCTAAACTAACCCAAACATCCTAACTTATCGACTTATTATCCTAATCTAATCCAATCACTAAACAAAAGTGCATGAGCTTATTCATAATAAATTACAACGTGATTTTTGAAAATATGCTTAAACCCTGTATACGTGTCTAGATTAGACCAGTTTCACCCACCCACACATTTGTTGCCTTAGCTTTAGGTTCATTCAAATATCGAACTATACTGAATGGTGAATGATGTGTATGCTTCTACTAGATACTAATATATGGCCGGATGGTATAATGCGGATCTGGAAGAAGCATAGTGTTGAAACCATTGCACTTAGAAGAGACACGTTTAGTGTAAGGGTGTTTCCTAATGTCGACCATGCTTTCATTGTTGCACTTGTCGTCATCCTCGACCAATCGAAGATAAACAAGAATAACACTTAATCAACTCGAAAAAGCTTGTTTGTGTGTTGAAATTATATCACTTATTATACAAAATGGTACTTTTAGTGGTAAGTGGTGTATACTTTTACCTTTCTTGTTAAAAAGCATGTTTATACTCGCGACATATTAATAACTAATTTTATGTTGTGGGCTAAAAATGTAATGTTCTGAGTCAAGTTATATATTTTACATGTTCTTTTTGCAATTACCTTTGGTGATTTGTCGAGTGCACCCATACGAATGTGAAAAAGAAGCATTTATACAGTTTTGAAAATGGCTAACCCGTGGCCCGATGTGATTCACTTATTCAAAAACTTGACTCAAAGACAATCTATTTGGAACATTGTTAGGCGGATAGTCCTAGCGACTCTTGTTTATTTATATGGCGAGAGCGAAATGTGATTCTTTGAACACAAGTAGAGAACCAAGGAATGCCTTACTGCCGATGTATCGATGAGATACTAAATTTCTTAGTCTAAAAATTAAGATTCCTATTACTTGTTAGTACTCATAAAGTGGAGAAAGTATGGAAACTACCAAATTCGCCCATCGACCCATCCATGATGCTTTTGGAGTCCTTAGTTTTGCTTAATTGGTGTCCCTCGATTAGTTACATCTTGGTTACTCTTACTTTGGTGTGTTTATTGGTACTTCTAAACTCGTAGATAGATTGGGGTACAAGAGTGTATCTGGGTCTAGGATGTCATACCGTGGCTTTGTCTCGAGGTTTTACATGTAATTACCATGTGCGATCAGTATTTTATCTCTAATGTTCATGTGATATAAAGTTTTAGAGGTACCGTCCCTTAACCCAAAAAGGAGACCACACTAGCATGAAACAGTTGTGAAGCTTTATTGCAAGTTGTACCAAACCGTATCTCCTACTTGAAACCAACATATGGTAAATCGTAGAAGTGCAAGAAGCACGTTTCATTGCTCAATTCATTGTTGCGATCGTCCACAAAAGCGAAGTTGTTCACTTTCCTAATGATATTGATTCAAAGTTATCGTATAAACATGTTGGATATGCCATGTAACATCATGCAAGTTTGATCAACTGAATAATGTAACAATTTAATTAGAGATGAATGATGAATGTTGGGAAGATGAATGATTTGGGTAGATGATGAAGAGGATGAAAGATGAAGGGTAAAACATAAATGTGTTATAAAAATATAAATGTGTATGGACTAAAATACCCTCGACTACAAAACAAAAATCGAGTTTGAGCTTGGTCGAGGACCAATCTGGCGTTTAATGGCTCTTGTTTGGACCGTGGCGATGATTATGCGGTTTCGTCCCATCGCGATCCTCCGATACAAGTTTAGGGACCAACGGTGTATTTTAGTCTAATTATAAAGTAAAGAAAAAATTACACGTTTGGTCCCTGTGGTTTGCTCAAATTTCATGTTTAGTCCTTAAGTCTTTTTAATTACACCAGAGATACCTATTTTTGAAACCGTGCATTAATTTAGTCCCTATTTTGGATGCACCGTTAGTTTCTCCGTGAAGTGTTTGCACTGTTAGTCCTTCCGTTAATAATTTTTGCACCGTTAGTCCTACTTTTTCAAATAATAGTTTTCGCTAGTTAGTCCTCCATTAATAATACTTTTCACCTGTTTTTTTACGTTTTTTTCCGTTTTAATCCGTTTTCATTCTGTTTTTTATCCGTTTTCCCATTTTTTTTACGTTTTCATCTGTTTTTTAGGTTTTTATCCATTTCGTTTGTTTTTATATGTTTTCGTCCGTTATCTTACGTTTTTGTCAGTTTGTTTCCGTTTTTTATCCGTTTTCGACAGTTTTTATTTTACGTTTTTATCTCTTTTCGTTCGTTTTTATCCGTTTCGTCCATTTTTTACGTTTTATCCGTTTCATTCGTTTTTTATTCGTTTCATACGTTTTTACGTTTTATATGTTTTCGTCCTTTTTTATTTTATGTTTTTATCATTGTTATCCGTTTCGTCCTTTTTTCCGTTTCACCCATTTTACCTATTTATCTGCTTTTTATCCATTTCGACCGTTTACATCCGTTTTATCCGTTTCGTTCATTTTATCCGTTTCGCCCATTTTTACGTTTTATCCGTTTTCATTCGTTTTTATCCACTTCCTTGCGTTTTCGTTTTATATATTTTCATCCCTTTTTCGTTTTATCTGTTTTATCCGTTTCGTCCGTTTTGTTCGTTTTCTCCCTTTTACGTTTTGTCGGTTTTATCCATTTTCATTCGTTTTTATCCGTTTTTATGTTTTCATCCATTTTTACGTTTTTATCCGTTTTAAATCTGTTTTATATGTTTCGCCCATTTTTTCGTTTATCTGTTTCGTTCGTTTTATATGTTTCGTCCATTTTTTATGTTTTATCTGTTTTATCGTTTTAAATCTGTTTTTATCCGGATTTTTCCGTTTTGCGGTTATTATCGGAAAAAGTGTAAAAATTAGGCAAAACTACCTAAACCGCCGAAGCATAAAAATGACAAAAACGTAAAAAGGCGAAACCACCTAAAAGCGGACGGCGTATAAAAACGAAAAACAAAGAATGGCGGCGTGTAAAAGCAGACACAAAATGATGAAACATATAAAATGAGCGAACACGAAAAAAGCGAGCGAAAAGCGTGAAAAGCGATTTAAACATATAAAACAAGCGGCGGATAAAAGCGTTAAAAAGCGAAAAGCATAAAAAGCAGAGAAAACCAATGAGCGGATAAAAGCGTAAAAAGCGGAAAACGGATAAAAACAAGCAACGGATAAAGGCAGACAAAACGTAAAAAGCGATGAAAGCGTAAAAATGGCGGCGGTTAAAAAGCGAAAAAGATAAAACAAATAAAAGCGTAAAAGCAGGATGAAAAGCGTAAAAATAATGGGCGGCGGATAAAAGCGAATGAGCGGATAAAAGCGTAAAAAGCGGACAAAATGTATAAAAATTGCTAAAAGCGGATAAAAGCGGACAAAATCGGTAACGGATAAAAACGCGAGCAGCGGATAAAAGCGGTCAAAAGCGTAAAAACCTACAGCAGAGATAAAACCGGCGAAAGCAGATAAAAGCGTTTGAAAAAGCGGATCAAAGCGAATGAAAGCGGATAAAAGCGAACAAAACGTAAAAGCTATTATTGCGGAAGACTAACTGGCGAAAACTATTATTTGGAAAAATAGGATTAACGGTGCAAAAATTATTAACAGAGGGACTAACGGTGCAAACACTTAATATATAAACTAACGGTCCGTCCAAAATAAAGACTAACTGAGTGCAATGTTTCAAAAATAAGTATATCTGATGTAATTAAAACGACTTTAAACATGAAATCTGAACAAATCATAGGTGACCAAACATATAATTTTTTCTAAAGTAAAAAACATAAAGCAAAGAATAGCAAGTCAACTATCCAATTACCAAACCTTTTAAATTATGAAATGAAACGTGTGAATTCGATTATATTAACATGGATTATTTTATTTATTTATTTATTTATTTTCTTTATATGAACGGTCAAATGATGCCCTAATTTCATGCGCCGCTCTTGTTATATTTACCTCTTTCGTACCCAACTTATAGATCTCATACATAAAGACACAGTCACTCACTCCCTCAACCGCTGTCTCCATATCCCATCTAAAAATTCAGGTTGCAAACTCATATTTTATCTTTTTTGATTCAATACTTATGATATGTGAATCTCATATTAATTTAGTTTCATAGATTTTAAACTTGGTAAACCTATTTTTTTATGTTACTATGGAACAACTTATCTGACTACTTGTAATATTTACTTGCTTTGTTTAAGTTGTCATCCGAAGTTATGATTTTAGTTTTTTTCACTACCTGAGATATGTGAATCCCATATATTTTATACTTGCTATGTCTTTGTTTTTTTATGCTTGTATCATATTTTTGTACTATGGAATAAGTTATGTGATGCTAGTAATTTTTTATTTACTCTTTATTAAGTTGTCATAAAAAATTATGGGGCTAGCTCATTGCTTCGGGTTTTAGGGGGTTTCAGTTTTCAATTATACGTGTAGAAAAAATCACCCCAGTTACTTGCTAATCTATATGCTTGATCTCGTCAAAGTATGTCAATCTGCATGTTTGGATTTTTATTTGTTTGTATGTTGTCTCAACTTCCTTCAGATAAATGTGCTACTTGGATCACTTGATTTAATTTCTATCATTATTAAATTTTCAACAGATAATGGTGGTTCAACGTTTTAAGATCCAATGGAATGAGATTAAATTACAATCAGCCGCTGTTACTATTAGACATCTATATGAACACAGGTCTTATGGGAGTCTTGATTGCCATTTAAGTACCCTCGGTCTTATGTGGATTCAACTTATCAAGAGTCTTGATGTTTCTAGTGGGCTAAACTACTTTCATAATATCGGGGCCTATGTGAAAGAGATAGGTGCCACCAAACAGTAAGTAATTAACTACACTTTACTTCAACAATTATTCATATACGTAAAGTAATTAACTACACGTTTGATATTTCTTATCAACTCTCTCGAGTTTTATTTATCAACATAAACTATGTTGAATTTGCACTAAATATCAAGGTTGAAGAAATCGCGAATCGGTAATTAGGCGGTGGATCCCCTTGTAGCTTGTAATCGGTTTAGGCACTATTAATTGCATTGACATTTTTGGCAATTTTTGGGTATTTCTAGTGAATTTTAGGTATTTTTGGCAAGTTTTGGGTATTTGTAAGCACCCGTAAAATCAACATGTCATTAACAAATGTAATTGCAAATCAATGCCAATTTTGGTACAATAATTTTTTTTTTATGAATAACTATCTAGCAAACTTAACACGAACTAATTCCAGAAACGGCAAGTGTGCCCCGAATCATTTTGACTCGACCAAATTTACCACTTCTCATACAAATATTTATTTATTTATTTGTTTTTTTTTTTTTTTTTCCTTTTGGAATTGTCTAACCAAACCAAACTCACCTTATATTAGTTTGGGCTTGGCCTGTTCTTTTTAATCCAAACGCACCCTATGAACTAATCTTTGGGCCAAGTTCACCTCACTAGCCCTGACACTCGGTGTTTTTTTTGTTTTGTTTCTTTGTTGCTAAGTACACAAAAGCGTAAACACTCAATTTGTGCTATAAAACTCACGACACAAACATGCTCAAATGACCCTTTTCTTTTACTTCATTTGCGTGAAAGACCAACCAAAAGGGACACAAACACAAACCCGCATTGGCCACCCTATCTTTGGTTACAAATTGGCCCATTCGTATAAAATATATCTAATGTAACCCAAAAAGAAGGATGCTTAACTAGTTTATATACCGTTTTTTTAAACAGAATTATGGCGGTGGCGTTGAACAATCTCGAATGGGGGTTGAATATAGATTTTCACATCGTAGCGATGTGATGAATAAGACGAGAAGGATTGTAGGAATAAACACAGAAACGGAATTTACTGAGAGAAATGGTAAACATTACTTCACTCTTACACTCGTAAATTGGGATGTTAAGGGCTTGGTGTGCCAAATGGTACAAGATAACTTGTATATTCTTGGAATGGGTGCGGGGGATCATATTCATATTTGATGATTTTGGTAAAAGGGCAAAAAAATTGGGCTTTAAAGGTAACTACAATAGCTTAACTAGAGGCTTGGACTCCAACATCTACACTATAAATTACCAAAGTTTTCGATGTCAGTTGAATTCCTTATAGGAGAAATGTCCGCCGCTAAAAACCTCAACGATCTTGACACTTGTAAATGGAGAAAAGCATGTTTACACTAATCATGACTTTAGGGAGGCCGAAATAAAATTGTATCAACTTTCTATCGAACGTCACAACTTACCAAGAACCAAGCACAACACGGGCCCATGGATAAGCGATGTGATCCTCTGTAATAATTATGTTTATTTTTATTATTATTATTATTTTTTTTCTTTTGGGCTTGTCTAACCAAACCAAACTCACCTTATATTAGTTCAGGCTCGTTCTTTTTAATCCAAACGCACCCTATGAACTAATCTTTGGGCCAAGTTCACCTCACTATCCTACAATACTTAGTGTTATTTTTTTTGTTTCTTTGCTACTCGGTACACAAAAAGCAAACACACTCAAATTTGTGTTATAAAACTCACATGACACACACACAAACCCATATTGGCAAACCTAGTAAATAAACTAATCCCTAAAACTACTTTGACCTTCCTTTAACCCTTAAACCTATCATGTAATATGTCTCATTAACTACTAAATGACTTGACTACTCTTGACCATGCGCCCAAATTCAGTTGATTCTAAGCATGCTCAATCATTCCAAATCTCCTTTCTCTTTATTTTGAATCCTAGGGTATTTGCTAGTAAAATAGTGGGAACATGTTTCCTTTGGCTATATAAGCCCTCACTCTCAACCTTACTTCTCACATTTTCAAGCAACTCTCACATTCTCAAACTCTCACAAAACTCACTCTAGCACACTCACTTTTGTTCACTATCAAGCTACAAGGAAGAAAAGAAGAATTTTTGGGTTAACTAAGGTTAAAGAGGATTGCATTGGGTTGTTTAACTAAGGGATACGTTTTGGGAAAACCAACAAGTTCTAATCGTTATTCTTGGGTCTCGTCTCTTGTTTATACGTGTTCATCTCCACCCTTGTGGTGTTGTAAGTTTCCTCTCACCTCGTATCATACGTAACAAGTTTTAGAATCAAACGTAAGCTTTTCATATAGATAAGCGCGACATGTCATAAACTTATATATGTTAACACATCCTTATCGTTATATGGTTTTGAGTTACTTGGATCGGTTAGGTTGTGTGTGTGTGTGTGTATATATATATATATATATATATATATATAACAATATTAAGTATGAACCTTATATCTAATTAAACTATTAAGTCATATATATATATATATATATATATATATATATATATATATATATATATATATATATATATATATATATATATAGAATATTTGATAAATGAAATATGTGACAACTCGTATTTTGAGTCATCTTTCAAAACATTATTCATGCTTCATTATTTCATCATTTATCGTAAACTAGGTTTACACAGATCAAATCAGCGTAACCTTAATGGTTTAGGCGTGAATTCATGATCATATCATCAAGGCATTTCATAGAGACTAAATTTAGTCTACATTTCATTAGCATCATTGTTATCATATTAGTTCATGCATGGTTTTGCATTTTACATTAAGCGTATAATTTTCATATTAAATAAGCGTTATCGCGTAATTAATTATTTTGAACAATTGATCAATTACTTCCAAAAATTATCTCGATATATTTTTATACTCATATTAAGTTTATAAAATAATATTATGAGTTTACCCAGTGTTTTAAATTTATTTTGTATATAAATTGTTATATTTATATAATTACTGACGGTTTTTAAATCTTCTGCGATAGTTATTATTTCACTCAAATTTTGCAAGAAATGTATTTTTATAATTTTATGACTTGATATGTTTTATTTTGACCCGTGAAAGTTACTTTTATCTAACGCTACCTAAATACTCAAATGTGTATACAATTTAACACTTAACTTCATTTAACTTTACAAAACATTATACTTAAACATATTATATATATATATATATATATATATATATATAGTGTAAGGTTATTTTGAACCATAAAAGGTCGAAGCTGCGAGAACCGATCTCGACCATTAAATATTTGATCAATGGATGAAAACACTTGTGGCATTTTCGTAATAAACTAGAAGATTAGTAGCTATTCTAAAAAGGCGGGAGGGCATTATTGGTATTTCGTACCTAAATTATCATTAAACCGTCCCTTATTATTTCATTTAAACTACCCTATTTTCATGGATCTCACCCACAAACAAACCCTAGCCATCACTTTACGACCTCCATCCACAAATTCGATCTAGAACTAGATTCAACCATGTAAAATTGTTTTCGAGTTGAAAATAAAGTCATGAAAACAACACCATAGTGTCAATCTCTTCAATTGAAACAACATCATCATCACATCCATTACCTCTAAATCACGATATGACGATCGACGAAGAACATTGTATTATTCTTGATCTAGTAATATTAGATTTTCAACCTCTCTTATTAATTCCTAAAGTGTACGCGGTCTCTCATTGGTGGTTCTCAAAGTTCTTGGGAAAACCAAACCGATATTACGACCACGTGATCTCCATCTGAATAACTGCTTTTTTTTGTAATCAATTTTTATTCTTTACGAGTGTTGATAGTTGTCAAAGAAGCACAAAGAATCACAAGGTAATACTTGTTTATGCATTTTTATATATCGGGTTCTTGATATTGAAAGTAGTTAAAGAAACCATTTTCTTGAGTCGGGTTCTTGCATTTTTAATTTATGTGTGCATATCTCGAAATTTTATGTGCATATGTGTTTAGGGATGTACTAATTTGATTCGAGGTTGTTTGTGTTTAGATCGATATAAGGGTGTTTGTGTAATCCGTTTACGGTTATGGATGAAAATCGATATAAGGGTGTTTGTGTAATCCGTTTCATTTAGATCGACATACATGTGCCATTTGTAGATTTCTGGTGTGCTTTCGACGAATTTTTGTTACAAGCGCATATGTGTTATGTGTTAGGATAGTTGTTTGATTTCGAAAGAAAAAGTATTTATATATTTCGATGAAAGTAAATGGTGTGCTTAGTACGTTTTGATACAAACACATGATCATAAATGATAATACATGTGACTAGCGCTTGCAAAACGAAATGAGCTTACGAAATGAGGTCGGGATAATGTCTTGTTTGATAAATAAATGGAATGGATTGAGATTATTATGTAATCTCTTTTGCTTTCATTGTCATTTATTTGTTGTTTTTATATACTAACCAAGGTGGATCGTTGATATTGGGTATCAAGTAACCATGTGCATAAATGAAAGAAACATGTTAAACATACAGGTGTGTTTACAGTAGTGTCTTACTAGGAAACTTTTTATAGTAATGTTATTAAGACGATTGGGAACCAATAAAGAGTTCAAATGTGAGCAGGAGATTACTAATAGAGTAGACTCAACATCGGCGTGGTCACCTCCTTATGTTGTTGATGTGACACTACACGTCTATATGTTTGCTTACCCTGCCGTATGTTGTTGATGTGACACTACACGTCTATAATGATAAATTGATTGATTTAGCAATTTTTTTTTGATATTGTAGAGTGATGTGTTGGTACACTAAAAGTAGTTTTTTCCCAAGCAATTTATATCCTTCAGGGGTGTTTGTTTTAAGCTGCTAGGTGGTCAAAATCATGTTTTCACCCATTTGACTTATCAAGTCAAAGTTCTTTTATCAATTATGGGTTAGTGGGAAATGATTTCACAAGATTTGTACAAGTTTGGATAAAAACCAAAATCTGTTTTTAGTCTTTACAAATTGCATGGATCGATGAGATGTCTTCGCGATCTTGGCCCTTTTTCTCAGTCTAAATGATGTCCAAATTGTGCTAATCTTATTTTTATTAAGCCTTTGTATACCCAACTCACCTTAGTTTCAGTTTTGAGCATTCAAGTTATCCTTAGCATAGTTAAAATTGAAGTTAAAAAACTGTCTTTGGCAATTTCTTTTAGTTCTATACCAGCAACAGTTGTACCCAAAACAGCTGATAAGAGCTTATTTTTAAGCTGTTATCAACCTCTTATTGGCTCATTTTTATTCAATCATGTGCTAACTTTAATTGTGCAGTCTGTCTCTGGCCTGGAAGCTCATCTCCTAGCTTAAGATAAGCTCAAAACAGACACCCTTACTGTGTTTTGGGTCTGCTTCAGTAAAACAGTAAACCAGCAGCACAAGTGCATTTTCTTCTTCTCTTTTTAGCTTATCAGTAGAAGAACCTAGCTTATTTAGTGGAGTTATGAGTTTTGTTAGCTTATATTAGGTACCTAGGCTTTAACTTATTAGATTCTCCTTTAGAGCTTATTAGGATTAGTTTAGCACTTATCTCCATTTAGTGATTTGCATATGTGTCGGTGAATTTGATGTTTTCCGTGCATATGTGTTTTTATAGTTTTCGGAGTTTTAAATGTATTGAAAGTGCACTTGTGTCATTTATATGATATAGACAATGATTGTGCATTTGTATTATGTTAGTTGTTATGATTGAAAAATTCGTCTCCTAGTTGTTTAGATTTTTCATATATGTTTGCTAGTTGTTTATTATATAAATAACAATTTTTATGTTTTAAATTATTAAATATGTTTGATAAAGATGAGGATAATGACCAATATAGGAAGTGCACACGTGTCTTGAAACATATACCTTCTAAAGATAATTTGATTGTGATCTGGGATGTAAAGGCAGCATGTCTTGCGTTGACGAATCGAATACATGTACATACAAAGATCACGAGAGTCTCTTATTGCGTTAATTATTATTAGTGCACACATGTATAATCGATATATTGTACTTGCATTTTTTAGACATATGTATAATGTTTATGTTATTGAATTTCGGTTTTGAATATTAAAGAATTATGCAGCTAAAACATATGTGCAATTATCTTCTTAAGTTAAAACATCGCACCATACTTTTAAAAACATAAATCTTGAAAAAAACTATTTAAAAATTTAAGTGGTTTAAGCGATTGAGCACTACATTCTGAAGAAAAACACATATTAAAAAAACACGTATGTGGCGACTTATATGATAAAAACACATACGCAATTTTACTTTTTGAAATCATGAAAAAAAAAAAAAAAAAAAAAAAAAAAAAAAAAAAAAAAAAATCCTAAAATTTAGGAACTAAAAACGTTTTTATTAAAAAATCAAAAAAAATAAAAATGTACTTTTACTATTATGCCTTTTGAATTAAATAATTAAATTAAATATCAAAAAAATCGATTGGTTGATCTTTGGTTACCATGAGTTCTCGACCTTTTGATTACGAAAAGAACCTTCCCTATATATATATATATATATATATATATATATAAAAGAAATAGTAACTTGCTCGTCGTCGCTACTGAGGGTGAGTCGTCAAATAATTGCAAAATATCTCTACTCAAGTATATAGTATTATACTAATTAACTTAACATATTCACTTCATTTAGTCACAAGTAAAAGATCAAAATCATTTTCTTTCTCTCATCTCTTGAGAACCGCCAACCATAAGGAAGAAGAAGGAGATCAAATATTTTCTCTAATCAAGTTTTCATACTCTAGTATCACTCTTGTTAAGGTTTTGCAATATAAACCTTGGGTGATTAGGAAAAATCCTTTGTTCTCATAAACCTCATCAAGTTACTAGTAAGCATTCATAATTCATCATAATATTTCATATTCATTGTTATGGTCATTTCATTTTATTTGAGAAAACATGCAAGTCTCATGAGGTTTAAACCACTTTTTCATTGATTTTAAGAGTTATGTATATATAAGTCATCCTATAATTACTCCTTGTTATGAATCACTCTTGGTGATGCCTAGGAACCCATGACACCCTAAGAAGGTGTATGGTAGGATTAGAATAACCGGAGTTGTTTTGAATGGGTTAGAATAGGTTTGGTAGAAAAACTCATTTTGACAAGTTTGCAAAGGGTCTGTCCTTATTTTAAAAATCTGAAAAATCCGACGGTGGGTAAAAATTTTTGGCCTAGATATTTAGAAAATACACTTTAAAAGAAAGCGTGGTGCTTGAGCGGATTAAACGGAGCTATAACGAAAAGTTATGAATTTTTCAAGTTAAGCGGAAAACTATAATTTTAAAATTTCAAAGATGTATTGTTTATTTTGTGCAGTCAAAAATGAAACTTATGTGTTATAAATTATGTCGACTTGTCAAATATATGTTAGTATACTTTGATACAAAGATAAGGACCTTTAAAAGCGTGAAAGCGGTTTGTAACGATTAAATTATATACGTTTTCACAAAGTTGCCGTAGTTTTTATTATATAAGAAAAACTATATTATTTCTAATAGACAAGTATTACGGCAAAACTAGAGACCATGTTGAAGGTTGTTTTTAACATTGATGTAGAACTTTTTATAAAGTGATGTCTTCTAATAAAAGTAAGTTCGCCAAGTATATTTTCCAAAATGTCCGACCGTTTGTTTAGCGGAGTTGTAATGAATTAATTATGGTCACTCAAACTTGGCCGAAAACCATCTTTAAACTATACTTTAGACTAAAGTACCATACTTAACCTATATTTTTCTTTGTGATCGAGACCTCTAGGAAGGAAACTTAAACACTAAAACTTTGAGATAATGATCGAGCTTCTTAAAACCGTTGAGTTCGTTTCCTAACGCCGGCGTGCACCATTTTACGACTAGCTTTTAGAGGCCGTTTAGTCACTTTCATGGAAATTTCAACGACATTATTTTACGACGAAAAGTTGTAATCTCTTAATAAATCACTAAATGATTATCGTCGGATATCATTTCAACATAAATACATGTAAGGTAATTTAAAAATGGTCAAGACGCTAAAAGATTATTTTTCGACGAAAAGCATTATTTTCAAAAATTCATAAGTGGTATAAATATCATCCGAATTGCATGCATAACATTACATCATAACTTATTACATATCATATAATTCATTATAGGTCAGTTTCGAGATTCACGCTACATTTCAGTGTACTCACTTTTGTCATCGCATCAATTCATCAAGTGAGTTTTCATAACCCTGTTGTATACATTTATACTTATTTTCAAACTTACGGGGGAGAATACTGTGATAACCCGTACTTTCAGGTCATTTCTCGACACAATTTATGCCTCACTATTTCAACATTTATCGTAAACTTGGTTTACTTGTTTCAAATTCGCGTAACCTTTAAGGTTTAGCGGCGAATTCATGATCATAACATCACGAACATTTCATATGGACTAAGATTAGTCTACATTTCATTGACATCATTTGCATCATTTGCATCACGTTAGTTCATTCACGACATTTCATTTCACATTTATCGCGTAATTTTTATATTAAATAAACGTTATCGCGTGAGTAATTATTTTGTATATTTAATCCGTTACTTTCAAAAATGATCCCGACACATTTTTATACTTACATTTAGTTTATAAAAACTATATTTTGAGATTTCCTAGTGTTTTGAATTTATTTGGTACATAAATCGTTAAAGTTAAATTATTACGGCGTTTTCTTAAAAATTTTACGATAATTATTTTATCACCCAAATTTCACAAGGAATGTATTTTTACAATTTTTATTATCTCATTACATTCTATTGTGACCTATTAAAAACTTACTTGTACCAAAAATCTACCATTTACCTTTTTACTTATACATTTTTCTACATTCTCAATTATTACACAAACAATTATACAAGTTTAAAAAAAAAATAAAAATAAAAAATATATAAATATCTACATTCCTCCCCCCTTGGCCGACCTAGGGGGAAGGGCTTGCATTTAATGATGTATGGTTTTTCTTGATTGCTTTGAAATTCACTCAACTACAAAGTCTTACTACATTATTTTTTTTTCTCATTCATTTCACATTTCACCAAGTATTAGTAAAATCATTTTCTCTCTTTTTTGGGTCCTTCTTCAACCGGCCATCAAGAAATCAAAGGGATCAAGATTTTTTTTATCAAATCCAAGTGTTTATCAATCTAGTTTATACTCTTTATAAGGTTTTGAAATAAAAACCAAGAGTATTTAAGTTTAACCTTGTTACTTGCACCTCATCATATTCACTTGTAAGCATGTTTCTTTCATTTTCATGTTTCCTTTTTCATTTCATATGTATCTTTTCATTTTTGGAGCAACATGCAAGACATATGTGATTTATACCATTTTACATGATTTTAGAGTATATATATATATATTTGGTCATCCTATAAATATCCCCTTGGTATTCTTTGGTCTTGATGATGTCTAGGAACCCATGACACCCTAAGAAGGTGTATGGTAGGATTAGATTAGTTTTGGAGTTGATTTGAAGGGATTAGAATAGGTTTTGTCCGAGAAAAACTATTTTCGATAACTATAAAATAGGTTCTGTCCTTGTTTCGATTTTCGGAAAAACCGACGGTGGCACGACCTTTTGGCCTTGATATTTAGAAAATATACTTTAAAAGCGAATCCGTGGCCGTTTGAGCGGATAAAAGCGGAGTTATAACGAAAAGTTATGGATTTTACAAGTTTGACGTACGAAATTTATATTTTCGAAATTTCAACATACTATATTTTTCTTGTACGAGTCAAAATGAGCCTTAAGCTTCACAAATTATTTCGACTTATCAAAATATATTAGTTTACTTCGATCGAAGCTAAGGACGTATTATCGTGAAAGCGGATTTGAAGCGACAAAGATATGCACGTTTTCATAAAGTTGCCGTAACTATTATTTTATGAAAACTATATTATTTTTACGTTACAAGTGTTACATTATTTATAACGTCCATGTTGATTTGCTTTTAACGAGGTTGTGAAACTTTTGGAGCAATTGTCTTCTAGTAAAATCAAGTTCACCGGCCATATTTTTCAAAGCGACAAGGAGTTATCTTTAGCTCGTGAGAGTATTGTTACATTTGGCGGATGGGGGTCGCTTAACTACTCGGGTTAGTGAGTTGAGGAGTTTGATTGCTAGCTTGACTACTCGGGTTCGTGATCTTCGTGATCGGGCCATGAGCACCATGAGGTGCCTTATGTAGACTTTTGTCATGTATAGTTTTGACCATTATTATCCTAGTCACAAGGTGTGTGGACGTAGTTTAAAGAACTTGTTGTCTTTTGATTGTTGTACAAACAAATATATCAAGTATTGACTCTACTATGTAGGAATGGTTTTATTATGTATGATATCGGTCCATGTAGGCGAAATTTTCATGTATATTATCCACGTGTGTTGTGATTATATTTGTGATATTTCGTTATTGTTCCGTTGTGATTCCATTTATCTTTATGCATGTTGTGGTTGTGGATATATTTGTATGATGGTTGTTTCTACTTACGAGTTCTCATGATTGTTTCATCTTGTGATTTTGAAGAGTTATGGCATCAAGAAAGCTACAGTTGAAATGACCCAAGCAAACAATTCAAAAGTTGGTGAATGATAGCATTGCTAATGCTTTAAGAGTTGAAAGGAAGCGATGGGCTGCTGCTGCTTCTTTGAGGGCGCTGTGCTTCTTTGAAGCCGCTAGGCTAGCTCTTGCATTGGAAATGCCGGAGGATCCGGAGTTAAGAAATGTTCGTACAAAGATTTCAAAAGTGGTGAACCCACCAAGTTTAGAGGGATCAAGGAGCTACTGACCATGGTGCGATGGTTTGAAAAGTTGGAATCCGTGTTTTTGCTTTGTAACTGTCCGGATGATAGTAAGGTCAAATTTGCTACAAGTACTTTACTCGATGGAGCATTATCGTGGTGGAATTCTTATGCTCAACCGATTGGGATGGAGAATGCTTTCAAGCTTACTTGGGAGCAATTTAAGGGTTTGGTGACTAAGAAGTTTTGTCCTCGAACGGAAGTGAAAAAGTTGGAGACGGAGTTCTATGAATTAGTAACAATTGGGTACGATATTGACACTTACATTCGTAGATTCCAGGAATTGGCCGCGTTATGCCCGTCCATGGTTTCTGATAATGAGAAGTTGCTAGAGGCTTTCATCGGGGGACTTCCCGAAGTGATTCAAGGAGATGTGACTTCGTTTGATCCACAAACAATTGAGGAAGCTATTCGAGTGACACAGAAGTTAATGGCACAAGTGGTGAAGAGAGGTAAATACACCAACACCAACCGAAACAACAACAACAACCCCAACAACCGCTTCAATAACAACAATAACCGATCCAACTACAACAACAACAATAGCAACAACAACAAGCGGAAATGGGACAACACTAGGGTAGAAATGCTACTCAACAACCACCCAAGAGGCAAGAGGTTGCTAAGGTTTATGTTGCGGGTCAAAAGGAAGGAAAAGGGTATTCGGGGTTTTTAGAAGTGTAATAGGTGTTTGAGTCATCACAATCCGGTCGATGTCCCGATCCATGTGAAAATTGCAAGAAAGTTGGTCACCGAACTAGGGATTGCAAGTCGCCACAAGTTACATGTTTTGGTTATGGGAACGTGGACACTACAAGTGCGAATGTAAGAAGGAAGGAATCAAGCAAATCCGAATCAAGGAGGTACGGCACAAGGAAGGGTTTACGTCATAGGAGGCGGAGAAGATAGGGAGGACCCGAATGTCATCACGAGTACGTTCCTTCTCAATAATCGTTACGCTTCAGTTTTATTTGATTCGGGTGCCGATAAAAGTTTTGTGTCCAATGCATTTGCACCTTTGCTCAACATTAAACCAACCACCTTAGACATATCATACATTGTCGAATTAGCTAATGGTAACTTAGTTAGCACCAACACCATTGTCCGCGGTTGCACATTCAATTTTCTTAATCATCCCTTCAACATAGACCTCATGCCCGTAGAGCTTGGTAGTTTTGACGTCGTCATCGGCATGGATTGGTTATCTAAGCATCGTGCAAAGATCATTTGTGATGAGAAAGTTGTTCATCTTCCTTATAACGGCGAAACTTTGATTATTCGTGGGGAACGAAGTGGAACTAGACTTAGTATCATATCGTGCATCAAAACGGAAAAGTACATTAAGAAAGGTTGTCTTGCTTTCTTAGCCCATGTAACCAGAGAAAAGTCGGAGGAGAAGCGACTTGAAGATGTACCTATTGTCCGTGAATTTTCTCAAGTCTTTCCGAAGATTTACTGGGACTTCCACCGCACGCCAAGTAGAATTTCAAATTGACTTAGTTCCGAGTCGCACTAATTGCATGAGCACCTTACCGTCTAGCACCATCCGAAATGCAAGAGTTGTCTAATCAATTGCAAGAGCTTCTAGACAAAGGATTCATTAGGCCGAGTTCCTCGCCTTGGGAGCACCGGTCTTGTTTGTGAAGAAGAAAGATGGATCCTTCCGAATGTGCATAGATTATCGAGAGTTGAACAAGTTAACGGTGAAGAATCGTTACCCACTCCCGAATTGATGACTTGTTCGATCGGTTGCAAGGTTCTAGTATTTATTCCAAGATTGATCTCGGTCGGGTTATCATCGACCGAGTTCGGAAGAGGATATTCAAAGCAGCGTTTAGAACACGTTACGGTCATTACGAGTTTCAAGTGATGCCGTTTGGATTGACTAATGCACCTGCGGTATTCATGGATCTCATGAATAGAGTTTGTAAACCGTATTTGGACAAGTTTGTGATAGTGTTCATCGACGACATATTGATTTACTCAAAGAGCAAAGAAGAGCACGAAGAGCATTTAAGGACGATTTTAAGGCTACTCAAGAATGAGAAGTTGTATGCCAAGTTTTCGAAGTGTGATTTTTGGAACCACAAAGTGCAATTTCTTGGTCATGTCATTGATAGTCAAGGACTACAAGTTGATCCCGCAAAGATTGAAGCCGTGAAAGATTGGGCTACTCCAACGAATCCTACAGAAATTCGACAATTTCTAGGACTAGCCGGGTATTACCGAAGGTTCATCGAAGGTTTTTCAAAGATAGCGAGACCTTTGACCAAGTTGACACAGAAAAACAAGAAGTACGAGTGGGGAAAGAAACAAGAAGTCGCTTTTCGGTTGTTGAAGCAAAAGCTTTGCGGTCGCCAATTTTGGCACTACCGAAGGAATTGAGAACTTTGTTGTATATTGCGACGCTTCGCATAAAGGACTTGGGGCTGTTTTAATGCAAAATGAGAAGGTGATAGCGTATGCTTCTCGACAACTTAAGACTCATGAGAAGAATTACACCACTCATGATCTCGAGTTAGGAGCCGTAGTTTTGCACTCAAGATTTGGAGACACTACCTCTACGGTACAAAGTGCACAAGTGTTTCTTGACCACAAGAGTTTGCAATATATTCTTGATCAAAGGAGCTTAATATGAGGCAACGTCGTTGGTTGGAGTTACTCAGCGACTATGATTGTGAAATCAAGTATCACCCGGGAAAAGCCAATGTTGTGGCTGATGCTCTTAGTCGGAAAGAGAGGCCTAAACCTTTAAGAGTTCGATCATTGGGAATGACGATTATTTCTCCTTTACCATCGAAAATCCACGAAGCACAAGTCGAGGCACTTAAGGAGGAAAACCGACCAAGTGAAAAGCTTTATGGTATGCCCGAAAGCGCAAATGGTTTTGTAAAGAGAGCAGATGGAGTATTATGTTTCAAGGATAGAATGTGGGTTCCATTGTATGGCGGAATACGAGAATTGATTATGCATGAGTCGCATAAGTCAAAGTATTCTATTCATCCAGGATCGGATAAGATGTATCAAGATCTTAAGAAGCTTTATTGGTGGCGAACATGAAAGCGGAAATTGCCACGTCGTTAGCAAATGCCTTACCGCTCTAAGGTAAAAGTCGAATACCGAAGCCGTCGGGATTACTCCAACAACGGAAATTCCTCAATGGAAATGGGAACGCATTACGATGGACTTTGTTACGAAACTTCCTAAGACATCGGAGGTTACGACGCTATTTGGGTAATTGTTGATCGCCTTACCAAATCAGCCCATTTCATACCAATTAGAGACTTATTCCATGGAGCAACTCACTAGACTTTATGTCAAGGAAATAGTCTCGAGGCACGGAGCACCAATTTCTATCATTTCCGCAGAGATAGTCGATTCACTTCAAACTTCGGAATTCATTGCAAGATTCATTCGGAACCAGATTAGAGATGAGCACGAGATATCACCCACAAACCGACGGTCAAAGTGAAAGGACAATTCAAACATTAGAAGATATCTTTGAGGGCATGTGTAATTGATTTTGGAAATGGTTGGGCTAACCATTTGCCATTGATTGAATTCTCGTACAACAATAGTTATCACACCGGTATAAAGATGGCACCATTTGAGGCACTCTATGGTCGAAAGTGCCGATCACCGTTTGTTGGGCGAGGTAGGAGACGACAACTTCTCGGTCGAGAAATGGTACGGAAACCACCGAAAAGATAGTTCAAATTCGTGATAGACTCGAGCGCCAGAGTCGGCGAGAAAAGTTATGCGGATGTTAGGCGTAAAGCATTGGAATTTCAAGTGGGTGACAAAGTTATGTTGAAAGTATCGCCTTGGAAAGGCGTGGTACGATTTGGAAAGCGTGGAAAGTTGAACCCGAGGTACATTGGACCATTCAAGATTTTGAGCAGAGTTGGTCCGGTAGCTTATCGACTTGATCTTCCACCAGAACTTAGTCATGTGCACAACACGTTTCACGTTTCAAACTTGAAGAAATGTCTATCGGACGAATCGCTCGTTATTCCATTGGACGAAGTTCAACTTGACGACAAACTCAATTTTGTGGAGGAACCTGTAGAAATTATGGACCGCGAGGTCAAGCGGTGAAAGCAGTCGTATTCCTATCGTGAAAGTTCGTTGGAATTCTCGAAGAGGTCCCGAGTTTACTTGGGAGCAGGAAGACCGGATCGACGCAAGTATCCTCATCTTTTCACCGACACCGTTAGACCTAATAACGATTGAATTCGTGGACTGAATTCCTTTTGGATGGGCGAATGTGACAACCCGTACTTTCGGTCATTTCTCGACACAATTTATGCCTCACTATTTCAACATTTATCGTAAACTTGGTTTACGTGTTCCAAATCGCGTAACCTTAAAGGTTTAGCGGCGAATTCATGATCATAACATCACGAACATTTCATATGGACTAAGATTAGTCTACATTTCATTCACATCATTTGCATCATATTAGTTCATTCATGACATTTCATTTCACATTTAACGCGTAATTTTTATATTAAATAAGCGTTATCGCGTGAGTTATTATTTTGAATATTTAATCCGTTACTTTCAAAAATGATCCCGATGTATTTTATACTTACATTTAGTTTATAAAACTATATTTTGAGTTTTCCTAGTGTTTTAAATTTATTTGGTACATAAATCGTTAAAGTTATATTATTACGACACGTTTTCTTAAAAATTATCGATAATTATTTTATCACTCAAATTTCACAAGGAATGTATTTTTACAATTTTATTATCTCATTACATTCTATTTTGACCTATTAAAAACTTACTTGTACCAAAAATCTACCATTTACCTTTTACTTTACATTTTCTACCAATTACTTACACTTTTTAAATATACATTTTATATAAAGTTATACATTTAAAAAAAAAAAAAAATAAAATATCTATCATTCCTCCCCTTGGCGACCAAGGGGGGGTTCATTAAATGATGTATGGTTTTCTTGATTGTTAATAAATTTTACTTATACATAAAGTCTTACTACACTTCATTTATCTCATTCACTTCACACATTTCACCAAGTGTTAGTAAAATTTTTTCTCTCTCTTTTTGGGTCCTTCTTCAACGGTTCTACATCAAGAAATCAAAGGGATCAAAATTTTTTTTCTAGTTCAAGTGTTTTATACAATCTAGTTTATACTCTTTATAAGGTTTTGAAATAAAAACCAAGAGTATTTAGGTTTAACCTTGTTACTTGCACCTCATCATATTCACTTGTAAGCATGTTTCTTTCATTTTCATGTTTCCTTTTCATTTCATATGTATCTTTTCATTTTGGAGCAACATGCAAGACATATGTGATTTATACCATTTTACATGATTTTAGAGTTATATATATATATTTGGTCATCCTATAATTATCCCTTGGTATTCTTTGGTCTTGATGGTGATTAGGAACCCATGACACCCTAAGAAGGTGTATGGTAGGATTAGATTAGCTTTGGAGTTGATTTGAAGGGATTAGAATAGGTTTTGTCCGAGAAAAACTATTTTCGATAAGTATAAAATGTGTTCTGTCCTTGTTTGATTTCTGGAAAAACCGACAGTGAGGCACGACCTTTTGGCCTTGATATTTAGAAAATATACTTTAAAAGCGAATCCGTGGCCGCTTGAGCGGATAAAAGCGGAGTTATAACGAAGAAGTTATGGATTTTACAAGTTTTGACGAAATATATAGTTTTCGAAATTTCACATACTGTTTTTTTTTGTCCGAGTCAAAAATGAGCCTTAAGCTTCACAAATTATTTCGACTTATCAAAAATATATTAGTTTACTTTGATACGAAGCTAAGGACGTATTATCGTGAAAGCGGTTTGAAAGCGACAAAGATATGCACGTTTTCATAAAATTGCCGTAACTATTATTTTACGAAAAACTATATTATTTTTACGATACAAGTGTTACATTAGTATAACGACCATGTTTGAGGCTGTTTTTAACCATGATGTGAAACTTTTGAAGCGAATTGTCTTCTAGTAAAATCAAGTTCACCGAGCATATTTTTCAAAACGACAAGCCGTTTGTATAGCGGAGTTGTAGTAAATTAATTACGGATGTTCAAACTTGGCGAAACTCACTTTTTGCATAACAATTAGCCAAAATCACTATCTTTAACCCTTATTATCTTTATGTTCGAGACCTTTTGGACGAAAACTCTGAATCGAAACTTCTAGATATCGATACAAACTTTCCAAAACCGTCGAGTTCGTTCTCTAACGATCGGCGTACACCATTTTACGACTAGTTTTCCAAAGCCATTTTGTTAATTTCAAGAAAATTCCGACGACATTGTTTTGACGAAAAAGTGATAATTTCACCATAAATCATTATAAAACCATTGTAGGATGACATTTTGACGTAAAACTTGTAAAGTGATTTTGATTGGTCAAGGCGTCAAAAGAGTATTTTTCGACGAAAAGTATTATTTTCAAAACTCATGAATGGTATAAATAACATACGAAATGCATGCATAACATTACATTGCAACTCATGACATATCATATCATTCGTAATAGGTCCGGTTGACGCATCACATTATACCTCGGTGTACTCACTTTTGTCATCATTCGGTTTACCAAGTGAGTTTTCATAGCCCGTCGCATGCTTTTAATTATTTTCAAACCTACGGGGAGAATACATTGCACAACATTTTTATTACGATACCAAGTACATTAAATTCATTACATTGCTTAAGTTACCGTATTTGCCAATTGAAAGTCCCCATTTCCATTACGAACATGAA
Organism: Chrysanthemum lavandulifolium; assembly: GCA_022545495.1. Taxonomy (NCBI): domain Eukaryota; kingdom Viridiplantae; phylum Streptophyta; class Magnoliopsida; order Asterales; family Asteraceae; genus Chrysanthemum; species Chrysanthemum lavandulifolium. The sequence goes on from CM040240.1 coordinate 190,018,614, forward strand.
CCGTTAATCTTTGAGCGAGGATGAGTGGATAGATCTATCGAGGTGGCGCCTCCATCCGGGTTGGTGAATCCCAACTAGTCATACGGATGCATTTCATTTTATAACATTACGGAGTTGTCGGCAAACACTCTGCGAGGGCATACATTATGAATTGTCTAGTTTCGGTGTCATGGACTTATTGCAATTGTAACATTTTACGTGACTTGATTGTCATGCACGATCTATACTTGTGTAGTCGTATAAAACATTTACATAAACCTATGATTTCTCACCAACATTATTGTTGACCTTTTAGCAATGTATTTTCGAATGGCGAGGCATTATCATCATGACATGGTTTAGGGACCTACATTTTGAGTCATGGCGTCGACTTACATTATTGTACATTATGGTACTTTATTTCAAAAACATCGTTTGGATTTGTAACATAATTGTATTTCCGCAAACTTTGTAAACCTTTTGGGACCGATGTTGTACTCGAATGTTTTATGAAATATCCAACGATGTGTTTTTAAGCGACACTTTAGGTCGTTCAATATAACTGTGATTGTGGTGCTATGACGATCAATCCCGAGAATTCCATTCGGCGCAAAAGCAGTAAATTGGGGTGTGATGATTGGTACGAGCTACGATTATAGAGAACTAGGTTGCATCATTGACCCTAGACTATAGCTACATTATCATAGCATCTCATCATTTCATCATAGTACATATTCACTTTTCATGCGGATTCACTTACACTTTATTCGAGATTATTTACTTTTATTTCACATCGGTTGTCACAGACATGTCTTCAGATTCACATCCCATCACCATATCATCGGACTCTAGCTCGGATGATGTTCCAGCTAACCCCATCATGGATGATGTTTCATCACACTCCACCGAGATCGTATCTTCCATTGGCTCTACTCCGGCCTTTCCACTATCATGGTGACATCGAGACCGAACCCTTCGAGGAGGCGGTCGCACCCACTCCACATGTTAGCCCCGCTCCTTACGGATGCACCCACCATCACCACTACTAGCACCATCATCACCATCTTCATCATATTTTCTTAGGGATCCTTTGCCTCGACGGACTTGCCGCCAAAAAGCGTGCTCGTTTGATATCCCTACACCACCATCTATCGAGCCCGAGCCACCGCTAGGTTCGAGTTAGGAGAGAGTTCTAGGGGCGGTTGCACGACGACCTTCTACCGAGGCATTAGGGCCCGTATTGATGCTCGGCAGATCCAGTTGATAGTTTGTCGCGGCGGTTGGAGGAGGCTGTCGGTAGATAGGATTGAGCCCATTCTTTGAGGAGGTCGAGGGTTTAGTGTTAGGCGGGGTTTCGATTGACTTATCTCATCGAGTATTCAGCATAGGCGGATAGAGGATAGAGAGCATATAGATGAGTTGAGGCGGGAGATGCCGAGTTGTTTGTGAGCCGAGATGACTCGAGATGAGTTCTGAGTCGAGCGCGGGAGTTATCTTTAGCTCGTGAGAGTATTGTTACATTGCGGTCGATTGGAGAGTTGAGGAGTTTGATTGCTAGCTTGACTACTCGGGTTCGCGATCTTGAGGATAGGCGGTGAGCACCATGAGGTGCCTTATGTAGACTTTGTCATGTATAGTTTTGACCATTATTATCCTAGTCACAAGGTGTGTGGCGTAGTTTAAAGAACTTGTTGTCTTTTGATTGTTGTACAAACAAATATATCAAGTATTGACTCTACTATGTAGGAATGGTTTTATTATGTATGATATCGGTCCATGTAGGCGAAATTTTCATGTATATTATCCACGTGTGTTGTGATTATATTTGTGATATTTCGTTATTGTTCCGTTGTGATTCCATTTATCTTTATGCATGTTGTGGTTGTGGATATATTTGTATGATGGTTGTTTCTACTTACGAGTTCTCATGATTGTTTCATCTTGTGATTTTGAAGAGTTATGGCACCGAAGAAAGCTACAGTTGAAATGACCCAAGCAGCAATTCAAAAGTTGGTGAATGATAGCATTGCTAATGCTTTAAGAGTTGAAAGGAAGCGTGGGCTGCTGCTTCTTCTTTGAGGCCGCTGATTCTTCTTTGAAGCCGCTAGGCTAGGCTCTCTGCTCTTGGAAATGCCGGAGGATCCGGAGTTAAGAAATGTTCGTACAAGGATTTCAAAAGTGGTGAACCCACCAAGTTTAGAGGTCCGAGGAGCTACTGACAATGGTTCGATGGTTTGAAAAGTTGGAATCCGTGTTTTTGCTTTATGCTTGTCCGGATGATAGTAAGGTCAAATTTGCTACGAGCACATTACTCGATGGAGCATTATCGTGGTGGAATTCTTATGCTCAACCGATTGGAATGGAGAATGCTTTCAAGCTTACTTGGGAGCAATTTAAGGGTTTGGTGACTAAGTTTTGTCCTCGCACGGAAATCAAAAAGTTGGAGACGGAGTTCTATGAATTAGTAACCATTGGGTGCGATATTGACACTTACATTCGGAGATTCCAAGAATTGGCGCGTTATGCCCGTCCATGGTTTCTGATAATGAGAAGTTGCTAGAGGCTTTCATCGGGGGACTTCCCGAGGTGATTCAAGGAGATGTGACTTCGTTTGATCCACAAACAATTGAGGAAGCTATTCGAGTGACTCAGAAGTTGATGGCACAAGTGGTGAAGAGAGGTAAATACACCAACACCAACCGAAACAACAACAACAACCCCAACAACCGCTTCAATAACAACAATAACCGATCCAACTACAACAACAACAATAGCAACAACAACAAGCGCAAGTGGGACAACACAAGGGGTAGAAATGCTACTCAACAACCACCCAAGAGGCAAGAGGTTGCTAAGGTTTATGTTGCGGGTCAAAAGGAAGGAAAAGGGTATTCGGGGGTTTTGCCGAAGTGTAATAGGTGTTTGAGTCATCACAATCCGGTCGATGTCACGATCCATGTGAAAATTGCAAGAAAGTTGGTCACCGAACTATGGATTGCAAGTCGCCACAAGTTACATGTTTTGGTTGCGGGGCGTGGACACTACAAGTCGAATGTAAGAAGGGAAGGAATCAAGCAAATCCGAATCAAGGAGGTGCGGCACAAGGAAGGGTTTACGTCATAGGAGGCGGAGAAGATAGGGAGGACCCGAATGTCATCACAGGTGCGTTCCTTCTCAATAATCGTTACGCTTGAGTTTTATTTGATTCGGTGCCGATAAAAGTTTTGTGTCCAATGCATTTGCACCTTTGCTCAACATTAAACCAACCACCTTAGACATATCATACATTGTCGAATTAGCTAATGGTAACTTAGTTAGCACCAACACCATTGTCATGGTTGCACATTCAATTTTCTTAATCATCCCTTCAACATAGACCTCATGCCGTAGAACTTGGTAGTTTTGGCGTCGTCATCGGCATGGATTGGTTATCTAAGCATCGTGCAAAGATCATTTGTGATGAGAAAGTTGTTCATCTTCCTTATAACGGCGAAACTTTGATTATTCGTGGGGAGCAGTGGAACTAGACTTAGTATCATATCGTGCATCAAAGCGGAGAAGTACATAAAGAAAGGTTGTCTTGCTTTCTTAGCCCATGTAACCGAGAAAAGTCGGAGGAGAAGCGACTTGAAGATGTACCTATTGTCCGTGAATTTTTCAAGTCTTTCCGAAGATTTACGGGACTTCCACCGCACGTCAAGTAGAATTTCAAATTGACTTAGTTCCGGGCTGCACCGATTGCGAGCACCGTACCGTCTAGCACCATCCGAAATGCAAGAGTTGTCTAATCAATTGCAAGAGCTTCTAGACAAAGGATTCATTAGGCGAGTTCCTCGCCTTGGGAGCACCGGTCTTGTTTGTGAAGAAGAAAGATGGATCCTTTCGAATGTGCATAGATTATCGAGAGTTGAACAAGTTAACGGTGAAGAATCGTTACCCACTCCCGAATTGATGATTTGTTCGATCGGTTGCAAGGTTCTAGTATTTACTCCAAGATTGATCTCGGTCGGGTTATCATCGACCGAGTTCGGAAGAGGATATTCAAAGCAGCGTTTAGAACACGTTACGGTCATTACGAGTTTCAAGTGATGCCGTTTGGATTGACTAATGCACTGCGGTATTCATGGATCTCATGAATAGAGTTTGTAAACCGTATTTGGACAAGTTTGTGATAGTGTTCATCGACGACATATTGATTTACTCAAAGAGCAAAGAAGAGCACGAAGAGCATTTAAGGACGATTTTAAGGCTACTCAAGAATGAGAAGTTGTATGCCAAATTTTGAAGTGTGATTTTGGAACCACAAAGTGCAATTTCTTGGTCATGTCATTGATAGTCAAGGACTACAAGTTGATCCATAAAGATTGAAGCCGTGAAAGATTGGGCTACTCCAACGAATCCTCTGAAATTCGACAATTTCTAGGACTAGCGGGTATTACCGAAGGTTCATGAAGGTTTTTCAAAGATAGCAAGACCTTTGACCAAGTTGACACAGAAAAACAAGAAATGCAGTGGGGAAAGAAACAAGAAGCTGCTTTTCAGTTGTTGAAGCAAAAGCTTTGCAGTGCGCCAATTTTGGCACTACCCGAAGGAATTGAGAACTTTGTTGTATATTGCGACGCTTCGCATAAAGGACTTGGGGCTGTTTTAATGCAAAATGAGAAGGTGATAGCGTATGCTTCTCGACAACTTAAGACTCATGAGAAGAATTACACCACTCATGATCTCGAGTTAGGAGCCGTAGTTTTTGCACTCAAGATTTGGAGACACTACCTCTACGGTACAAAGTGCAGTGTTCTTGACCACAAGAGTTTGCAATATATTCTTGATCGAAGGAGCTTAATATGAGGCAGCGTCGTTGGTTGGAGTTACTCAGCGACTATGATTGTGAAATCAAGTATCACCCGGGAAAAGCCAATGTTGTGGCTGATGCTCTTAGTCGGAAAGAGAGGCCTAAACCTTTAAGAGTTCGATCATTGGGAATGACGATTATTTCTCCTTTACCATCGAAAATCCACGAAGCACAAGTCGAGGCACTTAAGGAGGAAAACCGACCAAGTGAAAAGCTTTATGGTATGCCCGAAAGCGCAAATGGTTTTGTAAAGAGAGCAGATGGAGTATTATGTTTCAAGGATAGAATGTGGGTTCCATTGTATGGCGGAATACGAGAATTGATTATGCATGAGTCGCATAAGTCAAAGTATTCTATTCATCGAGGATCGGATAAGATGTATCAAGATCTTAAGAAGCTTTATTGGTGGCGAACATGAAAGCGGAGATTGCCACGTCGTTAGCAAATGCCTTACACGCTCTAAGGTAAAAGTCGAATACCGAAGCCGTCGGGATTACTCCAACAACCGGAAATTCCTCAATGGAAATGGGAACGCATTACGATGGACTTTGTTACGAAACTTCCTAAGACATCGGGAGGTTACGACGCTATTTGGGTAATTGTTGATCGCCTTACCAAGTCAGCCCATTTCATACCAATTAGAGAGACTTATTCCATGGAGCAACTCACTAGACTTTATGTCAAGGAAATAGTCTCGAGGCACGGCGCACCAATTTCTATCATTTCAAGCGAGATAGTCGATTCACTTCAAACTTCGGAATTCATTGCAAGATTCATTCGAACCAGATTAGAGATGAGCACTGACATATCACCCACAAACCGACGGTCAAAGTGAAAGGACAATTCAAACATTAGAAGATATCTTTGAGAGCATGTGTAATTGATTTTGGAAATGGTTGGGCTAACCATTTGCCATTGATTGAATTCTCGTACAACAATAGTTATCATACCGGTATAAAGATGGCACCATTTGAGGCACTCTATGGTCGAAAGTGCCGATCACCGTTTGTTGGGCGAGGTAGGAGGCGACAACTTCTTGGTCCGAGAAATGGTGCGGAAACCACGGAAAAGATAGTTCAAATTCGTGATAGACTCAGAACTGCCAGGAGTCGACAGAAAAGTTATGCGGATGTTAGACGCAAAGCATTGGAATTTCAAGTGGGTGACAAAGTTATGTTGAAAGTATCGCCTTGGAAAGGCGTGGTACGATTTGGAAAGCGTGGAAAGTTGAACCCGAGATACATTGGACCATTCAAGATTTTGAGCAGAGTTGGTCCGGTAGCTTATCGACTTGATCTTCCACCAGAACTTAGTCATGTGCACAACACGTTTCACGTTTCAAACTTGAAGAAATGTCTATCGGACGAATCGCTCGTTATTCCATTGGACGAAGTTCAACTTGACGACAAACTCAATTTTGTGGAGGAACCTGTAGAAATTATGGACCGCGAGGTCAAGCAGTTGAAACAGAGTCGTATTCCTATCGTGAAAGTTCGTTGGAATTCTCGAAGAGGTCCTGAGTTTACTTGGGAACGGGAAGACCGGATCGACGCAAGTATCCTCATCTTTTCACCGACACCGTTAGACCTAACAACGATTGAATTCAGGGACTGAATTCCTTTTTGGATGGGCGAATGTGACAACCCGTACTTTCCGGTCATTTCTCGACACAATTTATGCCTCACTATTTCAACATTTATCGTAAACTTGGTTTACGTGTTCCAAATTCGCGTAACCTTAAAGGTTTAGCGGCGAATTCATGATCATAACATCACGAACATTTCATATGGACTAAGATTAGTCTACATTTCATTCACATCATTTGCATCATATTAGTTCATTCATGACATTTCATTTCACATTTAACGCGTAATTTTTATATTAAATAAGCGTTATCGCGTGAGTTATTATTTTGAATATTTAATCCGTTACTTTCAAAATGATCCCGATGTATTTTATACTTACATTTAGTTTATAAAAACTATATTTTGAGTTTTCCTAGTGTTTTAAATTTATTTGGTACATAAATCGTTAAAGTTATATTATTACGACGTTTTCTTAAAATTATCGATAATTATTTTATCACTCAAATTTCACAAGGAATGTATTTTTACAATTTTATTATCTCATTACATTCTATTTTGACCTATTAAAACTTACTTGTACCAAAAATCTACCATTTACCTTTACTTTACATTTTTCTACAATTTACTCACATTTTTTAAATATTTATACAATTATACATATTTTAAAAAAAAAAAAAAAAAATAAAATATCTACATTCCTCCCCTTGGCCGACCAAGGGGAGGGTTTGTCATAAATGATGTATGGTTTTTTTGATTGTTAATAAATTTACTTATACAAAGTCTTACTACATTTCATTTCATCTCATTCATTTCACATTTTTCCAAGTGTTAGTAAAATTTGTTTCTCTCTCTTTTGGGTCTTCTTCAACCGGTTCTACATCAAGAAATCAAAGGGATCAAAATTTTTTTTCTAGTTCAAGTGTTTTATACAATCTAGTTAATACTCTTTATAAGGTTTTGAAATAAAAACCAAGAGTATTTAGGTTTAACCTTGTTACTTGCACCTCATCATATTCACTTGTAAGCATGTTTCTTTCATTTTCATGTTTCCTTTTCATTTCATATGTATCTTTTCATTTTGGAGCAACATGCAAGACATATGTGATTTATACCATTTTACATGATTTTAGAGTTATATATATATATATTTGGTCATCCTATAATTATCCCTTGGTATTCTTTGGTCTTGATGGTGATTAGGAACCCATGACACCCTAAGAAGGTGTATGGTAGGATTAGATTAGCTTTGGAGTTGATTTGAAGGGATTAGAATAGGTTTTGTCCGAGAAAAACTATTTTCGATAAGTATAAAATGTGTTCTGTCCTTGTTTCGATTTTCTGGAAAAACCGACAGTAGGCACGACTTTTGGCCTTGATATTTAGAAAATATACTTTAAAAGCGAATCCGTGGCCGCTTGAGCGGATAAAAGCGGAGTTATAACGAAGAAGTTATGGATTTTACAAGTTTGACGACGAAATATATAATTTTCGAAATTCGACATACTATATTTTTTTTGTCCGAGTCAAAATGAGCCTTAAGCTTCACAAATTATTTCGACTTATCAAAAATATATTAGTATACTTTGATACGAAGCTAAGGACGTATTATCGTGAAAGCGGTTTGAAACGACAATATGCACGTTTTCATAAAATTGCCGTAACTATTATTTTACGAAAAACTATATTATTTTACGATACAAGTGTTACATTATTTATAACGACCATGTTTGAGGCTGTTTTAACCATGATGTGAAACTTTTGAAACGAATTGTCTTCTAGTAAAATCAAGTTCACCGAGCATATTTTTCAAAGCGACAAGCCGTTTGTATAGCGGAGTTGTAGTAAATTAATTACGGATGTTCAAACTTGGCGAAACTCACTTTTTGCATAACAATTAGCCAAAATCACTATCTTTAACCCTTATTATCTTTATGTTCGAGACCTTTTGACGAAAACTCTGAACTGAAACTTCTAGATATCGATACAAACTTTCCAAAACCGTCGAGTTCGTTCTCTAACGATCGACGTACACCATTTTACGACTAGTTTTGAGCCATTTTGTTAATTTCAAGAAAATTCCGACGACATTGTTTTGACGAAAAGTGATAATTTCACCATAAATCATTATAAAACCATTGTAGGATGACATTTTGGCGTAAAAACTTGTAAAGTGATTTTGATTGGTCAAGGCGTCAAAAGAGTATTTTTCGACGAAAAGTATTATTTTCAAAACTCGCAAATGGTATAAATAACATACGAAATGCATGCATAACATTACATTGCAACTCATGACATATCATATCATTCGTAATAGGTCCGGTTGACGCATCACATTATACCTCGGTGTACTCACTTTTGTCATCATTCCGGTTTACCAAGTGAGTTTTCATAGCCCGTCGCATGCTTTTAATTATTTTCAAACCTACGGGGAGAATACATTGCACAACATTTTATTACGATACCAAGTACATTAAATTCATTACATTGCTTAAGTTACCGTATTTGCCAATTGAAAGTCCCCATTCCCATTACGAACATGAACCGTTAATCTTTGAAGCGAGGATGAGTGGATAGATCTATCGAGGTGGCGCCTCCATCCGGGTTGGTGAATCCCAACTAGTCATACGGATGCATTTCATTTTATAACATTACGGAGTTGTCGGCAAACACTCTGCAGGGCATACATTATGAATTGTCTAGTTTCGTGTCATGGACTTATTGCAATTGTAACATTTTACGTGACTTGATTGTCATGCGATCTATACTTGTGTAGTCGTATAAAACATTTACATAAACCTATGATTTCTCACCAACATTATTGTTGACCTTTTTAGCAATGTATTTTCGTGTGGCGAGGCATTATCATCATGACATGGTTTAGGGACCTACATTTTGAGTCATGGCGTCGACTTACATTATTGTACATTATGGTACTTTATTTCAAAAACATCGTTTGGATTTGTAACATAATTGTATTTCCATAAACTTTGTAAACCTTTTGGGACCGATGTTGTACTCGAATGTTTTTATGAAATATCCAACGATGTGTTTTTAAACGACACTTTAGGTCGTTCAATATAACTGTGATTGTGGTGCTATGATGATCAATCCCGAGAATTCCATTCATTGCGCAAAGCAGTAAATTGGGGTGTGACATTTTAAACGACACTTTAGGTCGCTCAATATAACTCGTGATTGTGATGCTATGACAATAATCCTCGAAATTCCATTCACCGCAAAACAGTAATTTGGGGTGTGATGATTGGCATCGAGCTTGATTATAGAGAACTAGGTTGCATCATTGACCCTAGACTATAACTATATTATCATAGTATCTCTTCATTTCATCATGAGTGCATATTCACTTTACATGGATTCATATACATTTTATTCGAGTTATTTACTTTTATTTTACATCGGTTGTCACAGAGATGTCTTCAGATTCCGACCCTATCCCTATATCATCTGACACGAACATGGAGGATGTCTCATCCGACACCAACATGGACGATGCCTTATCACACACTGTAGTTGTATCTTCTATTGGCTCTACTTCAGATTTACCACTTATAGTGACTGACACCGATACCGAACCCTTTGAGGAGGACGAAGTCGCACCTACCCCACCTGTTAGCCCTACACATGGCCCGATTCATCCACCATCACCACTATTATCATCATCATCTTCATCATACTATCTTAGGGAGCCTATACCTACATTGGACTTGCCGCTCAAAAAGCGTGCACGTTTTGACATCCCTGCATCACCCTCTACAGAGGCCGAACCACCTGTTAGGTTCGAAATAGGTGAGAGCTCAAAGGCTGCTGCTGCTAGACAGCCTTCCACTGAGACATTAGGGGCACGTATAGATAGCCAACAGGTTCAGATTGATAGGATGTTAGGACAGTTGGAGGAACTGTCATTGGAGCGATTGGAGACCATTGAGGAGGAGGTTGAAGGCCTCGTGATAGGTAGAGTTTCAATTGATTTGGCTCACCAGGGTTTAGAATCTAGACAGTTAGAGAACAGGGGGCATATTGTTGAGTTGAGGCAGGAGATGCCTGAGTTATATGACCGAGCCGAGATGGCACAGGACGAACTTCAGCGTCAGGCACAGGAGTTGGCATTAGCTCGTGAGAGCATTGCTACCGCACAGGATCAAATTAGCGAGTTGAGGGATTTGATTGCGAGCTTGACTACACAGGTCCGAGATCTCCAGAATCGAGCTGGCGGAGCACCAGGAGGTGCCTAGTGTAGACTTTTATCATGTATAGTTTTTCTTACTGTTATCCTAGTCACAAGGTGTGTGACATAGTTTAAAGAACTTGTTGTCTTTTGGTTGTTGTACAAACAAAAATATCAATTATTGACTCTACTATGTAGGAATGGTTTTACTATTTATGATATCGGTCCATGTAGGCCAAAATTTTCATGTATATTATCCACGTGTGTTGTGATTTTATTTGTGATATTTCGTGGTTGTTCCGTTGTGATCTCATTTATATTATGCATGTTGTGGTTGTGGATATATATGTGTAATGTTTGTTTCTACTTACGAGTTCTCATAATTGTTTCATCTTATGGTTTTGAAGAGTAATGGCGCCAAAGAAAACCACACCTGGATTGACTCAAGTTGCTATTCAAGTATGTGAACGATAGCATAGCCAATGCCTTAAGGGTCGAAAGAGCATCGGTGGCCTTCTGTCACTTGAGGTGCATGACAATCACGAGGCCGCTAGACTGCTTCTTGCATCTTTGGTATTGCGAGGAGGGTCGGAGTTAAGAAGTCGTTCAGATAAGGATTTCAAAAGTGGAGATCCCACTAAGTTCAAGGGATGAAGGGGCAACCGCCATGGTTAGATGGTTCGAGAAAATGGAATCCGTGTTTTGTTATGTAATTTCCGGAGGATAGCAAGGTTAAGTTTGCTACGAGTACACTACTTGGATGGGGCAATGTCGTGGTGGAATTCATATGCTCACCAATGGGAATGGAAAATGCGACAAGATCACATGGGAGCAATTCAAGAGTTTGCTAACAAGGAAGTATTGTCCGAGTACGGAGGTGAAAAGTTGGAGACCGAATTCTATGAAGACGGTAACTATTGGGTATGATATTGATGCTTACATTCGGAGGTTTCAAGAATTAGCCGCGTTATGCCCATCTATGGTTTCGGATAACGAGAAGCTACTGGAGGCTTTCATTGGGGGACTTCCCGAAGTTATTCAAGGAGACATGATTTCTTTTGATCCACAAACGATGGAGGAAGCCATTCGAGTGTCACAAAAGCTCATGGATCGAGTAGTAAAGAGAAGCAACATCACTAACACCAACCGAAACAACAACAATACCAACAACCGTTTCAATTACAACAATAACCGAAACAATTACACCAACAATAACAACAATAAACGAAAGGACAACAACAGAGGTGGAAATGCCACTCAACGACCACCTAAGAGACAAGAGGTTGCAAAGGCCTATGTTGCGGGCCCAACGGAGAAAAAGGGTACACGGGATTTTGCCTAAGTGTGAGAGGTGTTTGAGTCATCATAAGTCCGGACGTTGTCCCGAACCATGTGGGAATTGCAAGAAAGTTGGACATCAAACTAGGGATTGCAAGTTGCAGTTATGGGGACAATCGAAACAAGTAACATGTTTTGGTTGTGGAGAAAGGGACACTACAAGACCGAGTGTCAAAGGGAAGGAACCAAGAAACAAGAATCAAGGGGAATGGCACAAGGTAGAGCCTATGTCATAGGAGGTGGAGAAGCTAGGAGGACCCGAATGTTGTCACGGTACGTTCCTTATCAATAATCGTTATGCATCGGTTTTATTTGATTCGGAGCCGATAAAAGTTTTGTGTCCACTATATTTGCACCTTTACTCAATATCAAACCAACCACATTAGACACATCATACAACATTGAATTAGCTAATGGTAACTTAATTAGCACCGACACCATTGTCCGTGGTTGTACACTCAATTTTCTAAATCATCCTTCAATATAGACCTTATGCCCGTAGAACTTGGTAGTTTCGACGTCATCATTGGTATGGATTGGTTATCCGGACATCGTGCAAGAATCATTTGTGATGAAAAGTTGTTCATCTTCCTTACAACGGCGAAACTTTGATCATTCGTGGGAAAGAAGTGAAACTAGACTCAGTATTATATCATGCATCAAACGGAGAAGTACATAAAGAAAGGTTGTTTTGCTTTCTTAGCACATATAACCGAGAAGAAGTCGGAGGAGAAGCGACTTGAGAATGTACCGATTGCTCGAGAATTTCCTGAAGACTTACCAGGACTTCCACCGGCACGTCAAGTAGAATTTCATATTGACTTAGTGCCCGGAGCTGCACCAATTGCGCGAGCACCTTACCGATTAGCACCATCAGAAATGCAAGAGTTGTCTAACCAGTTGCAAGAACTTTTAGACAAAGGATTCATTAGGCCAAGTTCCTCGCCTTGGGGAGCACCGGTCTTGTTTGTGAAGAAGAAAGATGGATCCTTCAGAATGTGTATAGATTATAGAGAGCTGAACAAGTTAACGGTGAAGAACCGTTACCCACTCCCCAGAATCGACGACTTGTTCGATCAGTTACAAGGCTCTAGTATCTATTCAAAGATTGATCTAAGGTCAGGTTACCATCAACTTAGAGTGCGGGAGGAGGATATTCCGAAAACAGCGTTTAGAACATGTTATGGACATTATGAGTTTCAAGTAATGCCGTTCGGATTAACTAATGCACCTGCAGTATTCATGGATCTCATGAATAGGGTATGCAAACCGTATTTGGACAAGTTTGTTATAGTGTTTATCGACGACATATTGATTTACTCAAAGAGCAAAGAAGAGCACGAAGGGCATTTAAGAATGATTTTAGGACTACTCAAGAATGAGAAGTTGTATGCCAAATTTTCGAAGTGTGATTTTGGAATCGTAAAGTACAATTTCTTGGTCATGTCATTGATAGTCAAGGATTACAAGTAGACCCGCAAAGATTGAAGCCGTAAAAGATTGGGCTACTCCAACAACCCACTGTAAACCGACAATTTCTAGGACTTGCAGGGTATTACCGAAGATTCATGAAGGTTTTTCAAAGATAGCTAAAGCTTTGACTAAGTTGACAGAAAAACAAGAAGTATGAATGGGGAAAGAAACAAGAAGTCGCTTCATTGTTGAAACAAAAGCTTTGCGGTCGCCGATTTTGGCACTCAAGGAATTGAGAACTCTTCGTTGTATATTGCGATGCTTCACATAAAGGGCTTGGGGCTGTATTAATGCAAAACGAGAAGGTGATAGCTTATGCTTCTCGACAACTTAAGGTCCACGAGAAGAATTACACCACTCATGATCTTGAATTGGGGCGTAGTTTTGCACTCAAGATTTGGAGACACTACCTTTACGGTACAAAGTGCACAAGTGTTTACGGACCACAAGAGTTTACAATATGTTCTTGATCGAAGGAACTTATCATGAGGCAACGTCGTTGGTTGGAATTACTCAACGATTATGATTGTGAAATCAAGTATCACCAGGAAAAGCCAATGTTGTGGTCGATGCTCTTAGTCGGAAAGAAAGACCCAAACCTTTAAGAGTCGGATCATTAGGAATGACGATCAATTCACCTTACCATAAAAATACTTGAGACACAAATCGAGGCACTCAAGGAGGAAACCGATCAAGTGAAAAGCTTTATGGTATGCTGAAAATGCAAATGGCTTTGTAAAGAGAGCGGATGGAGTATTATGCTTCAAGGATAGAATGTGGGTACCATTTTATGGCGGGATACTAGAATTGATTATGCATGAGTCGCATAAGTCAAAGTATTCTATTCACCCGTGTTCGATAAGATGTATCGTGATCTCAAGAAACTTTATTGGTGGCCGAACATGAAAGCGGAAGTTGCCACGCACGTTAGCGTATGTCTTACTTGCTCTAAGGTAAAGTCGAATATTAGAAACCTTGTGATTACTCCAACAACCTGAAATTCCACAATGGAAATGAGAATTACGATGGACTTTGTCACGAAACTTCCAAAGACATCGGAGGTTACGACGCTATATGGGTAATCGTTGATCGTCTTACCAAATCACCCCATTTCATACCAATTAGAGAGACTTATTCCATGGAACAACTCACTAGACTTTATGTCAAGAAAATAGTCTCGAGGCATGGAGCACCAATTTCCATCATTTCCGGCAGAGATAGTCGATTCACTTCAAACTTCGGAAATCATTACAAGATTCATTTGGAACCAAATTAGAGATGAGCATGATATCATCCACAAACCGATGGTCAAAGTGAAAGGACAATTCAAACGTTAGAAGATATGCTTTGAGAGCATGTGATTGATTTTGGAAATGGTTGGGCTAACCATTTGCCATTGATAGAATTCTCGTACAACAATAGTTATCACACCAAGATAAAAGCGGCACCATTCAAGCACTCTATGGTCGAAAGTGTCGATCACCGCTTGTTGGGCCGAGGTTGGAGACGCACAACTCAGCGGTCCGTAAATGGTACGAAACAACATAAAAGATAGTTCAAACCGAGATAGACTCGTAATCGCCGCCGCCGGCTGAAAAGTTACGCAGATGTTAGACGCAAACCATTAGAATTTCAAGTTGGCGACAAAGTGATGTTGAAAGTATCGCCTTGGAAAGGCGTGGTATGTTTTGGAAAACGCGGGAAGTTAAACCCGAGGTACATTAGGCCATTCAAGATTTTGAGCAGAGTCGGCCCGGCCCTGTAGCTTATCGACTTGATCTACCATCAGAACTTGGTCACGTACACAACACGTTTCACGTTTCAAACCTGAAGAAATGTCTTTCGGACGAATCACTCGTTATTCCATTGGAAGAAATTCAACTCGACGATAAACTCAATTTCGTGGAGGAACCGGTGAAATCATGGACCGCGAGGTCAAGCGGTTGAAACAAAGTCGTATTCCTATCGTGAAGGTTATTTGGAATTCTCGAAGAGGTCCCGAGTTTACTTGGGAACAGGAAGACAGATCGCCTCAAATATCCTCATCTTTTCACCGACAACAACGTAGGACCCAATAAGGACCGAATTCAGTGGATGAATTCCTTTTTGATGGGCGAATGTGACAACTCGTATTTCGGGTCATCTTTCAAAACATTATTCATGCTTCATTATTTCATCATTTATCGTAAACTAGGTTTACTGAGTATCAAATTCGCGTAACCTTAATTGTTTAGCTGTGAATTCATGATCATATCATCAAGGGCATTTCATAGAGACTAAATTTAGTCTACATTTCATTAGCATCATTGTCATCATATTAGTTCATGCATGGTTTTGCATTTTACATTAAACGTATAATTTTCATATTAAATAAACGTTATCGCGTAATTAATTATTTTGAACAATTGATCCATTACTTCCAAAATTATCCCGATATATTTTTATACTCATATTAAGTTTATAAAAATAATATTATGAGTTTACCAGTGTTTTAAATTTATTTTGTATATAAATTGTTATATTTATATAATTCTGACGGTTTTCTTAAATACTACACGATAGTTATTATTTCACTCAAATTTTGCAAGAAATGTATTTTATAATTTTAATGACTTCAATATGTTTTATTTTGACCCGTGAAAAGTTATTTTTATCTAACGCTACCCTAAATACTCAAATGTGTATACAATTTAACACTTAACTTCATTTAACTTTACAAAACATTATACTTAAACATATTAAAAATATATATATATATATATATATATATATAAAAGAATGACTAACACCCCTTGTCGACACAAGGGGTGAGTCATGGGTAATTTGCAAAATATCTCTACTCAAGTATATAGTATTATACTAATTAACTTAACATATTCACTTCATTTAGTCACAAGTAAAAGATCAAAATCATTTTCTTTCTCTCATCTCTTGAGAACCGGCCAACCATAAGGAAGAAGAAGGAGATCAAATATTTTTCTCTAATCAAGTTTTTCATACTCTAGTATCACTCTTGTTAAGGTTTTGCAATATAAACCTTGGATGATTAAGAAAAATCATTTGTTCTCATAAACCTCATCAAGTTACTAGTAAGCATTCATAATTCATCATAATATTTCATATTCATTGTTATGGTCATTTCATTTTATTTGAGAAAACATGCAAGTCTCATGAGGTTTATACCACTTTTTCATTGATTTTAAGAGTTATGTATATATAAGTCATCCTATAATTACTCCTTGTTATATATCACTCTTGGTGATGCCTAGGAACCCATGACACCCTAAGAAGGTGTATGGTAGGATTAGAATAGCCGGAGTTGTTTTGAATGGGTTAGAATAGGTTTGGCGCGAGAAAAACTCATTTTGACAAGTTTGCAAAAGGGTCTGTCCTTATTTTAAAAATCTGGAAAATCCGACAGTAGGTAAAATTTTTGGCCTAGATATTTAGAAAATACACTTTAAAACGAAAACGTGGCCGCTTGAACGGATTAAAACGGAGCTATAACGAAGAAGTTATGAATTTTTCAAGTTAAGCGACGAAAACTATAATTTTCTGGAAATTTCAGCATGTATTGTTTATTTTGTACGAGTCAAAAATGAAACTTAGGTGTTATAAATTATGTCGACTTGTCAAATATATGTTAGTATACTTTGATACAAAGATAAGGACCTTTAAAACGTAGAAAACGGATTTGTAACGATTAAATTATATACGTTTTCACAAAGTTGCCGTAGTTTTATTATATAAGAAAAACTATATTATTTCTAATAGACAAGTATTACGGCAAAACTAGAGACCATGTTGAAGGTTGTTTTTAACATTGATGTAGAACTTTTTATAAAGTGATGTCTTCTAATAAAAGTAAGTTCGCCAAGTATATTTTCCAAAATGTCCGACCGTTTGTTTAGCGGAGTTGTAATGAATTAATTATGGTCACTCAAACTTGGCCGAAAACCATCTTTAAACTATACTTTGGACTAAAGTACCATACTTAACCTATATTTTTCTTTGTGATCGAGATCTCTAGGAAGGAAACTTAAACACTAAAACTTTGAGATAATGATACGAGCTTCTTAAAACCGTTGAGTTCGTTTCCTAACGCTCGACGTGCACCATTTTACGACTAGCTTTTAGAGGCCGTTTTAGTCACTTTCATGGAAATTTCAACGACATTATTTTACGACGAAAAGTTGTAATCTCTTAATAAATCACTAAATGATTATCGTCGGATATCATTTCAACATAAATACATGTAAGGTAATTTAAAAATGGTCAAGACGCTAAAAGATTATTTTTCGACGAAAAGCATTATTTTCAAAAATTCATAAGTGGTATAAATATCATCCGAATTGCATGCATAACATTACATCATAACTTATTACATATCATATAATTCATTATAGGTCAGTTTCGAGATTCACGCTACATTTCAGTGTACTCACTTTTGTCATCGCATCAATTCATCAAGTGAGTTTTCATAACCCCGTTGTATACATTTATACTTATTTTCAAACTTACGGGGGAGAATACATTGCACATTAGTTTTATTACGATGCCAAGTATATCAAATTCATTACATTGCTTAAGTTACCTCATGCCAATTGAATGTCCCCATTATATAACATGAACCGTTAATTTCATAGAAGCGAGGGTGAGTGGATAGATCTATCGAGGGTGACTCCTCCATCCGGGTTGGTGGATTCCAATTGGTTAAACGGATGCATTTCATTTAATATCATTATTTGAGTTGTTTGGCAAACACTCTGTTGGGGCGAATATCATGATCAGTCTAGTTTCGGTGTCATGGACTTATAGCAATTGTAACATTTTTATGTGGCATGATTGTCATACATGGTCTATACTTGTGTAGTCGTATAAATCATTTTCATAAACCTATGATTTCTCACCAACATTATTGTTGACCGTTTTAGCAATGTATTTTCAGGTAACTAAGACATTCGCATCATGGCACGATTAAGGACCCTCATAGAGTCGCGGCGTCGACGCGTCTCATTGTATATTATGGCATTTTCTAAACATCATTTGGCTTGTAATAACAATATTTTCCGCAAACTTTATCAACTTTGGGACCTATCTTGTAACTCGAATGTTTTAATTAAATATCAAACGATGTGTTTTAAACGACACTTTAGGTCGCTCAATATAACTGTGATTTTGATGCTATGACAATCAATCCTGTGAATTCCATTCACGCAAAACAGTAATTTGGGGTGTGACAAAATAAATGATAAAATAATAGAAAATCAATTACAAGATAATATTGTAAAGAATAAAATAAAACAATTAGAAGAAAAGTTTAAAAATAATGTTTGTGCAACCATACCAAATGCTTTTTGGAAAAGAAAACAGCATATAGTTAGTTTACCTTATATAAAAGAGTTTGATGAAAATGATATTCTTACTAAATCTAAATCTATACATATGTCTCAAGAATTAGTACAACATTGTAGAAAAGAAATACAAGATTTATTAGATAAAAATCTTATAAGACCTTCAAAGTCTCCTTGGTCTTGTTCAACCTTTTATGTAATGAATAGCGCTGAAATAGAAAGAGGAGCACCAAGATTAGTTATAAATTATAAACCATTAAATAAAGTACTAAAATGGATTAGATACCCTATTTCAAATAAAAGAGATTTATCAAAAATATTATATGATTCAAAAATATTTTCTAAATTTGACATGAAATCAGGATTTTGGCAAATTCAAATAAATGAAAAAGATAGATATAAAACAAGATTTAATGTTCCTTTTGGTCATTATGAATGGAACGTCATGCATTTTGGTTTAAAAAATGCTCCTTCAGAGTTCCAAAATATAATAAATGATATAATTATTCCTATAAGTAGTTTTGCTATAGTATATATTGATGACATTCTAATATTTTCTAAAATATAGATCAAGATTTTAAACATTTAAATATAATTTATGACCTCAGATACAAAAATGGTTTAGCAGTCTCTCCTACTAAAATAACTTTATTTCAAACTGAGATAAGATTTTTAGGTCATAATATAATCCAAGGAACTATTAAACCTATAGATAGAAGTTTTTCAAATAAATTTCCAGACGAAATAAAAGATAAAAAACAATTGCAAAGGTTTTTAGGATGTTTAAATTATATTCATGATTTCTTCAAAGATTTAGGGAGTATATGTAAACCATTATATGAAAGACTTAAGAAAAATCCTGAACCTTGGTCAGAAAAACATACCCAAGTAATTAAACATATAAAAAATAAAATAAAGGAATTACCTTGCCTAACTTTACCTAATCCAGAAGCAAGTCTTATAGTAGAAACAGATGCAAGTGATATTGGATATGGAGGTATTCTAAAACAAAAATTAAAAAACAACAATAAAGAACAATTAGTAAGATTTTTCTCAGGATCTTGGAATGATACTCAAAAGAAATATTCTATAATTAAAAAAGAAGTATTAAGTATAGTTTTAAATATTCAAAAATTTGAAGATAATTTATATATGAAACCTTTTTTTATTAAGAGTTGATTGTTCTTCAGCAAAATATATCTTAGAAAAAGATGTTAAAAATTTAATCTCAAAACAAATTTTTGCCAGATGGCAAGCTATACTCAGTAATTTTGATTTTCAAATAGAGGTTATAAAAGGAGAAGCCAATTCTCTTCCAGATTTCTTATCTAGAGAATTTTTACAGGGATGAATTCAGAAACAAGAAACCTTTTGTTCCTATACCAAAACCCCGATTATCATCTCCACCAACTCTCCCAATATCCACATCACTATCTCCATTTTCTCAAAATCAATCTCCAAGAAAAACTTTATCTCCATTTCCATCAAATCAATTATCTCCAAGAACACCATATTCTGCCTTAGCATATATACCAAATGTATCAAGTGTATCTCAAAGTCAAAACTCTTATTCATCAGTTGCCTCATCCTCAAATATGCCCAGAAATCCTAATAAACCAGATCCCAAAATAAATCCAAATCGCCAAGTTGTAAAGATTCTTGAACCAGAAGAAGAAGAAAAGTTAAATCAAAGTTTTGGTTCTCTTATCAAATATATTTTTCCAGAAAACACCCACTTTTATAACATCGATTTTCAAACAAGAGAATATTACGAAGCCATTTTACTAGAAAGTAAGTCTATCGAGTTATTCCATACTCAAGATTTTAAAATTCAAGGCCTTATCAGCAGTACTAAAGTCAAAATTCTCAAAGTTTTATCTTTAGAAGATTGGGGAAATAAACCTTATGTTAATAGAGTCTTACCTCGTTTTCTAGAATATCCAGCATATAATTACTATGATTATCAAGAAGCTTGGTCAAAAGCATTTTTCCTGAGAAATCATAGTCATACATGGTTTTTTCGATTTAATGAAGTATTCCCAAATAAATACCCAAGATGGTTCGTTAAATGGTTCAGATACATGGGAGGAATTCCAGAGATTTTCCCTCCAAAGATTCTACAAGGATATCAAAAATATAAATCAGTTTTTTCTCAAGAAAGTATCCCTCCGTTTGAATATACTTTACAGTTTATGATTATATTTAGACTTCCATGGATCATGTCATGGAATTATAAAAAACAAGATGCAGAAGGAGTTTCTCCTCCTCTTTTGGTAAGGGAATTCAGTGCAAGATGGTGGAGTGCAGTTTCAGAAGATCAAGCAGATGAAAAAGCAGTTATAAATTATTATAATAATCTTGTCAGATCACCAAGTCCAAGTCCCTCCATCTCAAACAAATCCTATACAGATGAAGATGCAATCAAAAGAATTCAAGAATGTAAATCAAAAGAAGAAATCCAAAAGATTCTAGATGAAGTTCGTAAATCGCCTACTCCAAGTGAAGAGTTATATCAAGATTCTCAAGATCCATATGAAGATGATGACTTTGAATTCCTAAGTTAAATTGTTATATTCAAGTTTTATATTTTATATCAAAATGTAACATAAACGTGTCGAGTCTTTATATTCAAGTAAAATATATTAAAGTAAGGTAAGAATCATTAATCATCCATTATCACATGAAGACTTTATAAAAGGTTTGAAGAAGGATAAGCAACGTTTATAATTGAAGAAGATGGCCGACAAACTTTTATAATTGAAGATGGTGTAGCCCCTACGTTACGTTTATAATTGAAGAAGATGGCCGACAAAATTTTATAATTGAAGATGGTGTAGCCCCTACGTTTCTTATAATTAAAGATGGTGCAACCCATTTTTGACAACTTTCAGATACCAACAAGAGACTTTATAAAAGGTATGAAAGTAGATATTCGAATAACCATCTATATTCCATTCATATATACAACTACCATCATATCTAGATTGTACTAAAGTATGTCGTTCTTCATATTGTAAATCTAAAGGTTGTGTAGGTCTAGGATAATAGTTTCTTGTTTCGGATTTGGTGTATATGTATTATATTTTATTTTATTTATTTTTAGATCAAATTGTTCTTCTAATTCGATATATTGTCTCCCTAATCATTTTATTTATAACATTTATTTTTTCATTGGATATATTTAATTTAGATAATTTGGTTTCAATTTCTCTCAATATAGAATCTTGCTTTCCTAAATTAATAGGTGTGTCCATACTATATGGAATGGTATAAATAAAGGATTTTCTTCTATTTTTATTATCCTTTCGTTGGTTTGTGATGTACTAGCTTCTTTTTATTTTCCATCCTATCTAATTGTTGTCCTATAGTATTTAGCATTTCGTTTGTATGATTATTTTGATATATTATTGTTGATAATGATTTTTTATCGTCATTATTATGTTTGGCTAAAGGTTGTCCTATATATTCTTCATTATCTCTTTTAATTATAATATCTTTACATGGAGGATGTTGACATACTATGGGATTATTTAATTTTGGATCATAATATATTTTATTAATATCATCTGTAGTTACCTCTATTTTTTCTATAAAAGGGAAATCTATTTTTTGTTCTATACTGTATAATTGTAACCATGTGAAAAAAGGAATGTTTACTTCATTATCAATAATATATGATTGCCATTCTAAATTATGTAACATTCTTTTTCTTTCGTTAAATTTTTGATAATACCATATTAATTTTTCTTTATTATAATTATTAAACATTTCATTTTTTAGAAATTTTATTTCCATTCTAAAAGGAATATTATTTATTTCTTCCATTTTAATGAATTAATCTTTTTAATTGTTCTAGTTTTTCTTTTAAACGAAGATTTTGTAAAACTAAACTTATTATCATATCTTTATGTGCCTTTTTACTAATAACATATTCTCCGGTGAATAACTCTTCTTTAAATATTTTTATTGATTTATTATTTCTTAAAATAGATTCTTGATAATATATTATTTGTTTTTTAAGTTCATATTGATACAAACTCATTTTAAGAAATAACTAATTGTGATCTTACCAATTTTATCATATCTTGATTGACTTTTAGATCTACTAGTAAATTTTTTAAACTCCATTCAATATCATATACTTGATAACCTCGATGTACTCTTAAATTCACATATTTCGCTCCTTTTTTAATCATGTCTTTAACGTGATTTATTTCTATTCTTAAAGAATTTTCTTGTTTATATAAACTTTTAGATGATTAATATTGTTTTGATTTCTAGCAATCTTTGCTTGTATCAAGTATCACTCATAATTTTCTATAATATTCTACTTGGATCTAGATGGTTGATCGCTAAAATCATCACCTATATTGTCGTCTTCATATAAAGGTGTTGGAATAGATGTATCAAAATTTACTCCTTTAAGTTTCATAGACTGAGTTCTTCTTAAATTTATATTACTATTTGTTGTGGATGGAACATACATTGAATGTCTGGCTGAGCCAAAAGTTATATCTATATTTCCATTAGAATGATCTATAATATTATTTATATGGCTATTGATTTCTAAAGGCTTAGGTTCTATAATTTCTTTAAAATTCCATGTTTGATTCCTAATAATTTCATCCCATTTAATCCTTTTAGGAACGGTTATATTAGAATTTTGAAAATTAGATTCTATAAGTAAAGTTTCATTAATTGATTTTTCTTTTTTATATTTTGGTTCTATAGTAGTGGTCATAGTTTTATAATATACTCTATATATTAAAACTAATGGGTCAGATCCCTCTTTTATTTCAATTTCTTTTAATTTTAAGTTTAAGGTTAATACATCTAATACATTTTTATCAAATAAAGATACTGTATAATCAGGATAAGCTTGAAAATATATTGGACCATTACATATATTAGATTCTCCTAAGGCTAATAAGGATTGATGAAAATTTGTTAATCTAGCATCTCTTAAAACAACACATATAGGAGCATTAATTCCTAATCTTGTCATAGGTTTTATAGCTACTTGAACCATTCCTATATGTAAAAATTTATAATTTTTTCTATGTTCATGTATAGCTTTTGAAGAAAATAATTTTATTTCTTATTGATTTTTCAATAAAGGTATAGTTTTTTCTGTAGTTTTAATAGAATAACTTTGAAACCAATCAAAAGAACCTTGTTTATATAAAGTTTTAACCTCTACTCTAGGTATATTCCAGTTATGTAAACTAGTTTCTATATTAGCTATTGATACTTCTATAGAATTTGATAGATCCTTATCATCATCAATATCAGAAGAAGTACTACCCTTCTGATTTAGTAATAGTTTTGAAATCTTATTCATAATGATTGTTTAAATTTTTGTCTGATAAATTTCAATAGAGTAAGTTTTATATTACCTGAATACATGAATCTCCGGGAACACCCCCATATCGTCGTGGTACGGCAGTCTGACTCCCAATGTTGCTGCTAATTCCAACCGACTGATCGACAGGGCTTACCAACGCAGTTATGTATTCATTTAATATACCACTTATTCTACGTTGTTTATCGGAATAATTTTTAATAGTCATAATACATAGATTCAATACCATTACCTCTTCAAAATAGAGCACTTGGCTCTGATACCAATTTGTTTGGATCGTTATTTTAAATATTAATTGTTTAAATTTAAATTGTTTTACTAATTTATAAATTTTATTAATTAAACATTTGATATAATAATAAATTAAGTTTAAGTTTTGTGATATAATAACTATAATTTGTAATATAAAACTATAATATTAAGAAATAATATTTCAATTATAATAAATGATTTTTCAACTATAATGGATAATTTAGACATAACAAGGGATTATAAAATGATACCTTTATTATTTGTTTCGAATTATTACAAGGAGATTCAGATTTTACAAGAGAGATATTCGAAATATAGAAGAACTTGGAGATATACAAATTTGAAATCTAAGGTTTTGGAACATTGAGTGGTGGATAATATAATTGATTCTTTTTCTTCATAAAATGAAGCTTGCCTTCAAACTATGAGAGTCTTCCTTATTTATACTTGAACTTCTCTGTAATATTCTTCATGATGACCAAAGTCTGGGTTACTTTCTATTATTTCGATGACTTACAAATGCGGTAATATCTTCAATCATAGATTCCTTTCAAACTTTTATAAAGTTTCTTGTTGGTATCCGAAAAGTCTACAAAAAATTATCTTCATAGGTAGGGACTACACCATCTTCAATTATAAAATTTGTCGGCGCTTATCTTCAATTATCATGCATTATCTTCAATTATAATCGTTGGTAGGGCTACACCATTCAATTATGACCATAATGGATGATAATGAATTTTTACTTTAATATATTTTACTTAAATATAAAGACTAGACACGTTTATGTTACATATTTGATATAAAATATAAAACTTGAATATAACAATTTAACTTAGGAATTCAAAGTCATCATCTTCATATGGATCTTGAGAATCTTGATATAACTCTTCACTTGGAGTAGGCGATTTACGAACTTCATCTAGAATCTTTTGGATTTCTTCTTTTGATTTACATTCTTGAATTCTTTTGATTGCATCTTCATCTGTATAGGATTTGTTTGAGATGGAGGGACTTGGACTTGGTGATCTGACAAGATTATTATAATAATTTATAACTGCTTTTTCATCTGCTTGATCTTCTGAAACTGCACTCCACCATCTTGCACTGAATTCTCTTACTAAAAGAGGAGGAGAAACTCCTTCTGCATCTTGCTTTTTATAATTCCATGACATAATCCATGGAAGTCTAAATATAATCATAAACTGTAAAGTATATTCAAACGGAGGGATACTTTCTTGAGAAAAGACTGATTTATATTTTTGATATCCTTGTAGAATCTTTGGGGGGAAAATCTCTGGAATTCCTCCCATGTATCTGAACCATTTAACGAACCATCTTGGGTATTTATTTGGGAATACTTCATTAAATCGGAAAAACCATGTATGACTATGATTTCTCAGGAAAAATGCTTTTGACCAAGCTTCTTGATAATCATAGTAATTATATGCTGGATATTCTGGAAAACGGGGTAAGACTCTATTGACATAAGGTTTATTTCCCCAGTCTTCTAAAGATAAAACTTTGAGAATTTTGACTTTAGTACTGCTGATAAGACCTTGTATTTTAAAATCTTGAGTATGGAATAACTCGATGGATTTACTTTCTAATAAAATGGCTTCGTAATATTCTCTTGTTTGAAAATCGATGTTATAAAAGTGGGTGTTTTCTGGGAAAATATATTTGATAAGAGAACCAAAACTTTGATTTAACTTTTCCTCTTCTTCTGGTTCAAGAATCTTTACAACTTGGCGATTTGGATTTATTTTGGGTTCTGGTTTATTAGGATTTTTGGGCATATTTGAGGATGAGGCGAACCGATGAATAAGAGTTTTGACTTTGAGATACACTTGATACATTTGGTATATATGCTAAGGCGAATATGGTGTTCTTGGAGATAATTGATTTGATGGAAATGGAGATAAAGTTTTCTTGGAGATTGATTTTGAGAAAATGGAGATAAGTGATGTGGATATTGGAGAGTTGATGGAGATGATAATCGGGGTTTTGGTATAGGAACAAAAGGTTTCTTGTTGTTAGAATTCATCCTCGTAAAAATTCTCTTGATAAGAAGTCGGGAGAGAATTGGCTTCTCCTTTATAACCTCAATTTGAAAATCAAAATTATCGAGGATAGCTTGCCATCGGCAAAAATTTGTTTTGAAATTAAATTTTAACATCTTTTTCTAAGATATATTTTCTTTGAAGAACAATCAACTCTTAATAAAAAGGTTTCATATATAAATCATCTTCAAATTTTGAATATTTAAAACTATACTTAATACTTCTTTTTAACTATAGAATAATTCTTTTGAGTATCATTCCAAGATCCCGAGAAAAATCTTACTAATTGTTCTTTATTATTGTTTTTAATTTTGTTTTAGAATACCTCCATATCCGATATCACTTGCATCTGTTTCTACTATAAGACTTGCTTCTGGATTAGGTATAGTTAGGCAAGGTAATTCTTTTATTTTATTTTTTATATGTTTAATTACTTGGGTATGTTTTTCTGACCATGGTTCAGGATTTTTCTTAAGTCTTTCATATAATGGTTTACATATACTTCCTAAATCTTTGAAAAAATCATGAATATAATTTAAACATCCTAAAAACTTTGCAATTGTTTTTATCTTTTATTTAAATCGGAAATTTATTTGAAAATTGTAGACTTCTATCTATGGGTTTAATAGTTCCTTGGATTATATTATGACCTAAAAATCTTATCTCTGTTTGAAATAAAGTTATTTTAGTAGGAGAAACTGCTAAACCATTTTTGTATACGAGGTCATAAAATATATTTAAATGTTTAAAATGCTGATCTATATTTTTAGAAAATATTAGAATGTCATCAATATATACTATAGCAAAACTACTTATAGGAATAATTATATCATTCATTATATTTTGGAACTCGAAGGAGCATTTTTAAACCAAAAGGCATGACATTCCATTCATAATGACCAAAAGGAACATTAAATCTGTTTTATATCTATCTTTTCATTTATTTGAATTTGCCAAAATCGATTTCATATCAAATTTAGAAAATATTTTGAATCATATAATCTTTTAATAAATCTCTTTTATTTGGAATAGGTATCTAATCCATTTTAGTACTTTATTTAATGGTTTATAATTTATAACTAATCTTGGTGCTCCTCTTTCTATTTCAGCGCTATTGATTACATAAAAGGCTGAACAAGACCAAGGAGACTTTGAAGGTCTTATAAGATTTTTATCTAATAAATTTTGTATTTCTTTTCTACAATGTTGTACTAATTCTTGAGACATATGTATAGATTTAGATTTAGTAGGAATATCTTTTCATCAAACTCCTTTATATAAGGTAAACTAACGATATGTTGTTTTCTTTTCCAAAAGCATTTGGTATAGTTGCACACACATTATTTTTAAATTTTTATTCTAATTGTTTTATTTTATTCTTTACAATATTATCTTGTAATTGAATTTCTATTCTTTTATCATTTATTTCATTTACCAAATATTCTATATGTTTCTTTTTATTTTCAATAATGTTTATTTCTTTAGTTATCATTGGTATAGCAAAGGGAAATAATATCTTTTTTCCTAAAATTTTTGTAGTTAATCCTTTTTCATTTACTTTAAATGGGTATAATTGTGTTATAAACGGTTGTCCTAAAATTAATTGGGAACCCATATTTTTAACTAGTATTAAATTTGTTTTATAAAATAATTATTATTACAAACATGAACATTTGATAATTTATATCATATTTTAATTTATCTCCGTAACTCCGAAAGATAACCTTAAATAGATGACTTTTCATAATATTTAATGGAACTAATCCTTCTTGTATACAATTTAAATCGCTCGAGAATCTATTAAAGCAATTAATGATAATTTATAATCATTATTTATTACAATATTTATTTTAATATACCACCTTTGAGTGCTAATACTTTGTATATTATTAATAGCTATATTGCTAGATGTTCTCGTATCTTTATTATTATTTATCTTTTCTTTATCTTTACTTTTTCTAATATATTCATTCTTTGTTTTATGATGACTATTTCGCTTTAACATTTTTATTTCTTCTTGTAGTTCGGAATTGTTATAGGTTTGGGTTTTCATTAAATCTTTAAATATTTTCAATAAGATTATAATCTTGTGTTTCTTCTATAGTATTGTTTTCTTTTATCTTTTCTTTTAATTTATCTAGATATATTCTTTTATTTCTTTGTCTTCTATTTTTCCATTAATTCTATTAATATTTTAATTTCTTCACTATCATTAGTTATAGCATTTATTTTATATTCACAAACACAATTACCTAAACATTCACATTCTTCTGATTCATCACTACTGCTTGATTCATTTTCTACTATATTTAAATCGTCTTCTTCATAATCAGATATATCAGATTCACTAGTTTCTTCATTTATCAACATTTTAAGAACTTGTTCTTTATATTCATCTGGTATATTTAATTCGTTTATTTTCTTTTTAGTATAATAATTTTTTGATGTATGACCAGGTTTTCCACATTTATAGCATGTAATTGTATCTTTATTATAGTTATACCTTTTCTTTTCTTTTTTATGTATTTGTGCTTTTCATTTTATTATCTTGTATATAATTTCTTTTAGGTTTTCTAAACTTTTTATATCTTTTTTCTTTTCTATATTTTTATTACTGGATGATGGCAATTTTAAAGGTTCATATCCATATTGTTCACAAAAGTTTCCTAATTCATTTCTATTATTAATACCTTCTCTTTTAATTTTAGCTTTTAATTTCAAATCTGAACATATAGCTAAACCTTCTTGATTAACATAATTTATAATTTCTCCATAAGTTAGTTCTTTGTATGGTATAGAATTATTAAATTCAATATTTAATTTATTTCTTATTCTTTTCGCAAATAATTTAGGTAATCCCGCAATAAATCTTTCTTTCCAATATGCTTCTTTACAATCGGACCTAAGCATTACTTTTGATAAAATACATCTTTATACCATCTAAAATCTTGTAATTTTCTACAATTTAGATTTAATAAAATAGCGACACTTCTATCTTGATAAGTGATGGATTTTCTACAAAATTCTTAAGTATAGCAAAATTAAAGTACTAATCGAGTCATTCATTTCGGTTGGTATTTGTTGATTATTTTCTTCTTTTATAATAATTTTTTAGCATTATAAATTATTTGTTTTCTTCTTCGAAACATATGTATCCCACCATCCTTTTAGACCTCCTGTAAATCCACTTATTAATGCTTTAAAAACTCTTTGTTCATCATCTTTATTATGTGATTTGTAAGCATTAGATGCCATAGTCATTTCTTGTAAAAGGTTTATAATTTGATATTCTGAACATCCATCTATATTCCATTCATATATACAACTTCCATCATATCTAGATTGTACTAAAGTATGACGTTCTTCATATTGTAGATCTGGTGGTGTAGGTCTGGGATAATAATTTCGTGTTTCTGGTTTTGGTGTATAAAATTGTTTTTATTTTATTTATTTTAAAATCAAATTGTTCTTCTAATTACGATATATTATCTTCTGGATCACTTTTGTTAATAACATTTATTTTTTTATTAGATATATTTAAATTTGCTAATTTATTTTCAATTTATCTTAATATAGAATCTTGTTTCCCTAAATTAATAGTTGTATCTATATTATATGGTATAAATAAAGGATTTTCCTTAATATTTTCTTTAGTTTTAGATGTACTGGCTTCTTTAGACATATTTGCTTCTTTTTTGTTTTCCATTCGGTCTAGTTGTTGTCCTATAGTATTTAACATCTCATTTGTATGATTATTTTGATATATTATTGTTGATAATGATTTTTTATCATCATTATTATGCTTAGCTAAAGGTTGTCCTATATATTCTTCATTATCTTTTTTAATGATAACATCTTTGCATGGAGGATGTTGACTTATTATAGGATTATTTGATTTTGGATCATAATATACTTTATTAATATCATCTGTAGTAACCTCTATTTTCTCTATAAAAGGGAAATCGATTTTTTGTTCTATATTGTATAAATGGAACCATGTGAAAAAAGGAATGTCTACTTCATTATCAATAATATATGATTGACATTCTAAATTATGTAACATTCTTTTTCTTTCATCAAACTTTAAATAATACCATACTAATTTTTCATTATTATAATTATTAAACATTTCATCTTTTAGAAATTTTATTTCCATTTTAAAAGGAATATTACTTATTTCTTCCATTTTAATGAATTAATCTTTTAATTGTTCTAGTTTTTCTTTTAAGTGAAGATTTTGTAAAACTAAACTTACTATCATATCTTTATGTGCCTTTTACTAATAACATATTCTCCGTGAATAATTCTTCTTTAAATACTTTTATTGATTTATTATTTCTTAAAATAGATTCTTGATAATGGTTTATTTCTTTTTAAGTTGATAATGATATAATCTCATATCAACAAATAATTAATTTTGATCTTATTAATTTTATCATACTTTGATTTGTTTTAGATTACCTAGTAAATTTTTATACACCAATCAATATCATAACTTGAAATCCGATGTAGACTTAAATTTATATATTTTTTTCTTTTAATCATATTTTAATGTAATTTATTTCTATTCTTATAGTTTTTCTTGCTTATATAAATTTTTAGATGATTAATACCCTTGGTTTTATTATCTTTGCTTGTAATTTCGTATCACTCATAGTTTTCTATAATATTCGACTTGATTTAGTTGGTTGATCACTAAGATCACTAACATCATTTATATTATCATCTTCATATAAAGGTTTAGGAATAGATGTACTAAAATCTACTCCTTTCATTTTCATAGATTGTGTTCTTCTTAAATTCAAAATATTATTATATGTAGATGGAATAT